>CM075587.1:77595199-78028949 GCA_037962945.1 Sarcoramphus papa
TCAGAAATTGCAAACGTCGAGCAATTGCTCAGAGATGTAAAGTGCCAGCACTGAAAGCTGTTGCTAGCCAGCACCCTTCCTTGGAAGCGCTTTCACAGGCGCAGCAACACTGGGGCTTTGCGCTTCTCTACCCACCAAACGTCACGGTCATTCTCTTTCCGTCTCGTAGACACGAGCTGAGAGATTGCAAACGTCGAGCAATTGCTCAGAGATGAAAAGTGCCAGCACTGAAAGCTGTTGCTAGCCAGCACCCTTCCTTGGAAGCCCTTTTGTAGACCTAAGAACACTGGGGCTCTGGGCTTCTCTAGCCACCTAATCTTCTGCTCATCCTCTCGCGTAGTCTAAAGAGCGCTCAGGTGAGAAATTGCAAACGTCGAGCAATTGCTCAGAGATGAAAAGTGCCAGCACTGAAAGCTGTTGCTAGCCAGCCCCCTTCCTTGGAAGCGCTTTTGTAGGCCTAAGAACACTGGGGCTCTGGGCTTCTCTAGCCACCTAATCTTCTGCTCATCCTCTCGCGCAGTGTAAATAGAGCTCAGGTGAGATATTGCAAATGTTGAGCAATTGCTCAGAGATGAAAAGTGCCAGCACTGAAAGCTCTTGCTAGCCAGCACCCTTCCTTGGAAGCGCTTTCACAGGCGCAGCAACACTGGGGCTTTGCGCTTCTCTACCCACCAAACGTCACGGTCATTCTCTTTCCGTCTCGTAGACACGAGCTGACAGATTGCAAACATCGAGCAATTGCTCAGAGATGAAAAGTGCCAGCACTGAAAGCTGTTGCTAGCCAGCACCCTTCCTTGGAAGCGCTTTTGTAGACCTAAGAACACTGGGGCTCTGGGCTTCTCTAGCCGCCTAATCTTCTGCTCATCCTCTCGCGTAGTCTAAAGAGAGCTCAGGTGAGAAATTGCAAACGTCGAGCAATTGCTCAGAGATGAAAAGTGCCAGCACTGAAAGCTCTTGCTAGCCAGCACCCTTCCTTGGAAGCGCTTTCACAGGCGCAACAACACTGGGGCTTTGCGCTTCACTAGCCACCAAACGTCACGGTCATTCTCTTTCCATCTCGTAGACACGAGCTGACAGATTGCAAACATCGAGCAATTGCTCAGAGATGAAAAGTGCCAGCACTGAAAGCTGTTGCTAGCCAGCACCCTTCCTTGGAAGCGCTTTCACAGGCGCAGTAACACTGGGGCTTTGCGCTTCTCTACCCACCAAACGTCACGGACACTATCTCTCCGTCTCGTAGACACGAGCTGAGAAATTGCAAACGTCGAGCAATTGCTCAGAGATGAAAAGTGCCAGCACTGAAAGCTGTTGTTAGCAGCACCCTTCCTTGGAAGCGCTTTCACTGGCGCAGCAACACTGGGGCTTTGCGCTTCTCTAGCCACCAAACGTCACGGTCACTATTTTTCCATCTCGTAGACACGAGCTGAGAGATTGCAAACGTTGAGCAATGTCTCAGAGATGAAAAGTGCCAGCACTGAAAGCTGTTGCTAGCCAGCACCCTTCCTTGGAAGCGCTTTTATAGCCCTTCGAACACTGGGGCTCTGGGCTTCTCTAGCCACCTAATCTTGTGCTCATCCTCTCGCGTAGTCTAAAGAGAGCTCAGGTGAGAAATTGCAAATGTTGAGCAATTGCTCAGAGATGAAAAGTGCCAGCACTGAAAGCTCTTGCTAGCCAGCACCCTTCCTTGGAAGCGCTTTCACAGGCGCAGC
The DNA here is from genome assembly GCA_037962945.1 of Sarcoramphus papa. Classification (NCBI taxonomy): domain Eukaryota; kingdom Metazoa; phylum Chordata; class Aves; order Accipitriformes; family Cathartidae; genus Sarcoramphus; species Sarcoramphus papa. Next base: position 77,596,909 of record CM075587.1, read on the forward strand.
AACACTGGGGCTTTGCGCTTCTCTAGCCACCAAACGTCACGGTCAGTATTTCTCCGTCTCGTGGACACGAGCTGAGAGATTGCAAACGTCGAGCAATTGCTCAGAGATGTAAAGTGCCAGCACTGAAAGCTGTTGCTAGCCAGCCCCCTTCCTTGGAAGCGCTTTCACAGGCGCAGCAACACTGGGGCTTTGCGCTTCTCTACCCACCAAACGTCACGGTCATTCTCTTTCCGTCTCGTAGACACGAGCTGAGAGATTGCAAACGTCGAGCAATTGCTCAGAGATGAAAAGTGCCAGCACTGAAAGCTGTTGCTAGCCAGCACCCTTCCTTGGAAGCGCTTTTGTAGACCTAAGAACACTGGGGCTCTGGGCTTCTCTAGCCACCTAATCTTCTGCTCATCCTCTCGCGTAGTCTAAAGAGCGCTCAGGTGAGAAATTGCAAACGTCGAGCAATTGCTCAGAGATGAAAAGTGCCAGCACTGAAAGCTGTTGCTAGCCAGCACCCTTCCTTGGAAGCGCTTTTGTAGGCCTAAGAACACTGGGGCTCTGGGCTTCTCTAGCCACCTAATCTTCTGCTCATCCTCTCGCGCAGTGTAAAGAGAGCTCAGGTGAGATATTGCAAATGTTGAGCAATTGCTCAGAGATGAAAAGTGCCAGCACTGAAAGCTCTTGCTAGCCAGCACCCTTCCTTGGAAGCGCTTTCACAGGCGCAACAACACTGGGGCTTTGCGCTTCACTAGCCACCAAACGTCACGGTCATTCTCTTTCCATCTCGTAGACACGAGCTGACAGATTGCAAACATCGAGCAATTGCTCAGAGATGAAAAGTGCCAGCACTGAAAGCTGTTGCTAGCCAGCACCCTTCCTTGGAAGCGCTTTCACAGGCGCAGTAACACTGGGGCTTTGCGCTTCTCTACCCACCAAACGTCACGGACACTATCTCTCCGTCTCGTAGACACGAGCTGAGAAATTGCAAACGTCGAGCAATTGCTCAGAGATGAAAAGTGCCAGCACTGAAAGCTGTTGTTAGCAGCACCCTTCCTTGGAAGCGCTTTCACAGGCGCAGCAACACTGGGGCTTTGCGCTTCTCTACCCACCAAACGTCACGGTCACTATTTTTCCATCTCGTAGACACGAGCTGAGAGATTGCAAACGTCGAGCAATTGCTCAGAGATGAAAAGTGCCAGCACTGAAAGCTGTTACTAGCCAGCACCCTTCCTTGGAAGCGCTTTCACAGGTGCAGCAACACTGGGGCTTTGCGCTTCTCTAGCCACCAAACGTCACGGTCATTCTCTTTCCGTCTCGTAGACACGAGCTGAGAGATTGCAAACGTCGAGCAATTGCTCAGAGATGAAAAGTGCCAGCACTGAAAGCTGTTGCTAGCCAGCACCCTTCCTTGGAAGCTCTTTTGTAGACCTAAGAACACTGGGGCTCTGGGCTTCTCTAGCCACCTAATCTTCTGCTCATCCTCTCGCGTAGTCTAAAGAGAGCTCAGGTGAGAAATTGCAAACGTCGAGCAATTGCTCAGAGATGAAAAGTGCCAGCACTGAAAGCTCTTGCTAGCCAGCACCCTTCCTTGGAAGCGCTTTCACAGGCGCAGCAACACTGGGGCTTTGCGCTTCTCTACCCACCAAACGTCACGGTCACTATCTCTCCGTCTCGTAGACACGAGCTGAGAAATTGCAAACGTCGAGCAATTGCTCAGAGATGAAAAGTGCCAGCACTGAAAGCTGTTGCTAGACAGCACCCTTCCTTGGAAGCGCTTTTGTAGGCCTAAGAACACTGGGGCTCTGGGCTTCTCTAGCCACCTAATCTTCTGCTCATCCTCTCGCGCAGTGTAAAGAGAGCTCAGGTGAGAAATTGCAAACGTCGAGCAATTGCTCAGAGATGAAAAGTGCCAGCACTGAAAGCTGTTGCTAGCCAGCAGCCTTCCTTGGAAGCGCTTTCACAGGCGCAGCAACACTGGGGCTTTGCGCTTCTCTACCCACCAAACGTCACGCTCACTATCTCTCTCTCTCGTGGACACGAGCTGAGAAATTGCAAATGTCGAGCAATTGCTCAGAGATGAAAAGTGCCAGCACTGAAAGCTGTTGCTAGCCAGCACCCTTCCTTGGAAGCGCTTTCACAGGCGCAGCAACACTGGGGCTTTGCGCTTCTCTACCCACCAAACGTCATGGTCACTATCTCTCCATCTCGTAGACACGAGCTCAGAAATTGCAAACGTCGAGCAATTGCTCAGAGATGTAAAGTGCCAGCACTGAAAGCTGTTGCTAGCCAGCACCCTTCCTTGGAAGCGCTTTCACAGGCGCAGCAACACTGGGGCTTTGCGCTTCTCTACCCACCAAACGTCACGGTCATTCTCTTTCCGTCTCGTAGACACGAGCTGAGAGATTGCAAACGTCAAGCAATTGCTCAGAGATGAAAAGTGCCAGGACTGAAAGCTGTTGCTAGCCAGCACCCTTCCTTGGAAGCCCTTTTGTAGACCTAAGAACACTGGGGCTCTGGGCTTCTCTAGCCACCTAATCTTCTGCTCATCCTCTCGCGTAGTCTAAAGAGCGCTCAGGTGAGAAATTGCAAACGTCGAGCAATTGCTCAGAGATGAAAAGTGCCAGCACTGAAAGCTCTTGCTAGCCAGCACCCTTCCTTGGAAGCGCTTTTATAGCCCTTAGAACACTGGGGCTCTGGGCTTCTCTACCCACCAAACGTCACGGTCATTCTCTTTCCATCTCGTAGACACGAGCTGAGAAATTGCAAACGTCGAGCAATTGCTCAGAGATGAAAAGTGCCAGCACTGAAAGCTGTTTGCTAGCCAGCACCCTTCCTTGGAAGCGCTTTTGTAGACCTAAGAACACTGGGGCTCTGGGCTTCTCTAGCCACCTAATCTTCTGCTCATCCTCTCGCGTAGTCTAAAGAGCGCTCAGGTGAGAAATTGCAAACGTCGAGCAATTGCTCAGAGATGAAAAGTGCCAGCACTGAAAGCTGTTGCTAGCCAGCCCCCTTCCTTGGAAGCGCTTTTGTAGGCCTAAGAACACTGGGGCTCTGGGCTTCTCTAGCCACCTAATCTTCTGCTCATCCTCTCGCGTAGTCTAAAGAGAGCTCAGGTGAGAAATTGCAAACGTAGAGCAATTGCTCAGAGATGAAAAGTGCCAGCACTGAAAGCTCTTGCTAGCCAGCACCCTTCCTTGGAAGCGCTTTCACAGGCGCAGCAACACTGGGGCTTTGCGCTTCTCTACCCACCAAAAGTCATGGTCACTATCTCTCCATCTCGTAGACACGAGCTGAGAGATTGCAAACGTCGAGCAATTGCTCAGAGATGAAAAGTGCCAGCACTGAAAGCTGTTGCTAGCCAGCACCCTTCCTTGGAAGCGCTTTTGTAGACCTAAGAACACTGGGGCTCTGGGCTTCTCTAGCCACCTAATCTTCTGCTCATCCTCTCGCGCAGTGTAAAGAGCGCTCAGGTGAGAAATTGCAAACGTCGAGCAATTGCTCAGAGATGAAAAGTGCCAGCACTGAAAGCTCTTGCTAGCCAGCACCCTTCCTTGGAAGCGCTTTCACAGGCGCAACAACACTGGGGCTTTGCGCTTCACTAGCCACCAAACGTCACGGTCATTCTCTTTCCATCTCGTAGACACGAGCTGACAGATTGCAAACATCGAGCAATTGCTCAGAGATGAAAAGTGCCAGCACTGAAAGCTGTTGCTAGCCAGCACCCTTCCTTGGAAGCGCTTTCACAGGCGCAGTAACACTGGGGCTTTGCGCTTCTCTACCCACCAAACGTCACGGAGACTATCTCTCCGTCTCGTAGACACGAGCTGAGAAATTGCAAACGTCGAGCAATTGCTCAGAGATGAAAAGTGCCAGCACTGAAAGCTGTTGTTAGCAGCACCCTTCCTTGGAAGCGCTTTCACAGGCGCAGCAACACTGGGGCTTTGCGCTTCTCTACCCACCAAACGTCACGGTCACTATTTTTCCATCTCGTAGACACGAGCTGAGAGATTGCAAACGTCGAGCAATTGCTCAGAGATGAAAAGTGCCAGCACTGAAAGCTGTTACTAGCCAGCACCCTTCCTTGGAAGCGCTTTCACAGGTGCAGCAACACTGGGGCTTTGCGCTTCTCTACCCACCAAACGTCACAGTCATTCTCTTTCCGTCTCGTAGACACGAGCTGAGAGATTGCAAACGTCGAGCAATTGCTCAGAGATGAAAAGTGCCAGCACTGAAAGCTGTTGCTAGCCAGCACCCTTCCTTGGAAGCGCTTTTGTAGACCTAAGAACACTGGGGCTCTGGGCTTCTCTAGCCACCTAATCTTCTGCTCATCCTCTCGCGTAGTCTAAAGAGAGCTCAGGTGAGAAATTGCAAACGTCGAGCAATTGCTCAGAGATGAAAAGTGCCAGCACTGAAAGCTCTTGCTAGCCAGCACCCTTCCTTGGAAGCGCTTTCACAGGCGCAGCAACACTGGGGCTTTGCGCTTCTCTACCCACCAAACGTCACGGTCATTCTCTTTCCGTCTCGTAGACACGAGCTGACAGATTGCAAACATCGAGCAATTGCTCAGAGATGAAAAGTGCCAGCGCTGAAAGCTGTTGCTAGACAGCACCCTTCCTTGGAAGCGCTTTTGTAGACCTAAGAACACTGGGGCTCTGGGCTTCTCTAGCCACCTAATCTTCTGCTCATCCTCTCGCGTACTCTAAAGAGCGCTCAGGTGAGAAATTGCAAACGTCGAGCAATTGCTCAGAGATGAAAAGTGCCAGCACTGAAAGCTGTTGCTAGCCAGCACCCTTCCTTGGAAGCGCTTTCACAGGTGCAGTAACACCGGGGCTTTGCGCTTCTCTACCCACCAAACGTCACGGTCACTATTTCTCCGTCTCGTAGACACGAGCTGAGAAATTGCAAACGTCGAGCAATTGCTCAGAGATGAAAAGTGCCAGCACTGAAAGCTGTTGCTAGCCAGCACCCTTCCTTGCAAGCGCTTTTGTAGACCTAAGAACACTGGGGCTCTGGGCTTCTCTAGCCACCTAATCTTCTGCTCATCCTCTCTTGCAGTCTAAAGAGCGCTCAGGTGAGATATTGCAAACGTCGAGCGATTGCTCAGAGATGAAAACTGCCAGCACTGAAAGCTGTTGCTAGCCAGCACCCTTCCTTGGAAGCGCTTTCACAGGCGCAGCAACACTGGGGCTTTGCGCTTCTCTACCCACCAAACGTCACGGACACTATCTCTCCATCTCGTGGACACGAGCTGAGAGATTGCAAACATCGAGCAATTGCTCAGAGATGAAAGGTGCCAGCACTGAAAGCTGTTGCTAGCCAGCACCCTTCCTTGGAAGCGCTTTCACAGGCGCAGCAACACTGGGGCTTTGCGCTTCTCTACCCACCAAACGTCACGGTCATTCTCTTTCCATCTCGTAGATACAAGCTGACAGATTGCAAACGTCGAGCAATTGCTCAGAGATGAAAAGTGCCAGCACTGAAAGCTCTTGCTAGCCAGCCCCCTTCCTTGGAAGCCCTTTTGTAGACCTAAGAACACTGGGGCTCTGGGCTTCTCTAGCCACCTAATCTTCTGCTCATCCTCTCGCGTAGTCTAAAGAGCGCTCAGGTGAGAAATTGCAAACGTCGAGCAATTGCTCAGAGATGAAAAGTGCCAGCACTGAAAGCTCTTGCTAGCCAGCACCCTTCCTTGGAAGCGCTTTTATAGCCCTTAGAACACTGGGGCTCTGGGCTTCTCTACCCACCAAACGTCACGGTCATTCTCTTTCCATCTCGTAGACACGAGCTGAGAAATTGCAAACGTCGAGCAATTGCTCAGAGATGAAAAGTGCCAGCACTGAAAGCTGTTTGCTAGCCAGCACCCTTCCTTGGAAGCGCTTTTGTAGACCTAAGAACACTGGGGCTCTGGGCTTCTCTAGCCACCTAATCTTCTGCTCATCCTCTCGCGTAGTCTAAAGAGCGCTCAGGTGAGAAATTGCAAACGTCGAGCAATTGCTCAGAGATGAAAAGTGCCAGCACTGAAAGCTGTTGCTAGCCAGCCCCCTTCCTTGGAAGCGCTTTTGTAGGCCTAAGAACACTGGGGCTCTGGGCTTCTCTAGCCACCTAATCTTCTGCTCATCCTCTCGCGTAGTCTAAAGAGAGCTCAGGTGAGAAATTGCAAACGTCGAGCAATTGCTCAGAGATGAAAAGTGCCAGCACTGAAAGCTCTTGCTAGCCAGCACCCTTCCTTGGAAGCGCTTTCACAGGCGCAGCAACACTGGGGCTTTGCGCTTCTCTACCCACCAAAAGTCATGGTCACTATCTCTCCATCTCGTAGACACGAGCTGAGAGATTGCAAACGTCGAGCAATTGCTCAGAGATGAAAAGTGCCAGCACTGAAAGCTGTTGCTAGCCAGCACCCTTCCTTGGAAGCGCTTTTGTAGACCTATGAACACTGGGGCTCTGGGCTTCTCTAGCCACCTAATCTTCTGCTCATCCTCTCGCGCAGTGTAAAGAGCGCTCAGGTGAGAAATTGCAAACGTCGAGCAATTGCTCAGAGATGAAAAGTGCCAGCACTGAAAGCTCTTGCTAGCCAGCACCCTTCCTTGGAAGCGCTTTCACAGGCGCAACAACACTGGGGCTTTGCGCTTCACTAGCCACCAAACGTCACGGTCATTCTCTTTCCATCTCGTAGACACGAGCTGACAGATTGCAAACATCGAGCAATTGCTCAGAGATGAAAAGTGCCAGCACTGAAAGCTGTTGCTAGCCAGCACCCTTCCTTGGAAGCGCTTTCACAGGCGCAGTAACACTGGGGCTTTGCGCTTCTCTACCCACCAAACGTCACGGACACTATCTCTCCGTCTCGTAGACACGAGCTGAGAGATTGCAAACGTCGAGCAATTGCTCAGAGATGAAAAGTGCCAGCACTGAAAGCTGTTGTTAGCAGCACCCTTCCTTGGAAGCGCTTTCACAGGCGCAGCAACACTGGGGCTTTGCGCTTCTCTACCCACCAAACGTCACGGTCACTATTTTTCCATCTCGTAGACACGAGCTGAGAGATTGCAAACGTCGAGCAATTGCTCAGAGATGAAAAGTGCCAGCACTGAAAGCTGTTACTAGCCAGCACCCTTCCTTGGAAGCGCTTTCACAGGTGCAGCAACACTGGGGCTTTGCGCTTCTCTAGCCACCAAACGTCACGGTCATTCTCTTTCCGTCTCGTAGACACGAGCTGAGAGATTGCAAACGTCGAGCAATTGCTCAGAGATGAAAAGTGCCAGCACTGAAAGCTGTTGCTAGCCAGCACCCTTCCTTGGAAGCTCTTTTGTAGACCTAAGAACACTGGGGCTCTGGGCTTCTCTAGCCACCTCATCTTCTGCTCATCCTCTCGCGTAGTCTAAAGAGAGCTCGGGTGAGAAATTGCAAACGTCGAGCAATTGCTCAGAGATGAAAAGTGCCAGCACTGAAAGCTCTTGCTAGCCAGCACCCTTCCTTGGAAGCGCTTTCACAGGCGCAACAACACTGGGGCTTTGCGCTTCACTAGCCACCAAACGTCACGGTCATTCTCTTTCCATCTCGTAGACACGAGCTGACAGATTGCAAACATCGAGCAATTGCTCAGAGATGAAAAGTGCCAGCACTGAAAGCTGTTGCTAGCCAGCACCCTTCCTTGGAAGCGCTTTCACAGGCGCAGTAACACTGGGGCTTTGCGCTTCTCTACCCACCAAACGTCACGGACACTATCTCTCCGTCTCGTAGACACGAGCTGAGAGATTGCAAACGTCGAGCAATTGCTCAGAGATGAAAAGTGCCAGCACTGAAAGCTGTTGTTAGCAGCACCCTTCCTTGGAAGCGCTTTCACAGGCGCAGCAACACTGGGGCTTTGCGCTTCTCTACCCACCAAACGTCACGGTCACTATTTTTCCATCTCGTAGACACGAGCTGAGAGATTGCAAACGTCGAGCAATTGCTCAGAGATGAAAAGTGCCAGCACTGAAAGCTGTTACTAGCCAGCACCCTTCCTTGGAAGCGCTTTCACAGGCGCAGCAACACTGGGGCTTTGCGCTTCTCTAGCCACCAAACGTCACGGTCATTCTCTTTCCGTCTCGTAGACACGAGCTGAGAGATTGCAAACGTCGAGCAATTGCTCAGAGATGAAAAGTGCCAGCACTGAAAGCTGTTGCTAGCCAGCACCCTTCCTTGGAAGCCCTTTTGTAGACCTAAGAACACTGGGGCTCTGGGCTTCTCTAGCCACCTAATCTTCTGCTCATCCTCTCGCGTTGTCTAAAGAGCGCTCAGGTGAGAAATTGCAAACGTCGAGCAATTGCTCAGAGATGAAAAGTGCCAGCACTGAAAGCTGTTGCTAGCCAGCACCCTTCCTTGGAAGCGCTTTTGTAGGCCTAAGAACACTGGGGCTCTGGGCTTCTCTAGCCACCTAATCTTCTGCTCATCCTCTCGCGCAGTGTAAATAGAGCTCAGGTGAGATATTGCAAATGTTGAGCAATTGCTCAGAGATGAAAAGTGCCAGCACTGAAAGCTCTTGCTAGCCAGCACCCTTCCTTGGAAGCGCTTTCACAGGCGCAGCAACACTGGGGCTTTGCGCTTCTCTACCCACCAAAAGTCATGGTCACTATCTCTCCATCTCGTAGACACGAGCTGAGAGATTGCAAACGTCGAGCAATTGCTCAGAGATGAAAAGTGCCAGCACTGAAAGCTGTTGCTAGCCAGCACCCTTCCTTGGAAGCGCTTTTGTAGACCTAAGAACACTGGGGCTCTGGGCTTCTCTAGCCACCTAATCTTCTGCTCATCCTCTCGCGCAGTGTAAAGAGCGCTCAGGTGAGAAATTGCAAACGTCGAGCAATTGCTCAGAGATGAAAAGTGCCAGCACTGAAAGCTCTTGCTAGCCAGCACCCTTCCTTGGAAGCGCTTTCACAGGCGCAGCAACACTGGGGCTTTGCGCTTCTCTACCCACCAAACGTCACGGTCATTCTCTTTCCGTCTCGTAGACACGAGCTGACAGATTGCAAACATCGAGCAATTGCTCAGAGATGAAAAGTGCCAGCGCTGAAAGATGTTGCTAGCCAGCACCCTTCCTTGGAAGCGCTTTTGTAGACCTAAGAACACTGGGGCTCTGGGCTTCTCTAGCCACCTAATCTTCTGCTCATCCTCTCGCGTAGTCTAAAGAGCGCTCAGGTGAGAAATTGCAAACGTCGAGCAATTGCTCAGAGATGAAAAGTGCCAGCACTGAAAGCTGTTGCTAGCCAGCACCCTTCCTTGGAAGCGCTTTCACAGGCGCAGTAACACTGGGGCTTTGCGCTTCTCTACCCACCAAACGTCACGGTCACTATCTCTCCGTCTCGTAGACACGAGCTGAGAAATTGCAAACGTCGAGCAATTGCTCAGAGATGAAAAGTGCCAGCACTGAAAGCTGTTGCTAGCCAGCCCCCTTCCTTGGAAGTGCTTTTGTAGCCCTTAGAACCCTGGGGCTCTGGGCTTCTCTAGCCACCTAATCTTCTGCTCATCCTCTCTTGCAGTCTAAAGAGCGCTCAGGTGAGAAATTGCAAACGTCGAGCAATTGCTCAGAGATGAAAAGTGCCAGCACTGAAAGCTCTTGCTAGCCAGCACCCTTCCTTGGAAGCGCTTTCACAGGCGCAGCAACACTGGGGCTTTGCGCTTCTCTACCCACCAAACGTCACTGTCACTATGTCTCCATCTCGTGGACACGAGCTGAGAGATTGCAAACATCGAGCAATTGCTCAGAGATGAAAAGTGCCAGCACTGAAAGCTGTTGCTAGCCAGCACCCTTCCTTGGAAGCGCTTTCACAGGCGCAGCAACACTGGGGCTTTGCGCTTCTCTACCCACCAAATGTCACGGTCATTCTCTTTCCGTCTCGTAGACACGAGCTGAGAGATTGCAAACGTCGAGCAATTGCTCAGAGATGAAAAGTGCCAGCACTGAAAGCTCTTGCTAGCCAGCCCCCTTCCTTGGAAGCGCTTTTGTAGACCTAAGAACACTGGGGCTCAGGGCTTCTCTAGCCACCTAATCTTCTGCTCATCCTCTCGCGTAGTCTAAAGAGCGCTCAGGTGAGAAATTGCAAACGTCGAGCAATTGCTCAGAGATGAAAAGTGCCAGCACTGAAAGCTGTTGCTAGCCAGCCCCCTTCCTTGGAAGCGCTTTTATAGCCCTTAGAACACTGGGGCTCTGGGCTTCTCTAGCCACCAAACGTCACGGTCATTCTCTTTCCATCTCGTAGACACGAGCTGAGAAATTGCAAATGTCGAGCAATTGCTCAGAGATGAAAAGTGCCAGCACTGAAAGCTGTTTGCTAGCCAGCACCCTTCCTTGGAAGCGCTTTTGTAGACCTAAGAACACTGGGGCTCTGGGCTTCTCTAGCCACCTAATCTTCTGCTCATCCTCTCGCGTAGTCTAAAGAGCGCTCAGGTGAGAAATTGCAAACGCACAGCAATTGCTCAGAGATGAAAAGTGCCAGCACTGAAAGCTGTTGCTAGCCAGCCCCCTTCCTTGGAAGCGCTTTCACAGGCGCAGCAACACTGGGGCTTTGCGCTTCTCTACCCACCAAACGTCACGGTCAGTATTTCTCCGTCTCGTGGACACGAGCTGAGAGATTGCAAATGTCGAGCAATTGCTCAGAGATGAAAAGTGCCAGCACTGAAAGCTCTTGCTAGCCAGCACCCTTCCTTGGAAGCGCTTTCACAGGCGCAGCAACACTGGGGCTTTGCGCTTCTCTACCCACCAAACGTCACGGTCATTCTCTTTCCGTCTCGTAGACACGAGCTGAGAGATTGCAAACGTCGAGCAATTGCTCAGAGATGAAAAGTGCCAGCACTGAAAGCTGTTGCTAGCCAGCACCCTTCCTTGGAAGCGCTTTTGTAGACCTAAGAACACTGGGGCTCTGGGCTTCTCTAGCCACCTAATCTTCTGCTCATCCTCTCGCGTAGTCTAAAGAGCGCTCAGGTGAGAAATTGCAAACGTCGAGCAATTGCTCAGAGATGAAAAGTGCCAGCACTGAAAGCTCTTGCTAGCCAGCACCCTTCCTTGGAAGCGCTTTTGTAGGCCTAAGAACACTGGGGCTCTGGGCTTCTCTAGCCACCTAATCTTCTGCTCATCCTCTCGCGCAGTGTAAAGAGAGCTCAGGTGAGATATTGCAAACGTCGAGCAATTGCTCAGAGATGAAAAGTGCCAGCACTGAAAGCTGTTGCTAGCCAGCACCCTTCCTTGGAAGCGCTTTCACAGGCGCAGCAACACTGGGGCTTTGCGCTTCTCTACCCACCAAACGTCATGGTCACTATCTCTCCATCTCGTAGACACGAGCTCAGAAATTGCAAACGTCGAGCAATTGCTCAGAGATGAAAAGTGCCAGCACTGAAAGCTGTTGCTAGCCAGCACCCTTCCTTGGAAGCGCTTTCACAGGCGCAGCAACACTGGGGCTTTGCGCTTCTCTACCCACCAAACGTCACGGTCATTCTCTTTCCGTCTTGTAGACACGAGCTGAGAGATTGCAAACGTCGAGCAATTGCTCAGAGATGAAAAGTGCCAGCACTGAAAGCTGTTGCTAGCCAGCACCCTTCCTTGGAAGCGCTTTTGTAGGCCTAAGAACACTGGGGCTCTGGGCTTCTCTAGCCACCTAATCTTCTGCTCATCCTCTCGCGCAGTGTAAAGAGAGCTCAGGTGAGATATTGCAAATGTTGAGCAATTGCTCAGAGATGAAAAGTGCCAGCACTGAAAGCTGTTGCTAGCCAGCCCCCTTCCTTGGAAGCGCTTTCACAGGCGCAGCAACACTGGGGCTTTGCGCTTCTCTACCCACCAAGCGTCACGGTCATTCTCTTTCCGTCTCGTAGACACGAGCTGAGAGATTGCAAACGTCGAGCAATTGCTCAGAGATGAAAAGTGCCAGCACTGAAAGCTGTTACTAGCCAGCACCCTTCCTTGGAAGCGCTTTCACAGGTGCAGCAACACTGGGGCTTTGCGCTTCTCTACCCACCAAACGTCACGGTCATTCTCTTTCCGTCTCGTAGACACGAGCTGAGAGATTGCAAACGTCGAGCAATTGCTCAGAGATGAAAAGTGCCAGCACTGAAAGCTGTTGCTAGCCAGCACCCTTCCTTGGAAGCGCTTTTGTAGGCCTAAGAACACTGGGGCTCTGGGCTTCTCTAGCCACCTCATCTTCTGCTCATCCTCTCGCGCACTCTAAAGAGAGCTCAGGTGAGAAATTGCAAATGTTGAGCAATTGCTCAGAGATGAAAAGTGCCAGCACTGAAAGCTCTTGCTAGCCAGCACCCTTCCTTGGAAGCGCTTTCACAGGCGCAGCAACACTGGGGCTTTGCGCTTCTCTACCCACCAAACGTCATGGTCACTATCTCTCCATCTCGTAGACACGAGCTGAGAGATTGCAAACGTCGAGCAATTGCTCAGAGATGAAAAGTGCCAGCACTGAAAGCTGTTGCTAGCCAGCACCCTTCCTTGGAAGCGCTTTTGTAGGCCTAAGAACACTGGGGCTCTGGGCTTCTCTAGCCACCTAATCTTCTGCTCATCCTCTCGCGCAGTGTAAAGAGCGCTCAGGTGAGAAATTGCAAACGTCGAGCAATTGCTCAGAGATGAAAAGTGCCAGCACTGAAAGCTGTTGCTAGCCAGCACCCTTCCTTGGAAGCGCTTTCACAGGCGCAGCAACACTGGGGCTTTGCGCTTCTCTACCCACCAAACGTCACGGTCATTCTCTTTCCGTCTCGTAGACACGAGCTGACAGATTGCAAACATCGAGCAATTGCTCAGAGATGAAAAGTGCCAGCGCTGAAAGCTGTTGCTAGCCAGCACCCTTCCTTGGAAGCGCTTTTGTAGACCTAAGAACACTGGGGCTCTGGGCTTCTCTAGCCACCTAATCTTCTGCTCATCCTCTCGCGCAGTCTAAAGAGCGCTCAGGTGAGATATTGCAAACGTCGAGCGATTGCTCAGAGATGAAAACTGCCAGCACTGAAAGCTGTTGCTAGCCAGCACCCTTCCTTGGAAGCGCTTTCACAGGCGCAGCAACACTGGGGCTTTGCGCTTCTCTACCCACCAAACGTCACGGTCACTATTTCTCCGTCTCGTAGACACGAGCTGAGAAATTGCAAACGTCGAGCAATTGCTCAGAGATGAAAAGTGCCAGCACTGAAAGCTGTTGCTAGCCAGCACCCTTCCTTGCAAGCGCTTTTGTAGACCTAAGAACACTGGGGCTCTGGGCTTCTCTAGCCACCTAATCTTCTGCTCATCCTCTCTTGCAGTCTAAAGAGCGCTCAGGTGAGATATTGCAAACGTCGAGCGATTGCTCAGAGATGAAAACTGCCAGCACTGAAAGCTGTTGCTAGCCAGCACCCTTCCTTGGAAGCGCTTTCACAGGCGCAGCAACACTGGGGCTTTGCGCTTCTCTACCCACCAAACGTCACGGTCACTATCTCTCCATCTCGTGGACACGAGCTGAGAGATTGCAAACATCGAGCAATTGCTCAGAGATGAAAGGTGCCAGCACTGAAAGCTGTTGCTAGCCAGCACCCTTCCTTGGAAGCGCTTTCACAGGCGCAGCAACACTGGGGCTTTGCGCTTCTCTACCCACCAAACGTCACGGTCATTCTCTTTCCATCTCGTAGATACAAGCTGACAGATTGCAAACGTCAAGCAATTGCTCAGAGATGAAAAGTGCCAGCACTGAAAGCTCTTGCTAGCCAGCCCCCTTCCTTGGAAGCGCTTTTGTAGACCTAAGAACACTGGGGCTCTGGGCTTCTCTAGCCACCTAATCTTCTGCTCATCCTCTCGCGTAGTCTAAAGAGCGCTCAGGTGAGAAATTGCAAACGTCGAGCAATTGCTCAGAGATGAAAAGTGCCAGCACTGAAAGCTCTTGCTAGCCAGCACCCTTCCTTGGAAGCGCTTTTATAGCCCTTAGAACACTGGGGCTCTGGGCTTCTCTAGCCACCAAACGTCACGGTCATTCTCTTTCCATCTCGTAGACACGAGCTGAGAAATTGCAAACGTCGAGCAATTGCTCAGAGATATAAAGTGCCAGCACTGAAAGCTGTTTGCTAGCCAGCACCCTTCCTTGGAAGCGCTTTCACAGGCGCAGCAACACTGGGGCTTTGCGCTTCTCTACCCACCAAACGTCACGGTCATTCTCTTTCGGTCTTGTAGACACGAGCTGAGAGATTGCAAACGTCGAGCAATTGCTCAGAGATGAAAAGTGCCAGCACTGAAAGCTGTTGCTAGCCAGCACCCTTCCTTGGAAGCGCTTTTATAGCCCTTAGAACACTGGGGCTCTGGGCTTCTCTAGCCACCTAATCTTCTGCTCATCCTCTCGCGCAGTGTAAAGAGAGCTCAGGTGAGATATTGCAAATGTTGAGCAATTGCTCAGAGATGAAAAGTGCCAGCACTGAAAGCTGTTGCTAGCCAGCCCCCTTCCTTGGAAGCGCTTTCACAGGCGCAGCAACACTGGGGCTTTGCGCTTCTCTACCCACCAAGCGTCACGGTCATTCTCTTTCCGTCTCGTAGACACGAGCTGAGAGATTGCAAACGTCGAGCAATTGCTCAGAGATGAAAAGTGCCAGCACTGAAAGCTGTTACTAGCCAGCACCCTTCCTTGGAAGCGCTTTCACAGGTGCAGCAACACTGGGGCTTTGCGCTTCTCTACCCACCAAACGTCACGGTCATTCTCTTTCCGTCTCGTAGACACGAGCTGAGAGATTGCAAACGTCGAGCAATTGCTCAGAGATGAAAAGTGCCAGCACTGAAAGCTGTTGCTAGCCAGCACCCTTCCTTGGAAGCGCTTTTGTAGGCCTAAGAACACTGGGGCTCTGGGCTTCTCTAGCCACCTCATCTTCTGCTCATCCTCTCGCGCACTCTAAAGAGAGCTCAGGTGAGAAATTGCAAATGTTGAGCAATTGCTCAGAGATGAAAAGTGCCAGCACTGAAAGCTCTTGCTAGCCAGCACCCTTCCTTGGAAGCGCTTTCACAGGCGCAGCAACACTGGGGCTTTGCGCTTCTCTACCCACCAAACGTCACGGTCATTCTCTTTCCGTCTCGTAGACACGAGCTGACAGATTGCAAACATCGAGCAATTGCTCAGAGATGAAAAGTGCCAGCGCTGAAAGCTGTTGCTAGCCAGCACCCTTCCTTGGAAGCGCTTTTGTAGACCTAAGAACACTGGGGCTCTGGGCTTCTCTAGCCACCTAATCTTCTGCTCATCCTCTCGCGCAGTCTAAAGAGCGCTCAGGTGAGATATTGCAAACGTCGAGCGATTGCTCAGAGATGAAAACTGCCAGCACTGAAAGCTGTTGCTAGCCAGCACCCTTCCTTGGAAGCGCTTTCACAGGCGCAGCAACACTGGGGCTTTGCGCTTCTCTACCCACCAAACGTCACGGTCACTATTTCTCCGTCTCGTAGACACGAGCTGAGAAATTGCAAACGTCGAGCAATTGCTCAGAGATGAAAAGTGCCAGCACTGAAAGCTGTTGCTAGCCAGCACCCTTCCTTGCAAGCGCTTTTGTAGACCTAAGAACACTGGGGCTCTGGGCTTCTCTAGCCACCTAATCTTCTGCTCATCCTCTCTTGCAGTCTAAAGAGCGCTCAGGTGAGATATTGCAAACGTCGAGCGATTGCTCAGAGATGAAAACTGCCAGCACTGAAAGCTGTTGCTAGCCAGCACCCTTCCTTGGAAGCGCTTTCACAGGCGCAGCAACACTGGGGCTTTGCGCTTCTCTACCCACCAAACGTCACGGTCACTATCTCTCCATCTCGTGGACACGAGCTGAGAGATTGCAAACATCGAGCAATTGCTCAGAGATGAAAGGTGCCAGCACTGAAAGCTGTTGCTAGCCAGCACCCTTCCTTGGAAGCGCTTTTATAGCCCTTAGAACACTGGGGCTCTGGGCTTCTCTAGCCACCAAACGTCACGGTCATTCTCTTTCCATCTCGTAGACACGAGCTGAGAAATTGCAAACGTCGAGCAATTGCTCAGAGATATAAAGTGCCAGCACTGAAAGCTGTTTGCTAGCCAGCACCCTTCCTTGGAAGCGCTTTTGTAGACCTAAGAACACTGGGGCTCTGGGCTTCTCTAGCCACCTAATCTTCTGCTCATCCTCTCGCGTAGTCTAAAGAGCGCTCAGGTGAGAAATTGCAAACGTCGAGCAATTGCTCAGAGATGAAAAGTGCCAGCACTGAAAGCTGTTGCTAGCCAGCCCCCTTCCTTGGAAGCGCTTTCACAGGCGCAGCAACACTGGGGCTTTGCGCTTCTCTACCCACCAAACGTCACGGTCAGTATTTCTCCGTCTCGTGGACACGAGCTGAGAGATTGCAAATGTCGAGCAATTGCTCAGAGATGAAAAGTGCCAGCACTGAAAACTCTTGCTAGCCAGCACCCTTCCTTGGAAGCGCTTTCACAGGCGCAGCAACACTGGGGCTTTGCGCTTCTCTACCCACCAAACGTCACGGTCATTATCTCTCCGTCTCGTAGACACGAGCTGAGAGATTGCAAACGTCGAGCAATTGCTCAGAGATGAAAAGTGCCAGCACTGAAAGCTCTTGCTAGCCAGCACCCTTCCTTGGAAGCGCTTTCACAGGCGCAGCAACACTGGGGCTTTGCGCTTCTCTACCCACCAAACGTCACGCTCACTATCTCTCCGTCTCGTAGACACGAGCTGAGAAATTGCAAATGTCGAGCAATTGCTCAGAGATGAAAAGTGCCAGCACTGAAAGCTCTTGCTAGCCAGCACCCTTCCTTGGAAGTGCTTTCACAGGCGCAGCAACACTGGGGCTTTGCGCTTCTCTACCCACCAAACGTCACGGTCACTATTTTTCCATCTCGTAGACACGAGCTGACAGATTGCAAACGTCGAGCAATTGCTCAGAGATGAAAAGTGCCAGCACTGAAAGCTGTTACTAGCCAGCACCCTTCCTTGGAAGCGCTTTCACAGGCGCAGCAACACTGGGGCTTTGCGCTTCTCTACCCACCAAACGTCACGGTCATTCTCTTTCCGTCTCGTAGACACGAGCTGAGAGATTGCAAACGTCGAGCAATTGCTCAGAGATGAAAAGTGCCAGCACTGAAAGCTGTTGCTAGCCAGCACCCTTCCTTGGAAGCGCTTTTGTAGACCTAAGAACACTGGGGCTCTGGGCTTCTCTAGCCACCTAATCTTCTGCTCATCCTCTCGTGCACTCTAAAGAGAGCTCAGGTGAGAAATTGCAAACGTCGAGCAATTGCTCAGAGATGAAAAGTGCCAGCACTGAAAGCTGTTGCTAGCCAGCCCCCTTCCTTGGAAGCGCTTTCACAGGCGCAGCAACACTGGGGCTTTGCGCTTCTCTACCCACCAAACGTCACGCTCACTATCTCTCCGTCTCGTAGACACGAGCTGAGAAATTGCAAACGTCGAGCAATTGCTCAGAGATGAAAAGTGCCAGCACTGAAAGCTGTTGCTAGCCAGCACCCTTCCTTGGAAGCGCTTTTATAGCCCTTAGAACACTGGGGCTCTGGGCTTCTCTAGCCACCTAATCTTCTGCTCATCCTCTCGCGCAGTGTAAAGAGAGCTCAGGTGAGAAATTGCAAACGTCGAGCAATTGCTCAGAGATGAAAAGTGCCAGCACTGAAAGCTCTTGCTAGCCAGCACCCTTCCTTGGAAGCGCTTTCACAGGCGCAGCAACACTGGGGCTTTGCGCTTCTCTACCCACCAAACGTCACGGTCACTATCTCTCTGTCTCGTGGACACGAGCTGAGAAATTGCAAATGTCGAGCAATTGCTCAGAGATGAAAAGTGCCAGCACTGAAAGCTGTTGCTAGCCAGCACCCTTCCTTGGAAGTGCTTTTGTAGCCCTTAGAACACTGGGGCTCTGGGCTTCTCTAGCCACCTAATCTTCTGCTCATCCTCTCGCATAGTCTAAAAAGCGCTCAGGTGAGAAATTGGAAATGTTGAGCAATTGCTCAGAGATGAAAAGTGCCAGCACTGAAAGCTGTTGCTAGCCAGCACCCTTCCTTGGAAGCGCTTTCACAGGCGCAGCAACACTGGGGCTTTGCGCTTCTCTACCCACCAAACGTCACGGTCATTCTCTTTCCATCTCGTAGACACGAGCTGAGAGATTGCAAACGTCGAGCAATTGCTCAGAGATGAAAAGTGCCAGCACTGAAAGCTCTTGCTAGCCAGCACCCTTCCTTGGAAGCGCTTTTGTAGGCCTAAGAACACTGGGGCTCTGGGCTTCTCTAGCCGCCTAATCTTCTGCTCATCCTCTCGCGCACTCTAAAGAGAGCTCAGGTGAGAAATTGCAAACGTCGAGCAATTGCTCAGAGATGAAAAGTGCCAGCACTGAAAGCTGTTGCTAGACAGCACCCTTCCTTGGAAGCGCTTTTATAGCCCTTAGAACACTGGGGCTCTGGGCTTCTCTAGCCACCTAACCTTCTGCTCATCCTCTCGCGCACTCTAAAGAGAGCTCAGGTGAGAAATTGCAAATGTTGAGCAATTGCTCAGAGGTGAAAAGTGCCAGCACTGAAAGCTGTTGCTAGCCAGCACCCTTCCTTGGAAGTGCTTTTGTAGCCCTTAGAACACTGGGGCTCTGGGCTTCTCTAGCCACCTAACCTTCTGCTCATCCTCTCGCGCACTCTGAAGAGAGCTCAGGTGAGAAATTGCAAATGTTGAGCAATTGCTCAGAGATGAAAAGTGCCAGCACTGAAAGCTGTTGCTAGCCAGCACCCTTCCTTGGAAGTGCTTTTGTAGCCCTTAGAACACTGGGGCTCTGGGCTTCTCTAGCCACCTAATCTTCTGCTCATCCTCTCGCGTAGTCTAAAGAGCGCTCAGGTGAGAAATTGGAAATGTTGAGCAATTGCTCAGAGATGAAAAGTGCCAGCACTGAAAGCTGTTGCTAGCCAGCACCCTTCCTTGGAAGCGCTTTCACAGGCGCAGCAACACTGGGGCTTTGCGCTTCTCTACCCACCAAAAGTCATGGTCACTATCTCTCCATCTCGTAGACACGAGCTGAGAGATTGCAAACGTCGAGCAATTGCTCAGAGATGAAAAGCGCCAGCACTGAAAGCTGTTGCTAGCCAGCACCCTTCCTTGGAAGCGCTTTTGTAGACCTAAGAACACTGGGGCTCTGGGCTTCTCTAGCCACCTAATCTTCTGCTCATCCTCTCGCGTAGTCTAAAGAGAGCTCAGGTGAGAAATTGCAAACGTCGAGCAATTGCTCAGAGATGAAAAGTGCCAGCACTGAAAGCTGTTACTAGCCAGCCCCCTTCCTTGGAAGCGCTTTCACAGGCGCAGCAACACTGGGGCTTTGCGCTTCTCTACCCACCAAAAGTCACGGTCACTATCTCTCCGTCTCGTAGACACGAGCTGAGAAATTGCAAACGTCGAGCAATTGCTCAGAGATGAAAAGTGCCAGCACTGAAAGCTGTTGCTAGCCAGCACCCTTCCTTGGAAGCGCTTTCACAGGCGCAGTAACACTGGGGCTTTGCGCTTCTCTACCCACCAAACGTCACGGTCATTCTCTTTCCATCTCGTAGACACGAGCTGAGAGATTGCAAACGTCGAGCAATTGCTCAGAGATGAAAAGTGCCAGCACTGAAAGCTCTTGCTAGCCAGCACCCTTCCTTGGAAGCGCTTTTATAGCCCTTAGAACACTGGGGCTCTGGGCTTCTCTAGCCACCTAACCTTCTGCTCATCCTCTCGCGCACTCTAAAGAGAGCTCAGGTGAGAAATTGCAAATGTTGAGCAATTGCTCAGAGATGAAAAGTGCCAGCACTGAAAGCTGTTGCTAGCCAGCACCCTTCCTTGGAAGCGCTTTTGTAGCCCTTAGAACACTGGGGCTCTGGGCTTCTCTAGCCACCTAATCTTCTGCTCATCCTCTCGCGTAGTCTAAAGAGCGCTCAGGTGAGAAATTGGAAATGTTGAGCAATTGCTCAGAGATGAAAAGTGCCAGCACTGAAAGCTGTTGCTAGCCAGCACCCTTCCTTGGAAGCGCTTTCACAGGCGCAGCAACACTGGGGCTTTGCGCTTCTCTACCCACCAAACGTCACGGTCATTCTCTTTCCATCTCGTAGACACGAGATGAGAGATTGCAAACGTCGAGCAATTGCTCAGAGATGAAAAGTGCCAGCACTGAAAGCTGTTGCTAGCCAGCACCCTTCCTTGGAAGCGCTTTTGTAGGCCTCAGAACACTGGGGCTCTGGGCTTCTCTAGCCACCTAATCTTCTGCTCATCCTCTCGCGTAGTCTAAAGAGAGCTCAGGTGAGAAATTGCAAACGTCGAGCAATTGCTCAGAGATGAAAAGTGCCAGCACTGAAAGCTGTTACTAGCCAGCCCCCTTCCTTGGAAGCGCTTTCACAGGCGCAGCAACACTGGGGCTTTGCGCTTCTCTACCCACCAAAAGTCACGGTCACTATCTCTCCGTCTCATAGACACGAGCTGAGAGATTGCAAACGTCGAGCAATTGCTCAGAGATGAAAAGTGCCAGCACTGAAAGCTGTTGCTAGCCAGCACCCTTCCTTGCAAGCGCTTTCACAGGCGCAGTAACACTGGGGCTTTGCGCTTCTCTACCCACCAAATGTCACGGTCATTCTCTTTCTGTCTCGTAGACACGAGCTGACAGATTGCAAACGTCGAGCAATTGCTCAGAGATGAAAAGTGCCAGCACTGAAAGCTCTTGCTAGCCAGCACCCTTCCTTGGAAGCGCTTTTGTAGACCTAAGAACACTGGGGCTCTGGGCTTCTCTAGCCACCTAATCTTCTGCTCATCCTCTCGCGTAGTCTAAAGAGCGCTCAGGTGAGAAATTGGAAATGTTGAGCAATTGCTCAGAGATGAAAAGTGCCAGCACTGAAAGCTGTTGCTAGCCAGCACCCTTCCTTGGAAGCGCTTTCACAGGCGCAGCAACACTGGGGCTTTGCGCTTCTCTACCCACCAAACGTCACGGTCATTCTCTTTCCATCTCGTAGACACGAGCTGAGAGATTGCAAACGTCGAGCAATTGCTCAGAGATGAAAAGCGCCAGCACTGAAAGCTGTTGCTAGCCAGCACCCTTCCTTGGAAGCGCTTTTGTAGACCTAAGAACACTGGGGCTCTGGGCTTCTCTAGCCACCTAATCTTCTGCTCATCCTCTCGCGTAGTCTAAAGAGAGCTCAGGTGAGAAATTGCAAACGTCGAGCAATTGCTCAGAGATGAAAAGTGCCAGCACTGAAAGCTGTTACTAGCCAGCCCCCTTCCTTGGAAGCGCTTTCACAGGCGCAGCAACACTGGGGCTTTGCGCTTCTCTACCCACCAAAAGTCACGGTCACTATCTCTCCGTCTCGTAGACACGAGCTGAGAAATTGCAAACGTCGAGCAATTGCTCAGAGATGAAAAGTGCCAGCACTGAAAGCTGTTGCTAGCCAGCACCCTTCCTTGGAAGCGCTTTCACAGGCGCAGTAACACTGGGGCTTTGCGCTTCTCTACCCACCAAACGTCACGGTCATTCTCTTTCCATCTCGTAGACACGAGCTGAGAGATTGCAAACGTCGAGCAATTGCTCAGAGATGAAAAGTGCCAGCACTGAAAGCTGTTGCTAGCCAGCACCCTTCCTTGGAAGCGCTTTTATAGCCCTTAGAACACTGGGGCTCTGGGCTTCTCTAGCCACCTAACCTTCTGCTCATCCTCTCGCGCACTCTAAAGAGAGCTCAGGTGAGAAATTGCAAATGTTGAGCAATTGCTCAGAGATGAAAAGTGCCAGCACTGAAAGCTCTTGCTAGCCAGCACCCTTCCTTGGAAGTGCTTTTGTAGCCCTTAGAACACTGGGGCTCTGGGCTTCTCTAGCCACCTAATCTTCTGCTCATCCTCTCGCGTAGTCTAAAGAGCGCTCAGGTGAGAAATTGGAAATGTTGAGCAATTGCTCAGAGATGAAAAGTGCCAGCACTGAAAGCTGTTGCTAGCCAGCACCCTTCCTTGGAAGCGCTTTCACAGGCGCAGCAACACTGGGGCTTTGCGCTTCTCTACCCACCAAACGTCACGGTCATTCTCTTTCCATCTCGTAGACACGAGATGAGAGATTGCAAACGTCGAGCAATTGCTCAGAGATGAAAAGTGCCAGCACTGAAAGCTGTTGCTAGCCAGCACCCTTCCTTGGAAGCGCTTTTGTAGGCCTCAGAACACTGGGGCTCTGGGCTTCTCTAGCCACCTAATCTTCTGCTCATCCTCTCGCGTAGTCTAAAGAGAGCTCAGGTGAGAAATTGCAAACGTCGAGCAATTGCTCAGAGATGAAAAGTGCCAGCACTGAAAGCTGTTACTAGCCAGCCCCCTTCCTTGGAAGCGCTTTCACAGGCGCAGCAACACTGGGGCTTTGCGCTTCTCTACCCACCAAAAGTCACGGTCACTATCTCTCCATCTCGTAGACACGAGCTGAGAAATTGCAAACGTCGAGCAATTGCTCAGAGATGAAAAGTGCCAGCACTGAAAGCTGTTGCTAGCCAGCACCCTTCCTTGGAAGCGCTTTCACAGGCGCAGTAACACTGGGGCTTTGCGCTTCTCTACCCACCAAACGTCACGGTCATTCTCTTTCTGTCTCGTAGACACGAGCTGACAGATTGCAAACGTCGAGCAATTGCTCAGAGATGAAAAGTGCCAGCACTGAAAGCTCTTGCTAGCCAGCACCCTTCCTTGGAAGCGCTTTTGTAGACCTAAGAACACTGGGGCTCTGGGCTTCTCTAGCCACCTAATCTTCTGCTCATCCTCTCGCGTAGTCTAAAGAGAGCTCAGGTGAGAAATTGCAAACGTCGAGCAATTGCTCAGAGATGAAAAGTGCCAGCACTGAAAGCTCTTGCTAGCCAGCACCCTTCCTTGGAAGCGCTTTTATAGCCCTTAAAACAGTGGGGCTCTGGGCTTCTCTAGCCACCTAATTTCTGCTCATCCTCTCGCGCAGTGTAAAGAGAGCTCAGGTGAGAAATTGCAAACGTCGAGCAATTGCTCAGAGATGAAAAGTGCCAGCACTGAAAGCTGTTGCTAGCCAGCACCCTTCCTTGGAAGCGCTTTCACAGGCACAGCAACACTGGGGCTTTGCGCTTCTCTAGCCACCAAACGTCACGGTCATTCTCTTTCCGTCTCGTAGACACGAGCTGAGAGATTGCAAACGTCGAGCAATTGCTCAGAGATGAAAAGTGCCAGCACTGAAAGCTCTTGATAGCCAGCACCCTTCCTTGGAAGCGCTTTTATAGCCCTTCGAACACTGGGGCTCTGGGCTTCTCTAGCCACCTAATCTTCTGCTCATCCTCTCGCGCAGTGTAAAGAGAGCTCAGGTGAGATATTGCAAATGTCGAGCAATTGCTCAGAGATGAAAAGTGCCAGCACTGAAAGCTGTTGCTAGCCAGCACCCTTCCTTGGAAGCGCTTTCACAGGCGCAGCAACACTGGGGCTTTGCGCTTCTCTACCCACCAAACGTCACGGTCACTATCTCTCCGTCTCGTAGACACGAGCTGAGAGATTGCAAATGTTGAGCAATTGCTCAGAGATGAAAAGTGCCAGCACTGAAAGCTGTTGCTAGCCAGCACCCTTCCTTGGAAGTGCTTTTGTAGCCCTTAGAACACTGGGGCTCTGGGCTTCTCTAGCCACCTAACCTTCTGCTCATCCTCTCGCGCACTCTAAAGAGAGCTCAGGTGAGAAATTGCAAATGTTGAGCAATTGCTCAGAGATGAAAAGTGCCAGCACTGAAAGCTGTTGCTAGCCAGCACCCTTCCTTGGAAGTGCTTTTGTAGCCCTTAGAACACTGGAGCTCTGGGCTTCTCTAGCCACCTAATCTTCTGCTCATCCTCTCGCGTAGTCTAAAGAGCGCTCAGTTGAGAAATTGGAAATGTTGAGCAATTGCTCAGAGATGAAAAGTGCCAGCACTGAAAGCTGTTGCTAGCCAGCACCCTTCCTTGGAAGCGCTTTCACAGGCGCAGCAACACTGGGGCTTTGCGCTTCTCTACCCACCAAACGTCACGGTCATTCTCTTTCCATCTCGTAGACACGAGCTGAGAGATTGCAAACGTCGAGCAATTGCTCAGAGATGAAAAGTGCCAGCACTGAAAGCTGTTGCTAGCCAGCACCCTTCCTTGGAAGCGCTTTTGTAGACCTAAGAACACTGGGGCTCTGGGCTTCTCTAGCCACCTAATCTTCTGCTCATCCTCTCGCGTAGTCTAAAGAGAGCTCAGGTGAGAAATTGCAAACGTCGAGCAATTGCTCAGAGATGAAAAGTGCCAGCACTGAAAGCTGTTACTAGCCAGCCCCCTTCCTTGGAAGCGCTTTCACAGGCGCAGCAACACTGGGGCTTTGCGCTTCTCTACCCACCAAAAGTCACGGTCACTATCTCTCCGTCTCGTAGACACGAGCTGAGAAATTGCAAACATCGAGCAATTGCTCAGAGATGAAAAGTGCCAGCACTGAAAGCTGTTGCTAGCCAGCACCCTTCCTTGGAAGCGCTTTCACAGGCGCAGTAACACTGGGGCTTTGCGCTTCTCTACCCACCAAACGTCACGGTCATTCTCTTTCCATCTCGTAGACACGAGCTGAGAGATTGCAAACGTCGAGCAATTGCTCAGAGATGAAAAGTGCCAGCACTGAAAGCTGTTGCTAGCCAGCACCCTTCCTTGGAAGCGCTTTTATAGCCCTTAGAACACTGGGGCTCTGGGCTTCTCTAGCCACCTAACCTTCTGCTCATCCTCTCGCGCACTCTAAAGAGAGCTCAGGTGAGAAATTGCAAATGTTGAGCAATTGCTCAGAGATGAAAAGTGCCAGCACTGAAAGCTGTTGCTAGCCAGCACCCTTCCTTGGAAGTGCTTTTGTAGCCCTTAGAACACTGGGGCTCTGGGCTTCTCTAGCCACCTAATCTTCTGCTCATCCTCTCGCGTAGTCTAAAGAGCGCTCAGGTGAGAAATTGGAAATGTTGAGCAATTGCTCAGAGATGAAAAGTGCCAGCACTGAAAGCTGTTGCTAGCCAGCACCCTTCCTTGGAAGCGCTTTCACAGGCGCAGCAACACTGGGGCTTTGCGCTTCTCTACCCACCAAACGTCACGGTCATTCTCTTTCCATCTCGTAGACACGAGATGAGAGATTGCAAACGTCGAGCAATTGCTCAGAGATGAAAAGTGCCAGCACTGAAAGCTGTTGCTAGCCAGCACCCTTCTTGGAAGCGCTTTTGTAGGCCTCAGAACACTGGGGCTCTGGGCTTCTCTAGCCACCTAATCTTCTGCTCATCCTCTCGCGTAGTCTAAAGAGAGCTCAGGTGAGAAATTGCAAACGTCGAGCAATTGCTCAGAGATGAAAAGTGCCAGCACTGAAAGCTGTTACTAGCCAGCCCCCTTCCTTGGAAGCGCTTTCACAGGCGCAGCAACACTGGGGCTTTGCGCTTCTCTACCCACCAAAAGTCACGGTCACTATCTCTCCGTCTCATAGACACGAGCTGAGAAATTGCAAACGTCGAGCAATTGCTCAGAGATGAAAAGTGCCAGCACTGAAAGCTGTTGCTAGCCAGCACCCTTCCTTGGAAGCGCTTTCACAGGCGCAGCAACACTGGGGCTTTGCGCTTCTCTACCCACCAAATGTCACGGTCATTCTCTTTCTGTCTTGTAGACACGAGCTGACAGATTGCAAACGTCGAGCAATTGCTCAGAGATGAAAAGTGCCAGCACTGAAAGCTCTTGCTAGCCAGCACCCTTCCTTGGAAGCGCTTTTGTAGACCTAAGAACACTGGGGCTCTGGGCTTCTCTAGCCACCTAATCTTCTGCTCATCCTCTCGCGTAGTCTAAAGAGAGCTCAGGTGAGAAATTGCAAACGTCGAGCAATTGCTCAGAGATGAAAAGTGCCAGCACTGAAAGCTCTTGCTAGCCAGCACCCTTCCTTGGAAGCGCTTTTATAGCCCTTAAAACAGTGGGGCTCTGGGCTTCTCTAGCCACCTAATTTCTGCTCATCCTCTCGCGCAGTGTAAAGAGAGCTCAGGTGAGAAATTGCAAACGTCGAGCAATTGCTCAGAGATGAAAAGTGCCAGCACTGAAAGCTGTTGCTAGCCAGCACCCTTCCTTGGAAGCGCTTTCACAGGCACAGCAACACTGGGGCTTTGCGCTTCTCTACCCACCAAATGTCACGGTCATTCTCTTTCCGTCTCGTAGACACGAGCTGAGAGATTGCAAACGTCGAGCAATTGCTCAGAGATGAAAAGTGCCAGCACTGAAAGCTCTTGATAGCCAGCACCCTTCCTTGGAAGCGCTTTTATAGCCCTTAGAACACTGGGGCTCTGGGCTTCTCTAGCCACCTAATCTTCTGCTCATCCTCTCGCGCAGTGTAAAGAGAGCTCAGGTGAGATATTGCAAATGTCGAGCAATTGCTCAGAGATGAAAAGTGCCAGCACTGAAAGCTGTTGCTAGCCAGCACCCTTCCTTGGAAGCGCTTTCACAGGCGCAGCAACACTGGGGCTTTGCGCTTCTCTACCCACCAAACGTCACGGTCACTATCTCTCCGTCTCGTAGACACGAGCTGAGAGATTGCAAATGTTGAGCAATTGCTCAGAGATGAAAAGTGCCAGCACTGAAAGCTGTTGCTAGCCAGCACCCTTCCTTGGAAGTGCTTTTGTAGCCCTTAGAACACTGGGGCTCTGGGCTTCTCTAGCCACCTAACCTTCTGCTCATCCTCTCGCGCACTCTGAAGAGAGCTCAGGTGAGAAATTGCAAATGTTGAGCAATTGCTCAGAGATGAAAAGTGCCAGCACTGAAAGCTGTTGCTAGCCAGCACCCTTCCTTGGAAGTGCTTTTGTAGCCCTTAGAACACTGGGGCTCTGGGCTTCTCTAGCCACCTAATCTTCTGCTCATCCTCTCGCGTAGTCTAAAGAGCGCTCAGGTGAGAAATTGGAAATGTTGAGCAATTGCTCAGAGATGAAAAGTGCCAGCACTGAAAGCTGTTGCTAGCCAGCACCCTTCCTTGGAAGCGCTTTCACAGGCGCAGCAACACTGGGGCTTTGCGCTTCTCTACCCACCAAACGTCACGGTCATTCTCTTTCCATCTCGTAGACACGAGATGAGAGATTGCAAACGTCGAGCAATTGCTCAGAGATGAAAAGTGCCAGCACTGAAAGCTGTTGCTAGCCAGCACCCTTCCTTGGAAGCGCTTTTGTAGGCCTCAGAACACTGGGGCTCTGGGCTTCTCTAGCCACCTAATCTTCTGCTCATCCTCTCGCGTAGTCTAAAGAGAGCTCAGGTGAGAAATTGCAAACGTCGAGCAATTGCTCAGAGATGAAAAGTGCCAGCACTGAAAGCTGTTACTAGCCAGCCCCCTTCCTTGGAAGCGCTTTCACAGGCGCAGCAACACTGGGGCTTTGCGCTTCTCTACCCACCAAAAGTCACGGTCACTATCTCTCCGTCTCATAGACACGAGCTGAGAAATTGCAAACGTCGAGCAATTGCTCAGAGATGAAAAGTGCCAGCACTGAAAGCTGTTGCTAGCCAGCACCCTTCCTTGGAAGCGCTTTCACAGGCGCAGTAACACTGGGGCTTTGCGCTTCTCTACCCACCAAATGTCACGGTCATTCTCTTTCTGTCTCGTAGACACGAGCTGAGAAATTGCAAACGTCGAGCAATTGCTCAGAGATGAAAAGTGCCAGCACTGAAAGCTCTTGCTAGCCAGCACCCTTCCTTGGAAGCGCTTTTGTAGACCTAAGAACACTGGGGCTCTGGGCTTCTCTAGCCACCTAATCTTCTGCTCATCCTCTCGCGTAGTCTAAAGAGAGCTCAGGTGAGAAATTGCAAACGTCGAGCAATTGCTCAGAGATGAAAAGTGCCAGCACTGAAAGCTCTTGCTAGCCAGCACCCTTCCTTGCAAGCGCTTTTATAGCCCTTAAAACAGTGGGGCTCTGGGCTTCTCTAGCCACCTAATTTCTGCTCATCCTCTCGCGCAGTGTAAAGAGAGCTCAGGTGAGAAATTGCAAACGTCGAGCAATTGCTCAGAGATGAAAAGTGCCAGCACTGAAAGCTGTTGCTAGCCAGCACCCTTCCTTGGAAGCGCTTTCACAGGCACAGCAACACTGGGGCTTTGCGCTTCTCTACCCACCAAACGTCACGGTCATTCTCTTTCTGTCTCGTAGACACGAGCTGAGAGATTGCAAACGTCGAGCAATTGCTCAGAGATGAAAAGTGCCAGCACTGAAAGCTCTTGATAGCCAGCACCCTTCCTTGGAAGCGCTTTTATAGCCCTTCGAACACTGGGGATCTGGGCTTCTCTAGCCACCTAATCTTCTGCTCATCCTCTCGCGCAGTGTAAAGAGAGCTCAGGTGAGATATTGCAAATGTCGAGCAATTGCTCAGAGATGAAAAGTGCCAGCACTGAAAGCTGTTGCTAGCCAGCACCCTTCCTTGGAAGCGCTTTCACAGGCGCAGCAACACTGGGGCTTTGCGCTTCTCTACCCACCAAACGTCACGGTCACTATCTCTCCGTCTCGTAGACACGAGCTGAGAGATTGCAAATGTCGAGCAATTGCTCAGAGATGAAAAGTGCCAGCACTGAAAGCTCTTGCTAGCCAGCCCCTTTCCTTGGAAGCGCTTTCACAGGCGCAGCAACAATGGGGCTTTGCGCTTCTCTACCCACCAAACGTCACGGTCATTCTCTTTCCATCTCGTAGACACGAGCTGAGAGATTGCAAACGTCGAGCAATTGCTCAGAGATGAAAAGTGCCAGCACTGAAAGCTCTTGCTAGCCAGCACCCTTCCTTGGAAGCGCTTTCACAGGCGCAGCAACACTGGGGCTTTGCGCTTCTCTACCCACCAAACGTCACGGTCATTCTCTTTCCGTCTCGTAGACACGAGCTGACAGATTGCAAACGTCGAGCAATTGCTCAGAGATGAAAAGTGCCAGCACTGAAAGCTGTTGCTAGCCAGCACCCTTCCTTGGAAGCGCTTTTGTAGACCTAAGAACACTGGGGCTCTGGGCTTCTCTAGCCACCTAATCTTCTGCTCATCCTCTCGCGTAGTCTAAAGAGCGCTCAGGTGAGAAATTGCAAACGTCGAGCAATTGCTCAGAGATGAAAAGTGCCAGCACTGAAAGCTGTTGCTAGCCAGCACCCTTCCTTGGAAGCACTTTCACAGGCGCAACAACACTGGGGCTTTGCGCTTCTCTACCAACCAAACATCACGGTCACTATCTCTCCGTCTCGTAGACACGAGCTGAGAGATTGCAAACGTCGAGCAATTGCTCAGAGGTGAAAAGTGCCAGCACTGAAAGCTGTTGCTAGCCAGCACCCTTCCTTGGAAGCGCTTTTATAGCCCTTAGAACACTGGGGCTCTGGGCTTCTCTAGCCACCTAATCTTCTGCTCATCCTCTCGCGCAGTGTAAAGAGAGATCAGGTGAGAAATTGCAAACGTCGAGCAATTGCTCAGAGATGAAAAGTGCCAGCACTGAAAGCTGTTGCTAGCCAGCCCCCTTCCTTGGAAGCGCTTTCACAGGCGCAGCAACACTGGGGCTTTGCGCTTCTCTACCCACCAAACGTCACGGTCACTATCTCTCCGTCTCGTAGACACGAGCTGAGAAATTGCAAATGTCGAAAAATTGCTCAGAGATGAAAAGTGCCAGCACTGAAAGCTCTTGCTAGCCAGCCCCCTTCCTTGGAAGCGCTTTCACAGGCGCAGCAACACTGGGGCTTTGCACTTCTCTACCCACCAAAAGTCACGGTCCTTCTCTTTCCGTCTCGTAGACTCGAGCTGACAGATTGCAAACGTCGAGCAATTGCTCAGAAATGAAAAGTGCCAGCACTGAAAGCTGTTGCTAGCCAGCACCCTTCCTTGGAAGCGCTTTTGTAGACCTAAGAACACTGGGGCTCTGGGCTTCTCTAGCCACCTAATCTTCTGTCATCCTCTCGCGTAGTCTAAAGAGCGCTCAGGTGAGAAACTGCAAATGTTGAGCAATTGCTCAGAGATGAAAAGTGCCAGCACTGAAAGCTCTTGCTAGCCAGCACCCTTCCTTGGAAGCGCTTTCACAGGCGCAGCAACACTGGGGCTTTGCGCTTCTCTACCCACCAAACGTCACGGTCACTATCTCTCCATCTCGTAGACACGAGCTGAGAAATTGCAAACGTCGAGCAATTGCTCAGAGATGAAAAGTGCCAGCACTGAAAGCTCTTGCTAGCCAGCACCCTTCCTTGGAAGCGCTTTCACAGGCGCAGCAACACTGGGGCTTTGCGCTTCTCTACCCACCAAACGTCACGGTCATTCTCTTTCCATCTCGTAGACACGAGCTGAGAAATTGCAAACGTCGAGCAATTGCTCAGAGATGAAAAGTGCCAGCACTGAAAGCTGTTGCTAGCCAGCACCCTTCCTTGGAAGCGCTTTTGTAGACCTAAGAACACTGGGGCTCTGGGCTTCTCTAGCCGCCTAATCTTCTGCTCATCCTCTCGCGTAGTCTAAAGAGCGCTCAGGTGAGAAATTGGAAATGTTGAGCAATTGCTCAGAGATGAAAAGTGCCAGCACTGAAAGCTGTTGCTAGCCAGCACCCTTCCTTGGAAGCGCTTTCACAGGCGCAGCAACACTGGGGCTTTGCGCTTCTCTACCCACCAAACGTCACGGTCATTCTCTTTCCGTCTCGTAGACACGAGCTGAGAAATTGCAAACGTCGAGCAATTGCTCAGAGATGAAAAGTGCCAGCACTGAAAGCTGTTGCTAGCCAGCACCCTTCCTTGGAAGCGCTTTCACAGGCGCAGCAACACTGGGGCTTTGCGCTTCTCTACCCACCAAACGTCACGGTCATTCTCTTTCTGTCTCGTAGACACGAGCTGACAGATTGCAAACATCGAGCAATTGCTCAGAGATGAAAAGTGCCAGCACTGA
The DNA here is from genome assembly GCA_037962945.1 of Sarcoramphus papa. Classification (NCBI taxonomy): domain Eukaryota; kingdom Metazoa; phylum Chordata; class Aves; order Accipitriformes; family Cathartidae; genus Sarcoramphus; species Sarcoramphus papa. Next base: position 77,627,697 of record CM075587.1, read on the forward strand.
AAGCTGTTGCTAGCCAGCACCCTTCCTTGGAAGCGCTTTTGTAGACCTAAGAACACTGGGGCTCTGGGCTTCTCTAGCCACCTAATCTTCTGCTCATCCTCTCGCGTAGTCTAAAGAGCGCTCAGGTGAGAAATTGGAAATGTTGAGCAATTGCTCAGAGATGAAAAGTGCCAGCACTGAAAGCTCTTGCTAGCCAGCACCCTTCCTTGGAAGCGCTTTCACAGGCGCAGCAACACTGGGGCTTTGCGCTTCTCTACCCACCAAACGTCACGGTCATTCTCTTTCCATCTCGTAGACACGAGATGAGAGATTGCAAACGTCGAGCAATTGCTCAGAGATGAAAAGTGCCAGCACTGAAAGCTGTTGCTAGCCAGCACCCTTCCTTGGAAGCGCTTTTGTAGGCCTCAGAACACTGGGGCTCAGGGCTTCTCTAGCCGCCTAATCTTCTGCTCATCCTCTCGCGCACTCTAAAGAGAGCTCAGGTGAGAAATTGCAAACGTCGAGCAATTGCTCAGAGATGAAAAGTGCCAGCACTGAAAGCTCTTGCTAGCCAGCACCCTTCCTTGGAAGCGCTTTTGTAGCCCTTAGAACACCGGGGCTCTGTGTTTCTCTAGCCACCTAATCTTCTGCTCATCCTCTCGCGTAGTCTAAAGAGAGCTCAGGTGAGAAATTGCAAACGTCGAGCAATTGCTCAGAGATGAAAAGTGCCAGCACTGAAAGCTCTTGCTAGCCAGCACCCTTCCTTGGAAGCGCTTTCACAGGCGCAGCAACACTGGGGCTTTGCGCTTCTCTACCCACCAAACGTCACGGTCATTCTCTTTCCATCTCGTAGACACGAGCTGAGAGATTGCAAACGTCGAGCAATTGCTCAGAGATGAAAAGTGCCAGCACTGAAAGCTGTTGCTAGCCAGCACCCTTCCTTGGAAGCGCTTTTGTAGGCCTCAGAACACTGGGGCTCTGGGCTTCTCTAGCCACCTAATCTTCTGCTCATCCTCTCGCGTAGTCTAAAGACAGCTCAGGTGAGAAATTGCAAACGTCGAGCAATTGCTCAGAGATGAAAAGTGCCAGCACTGAAAGCTGTTACTAGCCAGCCCCCTTCCTTGGAAGCGCTTTCACAGGCGCAGCAACACTGGGGCTTTGCGCTTCTCTACCCACCAAAAGTCACGGTCACTATCTCTCCGTCTCATAGACACGAGCTGAGAAATTGCAAACGTCGAGCAATTGCTCAGAGATGAAAAGTGCCAGCACTGAAAGCTGTTGCTAGCCAGCACCCTTCCTTGGAAGCGCTTTCACAGGCGCAGTAACACTGGGGCTTTGCGCTTCTCTACCCACCAAACGTCACGGTCATTCTCTTTCTGTCTCGTAGACACGAGCTGAGAGATTGCAAACGTCGAGCAATTGCTCAGAGATGAAAAGTGCCAGCACTGAAAGCTCTTGCTAGCCAGCACCCTTCCTTGGAAGCGCTTTTGTAGACCTAAGAACACTGGGGCTCTGGGCTTCTCTAGCCACCTAATCTTCTGCTCATCCTCTCGCGTAGTCTAAAGAGAGCTCAGGTGAGAAATTGCAAACGTCGAGCAATTGCTCAGAGATGAAAAGTGCCAGCACTGAAAGCTCTTGCTAGCCAGCACCCTTCCTTGCAAGCGCTTTTATAGCCCTTAAAACAGTGGGGCTCTGGGCTTCTCTAGCCACCTAATTTCTGCTCATCCTCTCGCGCAGTGTAAAGAGAGCTCAGGTGAGAAATTGCAAACGTCGAGCAATTGCTCAGAGATGAAAAGTGCCAGCACTGAAAGCTGTTGCTAGCCAGCACCCTTCCTTGGAAGCGCTTTCACAGGCACAGCAACACTGGGGCTTTGCGCTTCTCTACCCACCAAACGTCACGGTCATTCTCTTTCTGTCTCGTAGACACGAGCTGAGAGATTGCAAACGTCGAGCAATTGCTCAGAGATGAAAAGTGCCAGCACTGAAAGCTCTTGATAGCCAGCACCCTTCCTTGGAAGCGCTTTTATAGCCCTTCGAACACTGGGGATCTGGGCTTCTCTAGCCACCTAATCTTCTGCTCATCCTCTCGCGCAGTGTAAAGAGAGCTCAGGTGAGATATTGCAAATGTCGAGCAATTGCTCAGAGATGAAAAGTGCCAGCACTGAAAGCTGTTGCTAGCCAGCACCCTTCCTTGGAAGCGCTTTCACAGGCGCAGCAACACTGGGGCTTTGCGCTTCTCTACCCACCAAACGTCACGGTCACTATCTCTCCGTCTCGTAGACACGAGCTGAGAGATTGCAAATGTCGAGCAATTGCTCAGAGATGAAAAGTGCCAGCACTGAAAGCTCTTGCTAGCCAGCCCCTTTCCTTGGAAGCGCTTTCACAGGCGCAGCAACACTGGGGCTTTGCGCTTCTCTACCCACCAAACGTCACGGTCATTCTCTTTCCATCTCGTAGACACGAGCTGAGAGATTGCAAACGTCGAGCAATTGCTCAGAGATGAAAAGTGCCAGCACTGAAAGCTGTTGCTAGCCAGCACCCTTCCTTGGAAGCGCTTTCACAGGCGCAGCAACACTGGGGCTTTGCGCTTCTCTAGCCACCAAACGTCACGGTCATTCTCTTTCCGTCTCGTAGACACGAGCTGACAGATTGCAAACGTCGAGCAATTGCTCAGAGATGAAAAGTGCCAGCACTGAAAGCTGTTGCTAGCCAGCACCCTTCCTTGGAAGCGCTTTTGTAGACCTAAGAACACTGGGGCTCTGGGCTTCTCTAGCCACCTAATCTTCTGCTCATCCTCTCGCGTAGTCTAAAGAGCGCTCAGGTGAGAAATTGCAAACGTCGAGCAATTGCTCAGAGATGAAAAGTGCCAGCACTGAAAGCTGTTGCTAGCCAGCACCCTTCCTTGGAAGCACTTTCACAGGCGCAACAACACTGGGGCTTTGCGCTTCTCTACCAACCAAACATCACGGTCACTATCTCTCCGTCTCGTAGACACGAGCTGAGAGATTGCAAACGTCGAGCAATTGCTCAGAGATGAAAAGTGCCAGCACTGAAAGCTGTTGCTAGACAGCACCCTTCCTTGGAAGCGCTTTTATAGCCCTTAGAACACTGGGGCTCTGGGCTTCTCTAGCCACCTAATCTTCTGCTCATCCTCTCGCGCAGTGTAAAGAGAGATCAGGTGAGAAATTGCAAACGTCGAGCAATTGCTCAGAGATGAAAAGTGCCAGCACTGAAAGCTGTTGCTAGCCAGCCCCCTTCCTTGGAAGCGCTTTCACAGGCGCAGCAACACTGGGGCTTTGCGCTTCTCTACCCACCAAACGTCACGGTCACTATCTCTCCGTCTCGTAGACACGAGCTGAGAAATTGCAAATGTCGAAAAATTGCTCAGAGATGAAAAGTGCCAGCACTGAAAGCTCTTGCTAGCCAGCCCCCTTCCTTGGAAGCGCTTTCACAGGCGCAGCAACACTGGGGCTTTGCACTTCTCTACCCACCAAAAGTCACGGTCCTTCTCTTTCCGTCTCGTAGACTCGAGCTGACAGATTGCAAACGTCGAGCAATTGCTCAGAAATGAAAAGTGCCAGCACTGAAAGCTGTTGCTAGCCAGCACCCTTCCTTGGAAGCGCTTTTGTAGACCTAAGAACACTGGGGCTCTGGGCTTCTCTAGCCACCTAATCTTCTGCTCATCCTCTCGCGTAGTCTAAAGAGCGCTCAGGTGAGAAACTGCAAATGTTGAGCAATTGCTCAGAGATGAAAAGTGCCAGCACTGAAAGCTCTTGCTAGCCAGCACCCTTCCTTGGAAGCGCTTTCACAGGCGCAGCAACACTGGGGCTTTGCGCTTCTCTACCCACCAAACGTCACGGTCACTATCTCTCCATCTCGTAGACAAGAGCTGAGAAATTGCAAACGTCGAGCAATTGCTCAGAGATGAAAAGTGCCAGCACTGAAAGCTCTTGCTAGCCAGCACCCTTCCTTGGAAGCGCTTTCACAGGCGCAGCAACACTGGGGCTTTGCGCTTCTCTACCCACCAAACGTCACGGTCATTCTCTTTCCATCTCGTAGACACGAGCTGAGAAATTGCAAACGTCGAGCAATTGCTCAGAGATGAAAAGTGCCAGCACTGAAAGCTGTTGCTAGCCAGCACCCTTCCTTGGAAGCGCTTTTGTAGACCTAAGAACACTGGGGCTCTGGGCTTCTCTAGCCGCCTAATCTTCTGCTCATCCTCTCGCGTAGTCTAAAGAGAGCTCAGGTGAGAAATTGCAAACGTCGAGCAATTGCTCAGAGATGAAAAGTGCCAGCACTGAAAGCTGTTGCTAGCCAGCACCCTTCCTTGGAAGCGCTTTCACAGGCGCAGCAACACTGGGGCTTTGCGCTTCTCTACCCACCAAACGTCACGGTCATTCTCTTTCCGTCTCGTAGACACGAGCTGAGAAATTGCAAACGTCGAGCAATTGCTCAGAGATGAAAAGTGCCAGCACTGAAAGCTGTTGCTAGCCAGCACCCTTCCTTGGAAGCGCTTTCACAGGCGCAGCAACACTGGGGCTTTGCGCTTCTCTACCCACCAAACGTCACGGTCATTCTCTTTCTGTCTCGTAGACACGAGCTGACAGATTGCAAACATCGAGCAATTGCTCAGAGATGAAAAGTGCCAGCACTGAAAGCTGTTGCTAGCCAGCACCCTTCCTTGGAAGCGCTTTTGTAGACCTAAGAACACTGGGGCTCTGGGCTTCTCTAGCCACCTAATCTTCTGCTCATCCTCTCGCGTAGTCTAAAGAGCGCTCAGGTGAGAAATTGGAAATGTTGAGCAATTGCTCAGAGATGAAAAGTGCCAGCACTGAAAGCTCTTGCTAGCCAGCACCCTTCCTTGAAGCGCTTTCACAGGCGCAGCAACACTGGGGCTTTGCGCTTCTCTACCCACCAAACGTCACGGTCATTCTCTTTCCATCTCGTAGACACGAGATGAGAGATTGCAAACGTCGAGCAATTGCTCAGAGATGAAAAGTGCCAGCACTGAAAGCTGTTGCTAGCCAGCACCCTTCCTTGGAAGCGCTTTTGTAGGCCTCAGAACACTGGGGCTCAGGGCTTCTCTAGCCGCCTAATCTTCTGCTCATCCTCTCGCGCACTCTAAAGAGAGCTCAGGTGAGAAATTGCAAACGTCGAGCAATTGCTCAGAGATGAAAAGTGCCAGCACTGAAAGCTGTTGCTAGCCAGCACCCTTCCTTGGAAGCGCTTTTATAGCCCTTAGAACACTGGGGCTCTGGGCTTCTCTAGCCACCTAACCTTCTGCTCATCCTCTCGCGCACTCTAAAGAGAGCTCAGGTGAGAAATTGCAAATGTTGAGCAATTGCTCAGAGATGAAAAGTGCCAGCACTGAAAGCTGTTGCTAGCCAGCACCCTTCCTTGGAAGTGCTTTTGTAGCCCTTAGAACACTGGGGCTCTGGGCTTCTCTAGCCACCTAATCTTCTGCTCATCCTCTCGCGTAGTCTAAAGAGCACTCAGGTGAGAAATTGCAAACGTCGAGCAATTGCTCAGAGATGAAAAGTGCCAGCACTGAAAGCTGTTGCTAGCCAGCACCCTTCCTTGGAAGCGCTTTCACAGGCGCAGCAACACTGGGGCTTTGCGCTTCTCTACCCACCAAATGTCACGGTCATTCTCTTTCCATCTCGTAGACACGAGATGGGAGATTGCAAACGTCGAGCAATTGCTCAGAGATGAAAAGTGCCAGCACTGAAAGCTGTTGCTAGCCAGCACCCTTCCTTGGAAGCGCTTTTGTAGGCCTAAGAACACTGGGGCTCTGGGCTTCTCTAGCCGCCTAATCTTCTGCTCATCCTCTCGCGCACTCTAAAGAGAGCTCAGGTGAGAAATTGCAAACGTCGAGCAATTGCTCAGAGATGAAAAGTGCCAGCACTGAAAGCTGTTGCTAGCCAGCACCCTTCCTTGGAAGCGCTTTTATAGCCCTTAGAACACTGGGGCTCTGGGCTTCTCTAGCCACCTAACCTTCTGCTCATCCTCTCGCGCAGTCTAAAGAGAGCTCAGGTGAGAAATTGCAAATGTTGAGCAATTGCTCAGAGATGAAAAGTGCCAGCACTGAAAGCTGTTGCTAGCCAGCACCCTTCCTTGGAAGTGCTTTTGTAGCCCTTAGAACACTGGGGCTCTGGGCTTCTCTAGCCACCTAACCTTCTGCTCATCCTCTCGCGCACTCTGAAGAGAGCTCAGGTGAGAAATTGCAAATGTTGAGCAATTGCTCAGAGATGAAAAGTGCCAGCACTGAAAGCTGTTGCTAGCCAGCACCCTTCCTTGGAAGTGCTTTTGTAGCCCTTAGAACACTGGGGCTCTGGGTTTCTCTAGCCACCTAATCTTCTGCTCATCCTCTCGCGTAGTCTAAAGAGCACTCAGGTGAGAAATTGCAAACGTCGAGCAATTGCTCAGAGATGAAAAGTGCCAGCACTGAAAGCTCTTGCTAGCCAGCACCCTTCCTTGGAAGCGCTTTCACAGGCGCAGCAACACTGGGGCTTTGCGCTTCTCTACCCACCAAATGTCACGGTCATTCTCTTTCCATCTCGTAGACACGAGATGGGAGATTGCAAACGTCGAGCAATTGCTCAGAGATGAAAAGTGCCAGCACTGAAAGCTGTTGCTAGCCAGCACCCTTCCTTGGAAGCGCTTTTGTAGGCCTAAGAACACTGGGGCTCTGGGCTTCTCTAGCCGCCTAATCTTCTGCTCATCCTCTCGCGCACTCTAAAGAGAGCTCAGGTGAGAAATTGCAAACGTCGAGCAATTGCTCAGAGATGAAAAGTGCCAGCACTGAAAGCTGTTGCTAGCCAGCACCCTTCCTTGGAAGCGCTTTTGTAGCCCTTAGAACACTGGGGCTCTGGGCTTCTCTAGCCACCTAACCTTCTGCTCATCCTCTCGCGCAGTCTAAAGAGAGCTCAGGTGAGAAATTGCAAATGTTGAGCAATTGCTCAGAGATGAAAAGTGCCAGCACTGAAAGCTGTTGCTAGCCAGCACCCTTCCTTGGAAGTGCTTTTGTAGCCCTTAGAACACTGGGGCTCTGGGCTTCTCTAGCCACCTAACCTTCTGCTCATCCTCTCGCGCACTCTGAAGAGAGCTCAGGTGAGAAATTGCAAATGTTGAGCAATTGCTCAGAGATGAAAAGTGCCAGCACTGAAAGCTGTTGCTAGCCAGCACCCTTCCTTGGAAGTGCTTTTGTAGCCCTTAGAACAGTGGGGCTCTGGGCTTCTCTAGCCACCTAATCTTCTGCTCATCCTCTCGCGTAGTCTAAAGAGCGCTCAGGTGAGAAATTGGAAATGTTGAGCAATTGCTCAGAGATGAAAAGTGCCAGCACTGAAAGCTGTTGCTAGCCAGCACCCTTCCTTGGAAGCGCTTTCACAGGCGCAGCAACACTGGGGCTTTGCGCTTCTCTACCCACCAAACGTCACGGTAATTCTCTTTCCATCTCGTAGACACGAGATGAGAGATTGCAAACGTCGAGCAATTGCTCAGAGATGAAAAGTGCCAGCACTGAAAGCTGTTGCTAGCCAGCACCCTTCCTTGGAAGCGCTTTTGTAGGCCTCAGAACACTGGGGCTCTGGGCTTCTCTAGCCACCTAATCTTCTGCTCATCCTCTCGCGTAGTCTAAAGAGAGCTCAGGTGAGAAATTGCAAATGTCGAGCAATTGCTCAGAGATGAAAAGTGCCAGCACTGAAAGCTGTTACTAGCCAGCCCCCTTCCTTGGAAGCGCTTTCACAGGCGCAGCAACACTGGGGCTTTGCGCTTCTCTACCCACCAAAAGTCACGGTCATTCTCTTTCCGTCTCGTAGACACGAGCTGAGAAATTGCAAACGTCGAGCAATTGCTCAGAGATGAAAAGTGCCAGCACTGAAAGCTCTTGCTAGCCAGCACCCTTCCTTGGAAGCGCTTTCACAGGCGCAGTAACACTGGGGCTTTGCGCTTCTCTACCCACCAAACGTCACGGTCATTCTCTTTCCATCTCGTAGACACGAGCTGAGAGATTGCAAACGTCGAGCAATTGCTCAGAGATGAAAAGTGCCAGCACTGAAAGCTGTTGCTAGCCAGCACCCTTCCTTGGAAGCGCTTTTATAGCCCTTAGAACACTGGGGCTCTGGGCTTCTCTAGCCACCTAACCTTCTGCTCATCCTCTCGCGCACTCTAAAGAGAGCTCAGGTGAGAAATTGCAAATGTTGAGCAATTGCTCAGAGATGAAAAGTGCCAGCACTGAAAGCTGTTGCTAGCCAGCACCCTTCCTTGGAAGTGCTTTTGTAGCCCTTAGAACACTGGGGCTCTGGGCTTCTCTAGCCACCTAATCTTCTGCTCATCCTCTCGCGTAGTCTAAAGAGCGCTCAGGTGAGAAATTGGAAATGTTGAGCAATTGCTCAGAGATGAAAAGTGCCAGCACTGAAAGCTCTTGCTAGCCAGCACCCTTCCTTGCAAGCGCTTTCACAGGCGCAGCAACACTGGGGCTTTGCGCTTCTCTACCCACCAAACGTCACGGTCATTCTCTTTCCATCTCGTAGACACGAGATGAGAGATTGCAAACGTCGAGCAATTGCTCAGAGATGAAAAGTGCCAGCACTGAAAGCTGTTGCTAGCCAGCACCCTTCCTTGGAAGCGCTTTTGTAGGCCTCAGAACACTGGGGCTCTGGGCTTCTCTAGCCACCTCATCTTCTGCTCATCCTCTCGCGTAGTCTAAAGAGAGCTCAGGTGAGAAATTGCAAACGTCGAGCAATTGCTCAGAGATGAAAAGTGCCAGCACTGAAAGCTGTTACTAGCCAGCCCCCTTCCTTGGAAGCGCTTTCACAGGTGCAGCAACACTGGGGCTTTGCGCTTCTCTACCCACCAAAAGTCACGGTCACTATCTCTCCGTCTCGTAGACACGAGCTGAGAAATTGCAAACGTCGAGCAATTGCTCAGAGATGAAAAGTGCCAGCACTGAAAGCTGTTGCTAGCCAGCACCCTTCCTTGGAAGCGCTTTCACAGGCGCAGTAACACTGGGGCTTTGCGCTTCTCTACCCACCAAACGTCACGGTCATTCTCTTTCTGTCTCGTAGACACGAGCTGAGAAATTGCAAACGTCGAGCAATTGCTCAGAGATGAAAAGTGCCAGCAATGAAAGCTCTTGCTAGCCAGCACCCTTCCTTGGAAGCGCTTTCACAGGCACAGCAACACTGGGGCTTTGCGCTTCTCTACCCACCAAACGTCACGGTCATTCTCTTTCCGTCTCGTAGACACGAGCTGAGAGATTGCAAACGTCGAGCAATTGCTCAGAGATGAAAAGTGCCAGCACTGAAAGCTGTTGCTAGCCAGCACCCTTCCTTGGAAGCGCTTTTATAGCCCTTCGAACACTGGGGCTCTGGGCTTCTCTAGCCACCTAATCTTCTGCTCATCCTCTCGCGCAGTGTAAAGAGAGCTCAGGTGAGATATTGCAAATGTCGAGCAATTGCTCAGAGATGAAAAGTGCCAGCACTGAAAGCTGTTGCTAGCCAGCACCCTTCCTTGGAAGCGCTTTCACAGGCGCAGCAACACTGGGGCTTTGCGCTTCTCTACCCACCAAACGTCACGGTCACTATCTCTCCATCTCGTAGACACGAGCTGAGAGATTGCAAATGTCGAGCAATTGCTCAGAGATGAAAAGTGCCAGCACTGAAAGCTCTTGCTAGCCAGCCCCTTTCCTTGGAAGCGCTTTCACAGGCGCAGCAACACTGGGGCTTTGCGCTTCTCTACCCACCAAACGTCACGGTCATTCTCTTTCCATCTCGTAGACACGAGCTGAGAGATTGCAAACGTCGAGCAATTGCTCAGAGATGAAAAGTGCCAGCACTGAAAGCTGTTGCTAGCCAGCACCCTTCCTTGGAAGCGCTTTCACAGGCGCAGCAACACTGGGGCTTTGCGCTTCTCTAGCCACCAAACGTCACGGTCATTCTCTTTCCGTCTCGTAGACACGAGCTGACAGATTGCAAACGTCGAGCAATTGCTCAGAGATGAAAAGTGCCAGCACTGAAAGCTGTTGCTAGCCAGCACCCTTCCTTGGAAGCGCTTTTGTAGACCTAAGAACACTGGGGCTCTGGGCTTCTCTAGCCACCTAATCTTCTGCTCATCCTCTCGCGTAGTCTAAAGAGCGCTCAGGTGAGAAATTGCAAACGTCGAGCAATTGCTCAGAGATGAAAAGTGCCAGCACTGAAAGCTGTTGCTAGCCAGCACCCTTCCTTGGAAGCACTTTCACAGGCGCAGCAACACTGGGGCTTTGCGCTTCTCTACCAACCAAACATCACGGTCACTATCTCTCCGTCTCGTAGACACGAGCTGAGAGATTGCAAACGTCGAGCAATTGCTCAGAGATGAAAAGTGCCAGCACTGAAAGCTCTTGCTAGCCAGCACCCTTCCTTGGAAGAGCTTTTATAGCCCTTAGAACACTGGGGCTCTGGGCTTCTCTAGCCACCTAATCTTCTGCTCATCCTCTCGCGCAGTGTAAAGAGAGCTCAGGTGAGAAATTGCAAACGTCGAGCAATTGCTCAGAGATGAAAAGTGCCAGCACTGAAAGCTGTTGCTAGCCAGCCCCCTTCCTTGGAAGCGCTTTCACAGGCGCAGCAACACTGGGGCTTTGCGCTTCTCTACCCACCAAACGTCACGGTCATTCTCTTTCCGTCTCGTAGACACGAGCTGACAGATTGCAAACGTCGAGCAATTGCTCAGAGATGAAAAGTGCCAGCACTGAAAGCTCTTGCTAGCCAGCACCCTTCCTTGGAAGCGCTTTCACAGGCGCAACAGCACTGGGGCTTTTCGCTTCACTAGCCACCAAACGTCACGGTCATTCTCTTTCTGTCTCGTAGACACGAGCTGACAGATTGCAAACATCGAGCAATTGCTCAGAGATGAAAAGTGCCAGCACTGAAAGCTGTTGCTAGCCAGCACCCTTCCTTGGAAGCGCTTTTGTAGACCTAAGAACACTGGGGCTCTGGGCTTCTCTAGCCACCTAATCTTCTGCTCATCCTCTCGCGTAGTCTAAAGAGAGCTCAGGTTAGAAATTGCAAACGTCGAGCAATTGCTCAGAGATGAAAAGTGCCAGCACTGAAAGCTCTTGCTAGCCAGCCCCCTTCCTTGGAAGCGCTTTCACAGGCGCAGCAACACTGGGGCTTTGCGCTTCTCTACCCACCAAACGTCACGGTCACTATCTCTCCGTCTCGTAGACACGAGCTGAGAGATTGCAAACGTCGAGCAATTGCTCAGAGATGAAAAGTGCCAGCACTGAAAGCTGTTACTAGCCAGCACCCTTCCTTGGAAGCGCTTTCACAGGCGCAGCAACACTGGGGCTTTGCGCTTCTCTACCCACCAAACGTCACGGTCATTCTCTTTCCGTCTCGTAGACACGAGCTGAGAGATTGCAAACGTCGAGCAATTGCTCAGAAATGAAAAGTGCCAGCACTGAAAGCTGTTGCTAGCCAGCACCCTTCCTTGGAAGCGCTTTTGTAGACCTAAGAACACTGGGGCTCTGGGCTTCTCTAGCCACCTAATCTTCTGCTCATCCTCTCGCGTAGTCTAAAGAGAGCTCAGGTGAGAAATTGCAAACGTCGAGCAATTGCTCAGAGATGAAAAGTGCCAGCACTGAAAGCTGTTGCTAGCCAGCACCCTTCCTTGGAAGCGCTTTCACAGGCACAGCAACACTGGGGCTTTGCGCTTCTCTACCCACCAAACGTCACGCTCACTATCTCTCCGTCTCGTAGACACGAGCTGAGAAATTGCAAACGTCGAGCAATTGCTCAGAGATGAAAAGTGCCAGCACTGAAAGCTGTTGCTAGACAGCACCCTTCCTTGGAAGCGCTTTTATAGCCCTTAGAACACTGGGGATCTGGGCTTCTCTAGCCACCTAATCTTCTGCTCATCCTCTCGCGCAGTGTAAAGAGAGCTCAGGTGAGAAATTGCAAACGTCGAGCAATTGCTCAGAGATGAAAAGTGCCAGCACTGAAAGCTGTTGCTAGCCAGCACCCTTCCTTGGAAGCGCTTTCACAGGCGCAGCAACACTGGGGCTTTGCGCTTCTCTACCCACCAAACGTCACGGTCACCATCTCTCCGTCTCGTAGACACGAGCTGAGAAATTGCAAATGTAGAGCAATTGCTCAGAGATGAAAAGTGCCAGCACTGAAAGCTCTTGCTAGCCAGCACCCTTCCTTGGAAGCGCTTTTATAGCCCTTAGAACACTGGGGCTCTGGGCTTCTCTAGCCACCTAATCTTCTGCTCATCCTCTCGCGCAGTGTAAAGAGAGCTCAGGTGAGAAATTGCAAACGTCGAGCAATTGCTCAGAGATGAAAAGTGCCAGCACTGAAAGCTCTTGCTAGCCAGCACCCTTCCTTGGAAGCGCTTTTATAGCCCTTAGAACACTGGGGCTCTGGGCTTCTCTAGCCACCTAATCTTCTGCTCATCCTCTCGCGCAGTGTAAAGAGAGCTCAGGTGAGATATTGCAAATGTTGAGCAATTGCTCAGAGATGAAAAGTGCCAGCACTGAAAGCTGTTGCTAGCCAGCCCCCTTCCTTGGAAGCGCTTTCACAGGCGCAGCAACACTGGGGCTTTGCGCTTCTCTACCCACCAAACGTCACGGTCATTCTCTTTCCGTCTCGTAGACACGAGCTGAGAGATTGCAAACATCGAGCAATTGCTCAGAGATGAAAAGTGCCAGCACTGAAAGCTGTTGCTAGCCAGCACCCTTCCTTGGAAGCGCTTTTGTAGACCTAAGAACACTGGGGCTCTGGGCTTCTCTAGCCACCTAAACTTCTGCTCATCGTCTTGCGTAGTCTAAAGAGCGCTCAGGTGAGAAATTGCAAACGTCGAGCAATTGCTCAGAGATGAAAAGTGCCAGCACTGAAAGCTGTTGCTAGCCAGCCCCCTTCCTTGGAAGCGCTTTCACAGGCGCAGCAACACTGGGGCTTTGCGCTTCTCTACCCACCAAACGTCACGGTCATTCTCTTTCCATCTCGTAGACACGAGCTGAGAAATTGCAAACGTCGAGCAATTGCTCAGAGATGAAAAGTGCCAGCACTGAAAGCTCTTGCTAGCCAGCACCCTTCCTTGGAAGCGCTTTCACAGGCGCAACAACACTGGGGCTTTGCGCTTCTCTACCCACCAAACGTCACGGTCATTCTCTTTCTGTCTCGTAGACACGAGCTGAGAGATTGCAAACATCGAGCAATTGCTCAGAGATGAAAAGTGCCAGCACTGAAAGCTGTTGCTAGCCAGCACCCTTCCTTGGAAGCGCTTTTGTAGACCTAAAAACACTGGGGCTCTGGGCTTCTCTAGCCACCTAATCTTCTGCTCATCCTCTCGCGCAGTGTAAAGAGAGCTCAGGTGAGAAATTGCAAACGTCGAGCAATTGCTCAGAGATGAAAAGTGCCAGCACTGAAAGCTGTTGCTAGCCAGCACCCTTCCTTGGAAGCGCTTTCACAGGTGCAGCAACACTGGGGCTTTGCGCTTCTCTACCCACCAAACGTCACGGTCATTCTCTTTCCGTCTCGTAGACACGAGCTGACAGATTGCAAACATCGAGCAATTGCTCAGAAATGAAAAGTGCCAGCACTGAAAGCTCTTGCTAGCCAGCACCCTTCCTTGGAAGCGCTTTTGTAGGCCTAAGAACACTGGGGCTCTGGGCTTCTCTAGCCACCTAATCTTCTGCTCATCCTCTCGCGTAGTCTAAAGAGAGCTCAGGTGAGAAATTGCAAACGTTGAGCAATTGCTCAGAGATGAAAAGTGCCAGCACTGAAAGCTGTTGCTAGCCAGCACCCTTCCTTGGAAGCGCTTTTGTAGGCCTAAGAACACTGGGGCTCTGTGTTTCTCTAGCCACCTAATCTTCTGCTCATCCTCTCGCGCAGTGTAAAGAGAGCTCAGGTGAGAAATTGCAAATGTTGAGCAATTGCTCAGAGATGAAAAGTGCCAGCACTGAAAGCTGTTGCTAGCCAGCACCCTTCCTTGGAAGCGCTTTCACAGGCACAGCAACACTGGGGCTTTGCGCTTCTCTACCCACCAAACGTCACGGTCATTCTCTTTCCGTCTCGTAGACACGAGCTGACAGATTGCAAACGTCGAGCAATTGCTCAGAGATGAAAAGTGCCAGCACTGAAAGCTCTTGCTAGCCAGCACCCTTCCTTGGAAGCGCTTTTATAGCCCTTAGAACAGTGGGGCTCTGGGCTTCTCTAGCCACCTAATCTTCTGCTCATCCTCTCGCGCAGTGTAAAGTGAGCTCAGGTGAGATATTGCAAATGTTGAGCAATTGCTCAGAGATGAAAAGTGCCAGCACTGAAAGCTGTTGCTAGCCAGCACCCTTCCTTGCAAGCGCTTTTATAGCCCTTAGAACACTGGGGCTCCTTGTTTCTCTAGCCACCTAATCTTCTGCTCATCCTCTCGTGCAGTGTAAAGAGAGCTCAGGTGAGAAATTGCAAATGTCGAGCAATTGCTCAGAGATGAAAAGTGCCAGCACTGAAAGCTGTTGCTAGCCAGCACCCTTCCTTGGAAGCGCTTTCACAGGCGCAGTAACACTGGGGCTTTGCGCTTCTCTAGACACCAAACGTCACGGTCACTATCTCTCCGTCTCGTGGACACGAGCTGAGAAATTGCAAACGTCGAGCAATTGCTCAGAGATGAAAAGTGCCAGCACTGAAAGCTCTTGCTAGCCAGCACCCTTCCTTGCAAGCGCTTTCACAGGCGCAGCAACACTGGGGCTTTGCGCTTCTCTACCCACCAAACGTCACGGTCACTATTTTTCCATCTCGTAGACACGAGCTGAGAGATTGCAAACGTCGAGCAATTGCTCAGAGATGAAAAGTGCCAGCACTGAAAGCTGTTACTAGCCAGCACCCTTCCTTGGAAGCGCTTTCACAGGCGCAGCAACACTGGGGCTTTGCGCTTCTCTACCCACCAAACGTCACGGTCATTCTCTTTCCGTCTTGTAGACACGAGCTGAGAGATTGCAAACGTCGAGCAATTGCTCAGAGATGAAAAGTGCCAGCACTGAAAGCTGTTGCTAGCCAGCACCCTTCCTTGGAAGCGCTTTTGTAGACCTAAGAACACTGGGGCTCTGGGCTTCTCTAGCCACCTAATCTTCTGCTCATCCTCTCGCGTAGTCTAAAGAGAGCTCAGGTGAGAAATTGCAAACGTCGAGCAATTGCTCAGAGATGAAAAGTGCCAGCACTGAAAGCTGTTGCTAGCCAGCACCCTTCCTTGGAAGCGCTTTCACAGGCGCAGCAACACTGGGGCTTTGCGCTTCTCTACCAACCAAACATCACGGTCACTATCTCTCCGTCTCGTAGACACGAGCTGAGAGATTGCAAACATCGAGCAATTGCTCAGAGATGAAAAGTGCCAGCACTGAAAGCTGTTGCTAGCCAGCACCCTTCCTTGGAAGCGCTTTTGTAGACCTAAGAACACTGGGGCTCTGGGCTTCTCTAGCCACCTAATCTTCTGCTCATCCTCTCGCGTAGTCTAAAGAGCGCTCAGGTGAGAAATTGCAAATGTTGAGCAATTGCTCAGAGATGAAAAGTGCCAGCACTGAAAGCTGTTGCTAGCCAGCACCCTTCCTTGGAAGCGCTTTCACAGGCGCAGCAACACTGGGGCTTTGCGCTTCTCTAGACACCAAACGTCACGGTCACTATCTCTCCGTCTCGTAGACACGAGCTGAGAAATTGCAAACGTCGAGCAATTGCTCAGAGATGAAAAGTGCCAGCAATGAAAGCTCTTGCTAGCCAGCACCCTTCCTTGGAAGCGCTTTCACAGGCGCAGCAACACTGGGGCTTTGCGCTTCTCTACCCACCAAACGTCACGGTCATTCTCTTTCCATCTCGTAGACACGAGCTGAGAAATTGCAAACGTCGAGCAATTGCTCAGAGATGAAAAGTGCCAGCACTGAAAGCTGTTGCTAGCCAGCACCCTTCCTTGGAAGCGCTTTTGTAGACCTAAGAACACTGGGGCTCTGGGCTTCTCTAGCCACCTAATCTTCTGCTCATCCTCTCGCGTAGTCTAAAGAGCGCTCAGGTGAGAAATTGCAAACGTCGAGCAATTGCTCAGAGATGAAAAGTGCCAGCACTGAAAGCTGTTGCTAGCCAGCCCCCTTCCTTGGAAGCGCTTTCACAGGTGCAGCAACACTGGGGCTTTGCGCTTCTCTACCCACCAAACGTCACGGTCATTATCTCTCCGTCTCGTAGACACGAGCTGAGAAATTGCAAACGTCGAGCAATTGCTCAGAAATGAAAAGTGCCAGCACTGAAAGCTCTTGCTAGCCAGCACCCTTCCTTGGAAGCGCTTTCACAGGCGCAGCAACACTGGGGCTTTGCGCTTCTCTACCCACCAAACGTCACGGTCATTCTCTTTCCGTCTCGTAGACACGAGCTGAGAGATTGCAAACGTCGAGCAATTGCTCAGAGATGAAAAGTGCCAGCACTGAAAGCTCTTGCTAGCCAGCACCCTTCCTTGGAAGCGCTTTTGTAGTCCTTAGAACACTGGGGCTCCGGGCTTCTCTAGCCGCCTAATCTTCTGCTCATCCTCTCGCGTAGTTTAAAGTGCGCTCAGGTGAGAAATTGCAAACGTCGAGCAATTGCTCAGAGATGAAAAGTGCCAGCACTGAAAGCTCTTGCTAGCCAGCACCCTTCCTTGGAAGCGCTTTCACAGGCGCAGCAACACTGGGGCTTTGCGCTTCTCTACCCACCAAACGTCACGGTCATTCTCTTTCCGTCTCGTAGACACGAGCTGAGAGATTGCAAACGTCGAGCAATTGCTCAGAGATGAAAAGTGCCAGCACTGAAAGCTGTTGCTAGCCAGCACCCTTCCTTGGAAGCGCTTTTGTAGACCTAAGAACACTGGGGCTCTGGGCTTCTCTAGCCACCTAATCTTCTGCTCATCCTCTCGTGCACTCTAAAGAGAGCTCAGGTGAGAAATTGCAAACGTCGAGCAATTGCTCAGAGATGAAAAGTGCCAGCACTGAAAGCTCTTGCTAGCCATCACCCTTTCTTGGAAGCGCTTTCACAGGCGCAGCAACACTGGGGCTTTGCGCTTCTCTACCCACCAAACGTCACGGTCATTATCTCTCCGTCTCGTAGACACGAGCTGAGAAATTGCAAACGTCGAGCAATTGCTCAGAGATGAAAAGTGCCAGCACTGAAAGCTGTTGCTAGCCAGCACCCTTCCTTGGAAGCGCTTTTATAGCCCTTAGAACACTGGGGCTCTGGGTTTCTCTAGCCACCTAATCTTCTGCTCATCCTCTCGCGCAGTGTAAAGAGAGCTCAGGTGGGATATTGCAAATGTTGAGCAATTGCTCAGAGATGAAAAGTGCCAGCACTGAAAGCTGTTGCTAGCCAGCCCCCTTCCTTGGAAGCGCTTTCACAGGCGCAGTAACACTGGGGCTTTGCGCTTCTCTACCCACCAAACATCACGGTCACTATCTCTCCGTCTCGTAGACACGAGCTGAGAAATTGCAAACGTCGAGCAATTGCTCAGAGATGAAAAGTGCCAGCACTGAAAGCTGTTGCTAGCCAGCACCCTTCCTTGGAAGCGCTTTTATAGCCCTTAGAACACTGGGGCTCTGGGCTTCTCTAGCCACCTAAACTTCTGCTCATCCTGTCGCGCACTCTAAAGAGAGCTCAGGTGAGAAATTGCAAATGTTGAGCAATTGCTCAGAGATGAAAAGTGCCAGCACTGAAAGCTGTTGCTAGCCAGCACCCTTCCTTGGAAGTGCTTTTGTAGCCCTTAGAACACTGGGGCTCTGGGCTTCTCTAGCCACCTAATCTTCTGCTCATCCTCTCGCGTAGTCTAAAGAGCGCTCAGGTGAGAAATTGGAAATGTTGAGCAATTGCTCAGAGATGAAAAGTGCCAGCACTGAAAGCTGTTGCTAGCCAGCCCCCTTCCTTGGAAGCGCTTTCACAGGCGCAGCAACACTGGGGCTTTGCGCTTCTCTACCCACCAAACGTCACGGTCATTCTCTTTCCATCTCGTAGACACGAGCTGACAGATTGCAAACGTCGAGCAATTGCTCAGAGATGAAAAGTGCCAGCACTGAAAGCTCTTGCTAGCCAGCACCCTTCCTTGGAAGCGCTTTTGTAGGCCTAAGAACACTGGGGCTCTGGGCTTCTCTAGCCACCTAATCTTCTGCTCATCTTCTCGCGCAGTGTAAAGAGAGCTCAGGTGAGATATTGCAAACGTCGAGCAATTGCTCAGAGATGAAAAGTGCCAGCACTGAAAGCTGTTGCTAGCCAGCCCCCTTCCTTGGAAGCGCTTTCACAGGCGCAGCAACACTGGGGCTTTGCGCTTCTCTACCCACCAAACGTCACGGTCACTATCTCTCCATCTCGTAGACACGAGCTGAGAAATTGCAAACGTCGAGCAATTGCTCAGAGATGAAAAGTGCCAGCACTGAAAGCTCTTGCTAGCCAGCACCCTTCCTTGGAAGCGCTTTCACAGGCACAGCAACACTGGGGCTTTGCGCTTCTCTACCCACCAAACGTCACGGTCATTCTATTTCCGTCTCGTAGACACGAGCTGAGAGATTGCAAACGTCGAGCAATTGCTCAGAGATGAAAAGTGCCAGCACTGAAAGCTCTTGCTAGCCAGCACCCTTCCTTGGAAGCGCTTTTGTAGACCTAAGAACACTGGGGCTCTGGGCTTCTCTAGCCACCTAATCTTCTGCTCATCCTCTCGCGTAGTCTAAAGAGCGCTCAGGTGAGAAATTGCAAACCTCGAGCAATTGCTCAGAGACGAAAAGTGCCAGCACTGAAAGCTGTTGCTAGCCAGCCCCCTTCCTTGGAAGCGCTTTCACAGGTGCAGCAACACTGGGGCTTTGCGCTTCTCTACCCACCAAACGTCACGGTCATTCTCTTCCCGTCTCGTAGACACGAGCTGAGAAATTGCAAACGTCGAGCAATTGCTCAGAGATGAAAAGTGCCAGCACTGAAAGCTGTTGCTAGCCAGCACCCTTCCTTGGAAGCGCTTTTGTAGACCTAAGAACACTGGGGCTCTGGGCTTCTCTAGCCACCTAATCTTCTGCTCATCCTCTCGCGTAGTCTAAAGAGAGCTCAGGTGAGAAATTGCAAACGTCGAGCAATTGCTCAGAGATGAAAAGTGCCAGCACTGAAAGCTCTTGCTAGCCAGCACCCTTCCTTGGAAGCGCTTTCACAGGCGCAGCAACACTGGGGCTTTGCGCTTCTCTACCCACCAAACGTCACGGTGACTATTTTTCCATCTCGTAGACACGAGCTGAGAGATTGCAAACGTCGAGCAATTGCTCAGAGATGAAAAGTGCCAGCACTGAAAGCTGTTACTAGCCAGCACCCTTCCTTGGAAGGGCTTTCACAGGCGCAGCAACACTGGGGCTTTGCGCTTCTCTACCCACCAAACGTCACGGTCATTCTCTTTCTGTCTCGTAGACACGAGCTGAGAGATTGCAAACGTCGAGCAATTGCTCAGAGATGAAAAGTGCCAGCACTGAAAGCTGTTGCTAGCCAGCACCCTTCCTTGGAAGCGCTTTTGTAGACCTAAGAACACTGGGGCTCTGGGCTTCTCTAGCCACCTCATCTTCTGCTCATCCTCTCGCGCAGTGTAAAGAGAGCTCAGGTGAGATATTGCAAACGTCGAGCAATTGCTCAGAGATGAAAAGTGCCAGCACTGAAAGCTGTTGCTAGCCAGCACCCTTCCTTGGAAGCGCTTTCACAGGCGCAGCAACACTGGGGCTTTGCGCTTCTCTACCCACCAAACGTCACGGTCATTCTCTTTCCGTCTCGTAGACACGAGCTGAGAGATTGCAAACGTCGAGCAATTGCTCAGAGATGAAAAGTGCCAGCACTGAAAGCTGTTGCTAGCCAGCCCCCTTCCTTGGAAGCGCTTTTGTAGACCTAAGAACACTGGGGCTCTGGGCTTCTCTAGCCACCTAATCTTCTGCTCATCCTCTCGCGTAGTCTAAAGAGCGCTCAGGTGAGAAATTGCAAACGTCGAGCAATTGCTCAGAGATGAAAAGTGCCAGCACTGAAAGCTGTTGCTAGCCAGCACCCTTCCTTGGAAGCGCTTTCACAGGCGCAGCAACACTGGGGCTTTGCGCTTCTCTACCCACCAAACGTCACGGTCACTATCTCTCCGTCTCGTAGACACGAGCTGAGAAATTGCAAACGTCGAGCAATTGCTCAGAGATGAAAAGTGCCAGCACTGAAAGCTGTTGCTAGCCAGCACCCTTCCTTGGAAGCGCTTTTGTAAGCCTAAGAACACTGGGGCTCTGGGCTTCTCTAGCCACCTAATCTTCTGCTCATCCTCTCGTGCAGTCTAAAGAGAGCTCAGGTGAGAAATTGCAAACGTCGAGCAATTGCTCAGAGATGAAAAGTGCCAGCACTGAAAGCTGTTGCTAGCCAGCACCCTTCCTTGGAAGCGCTTTCACAGGCGCAGTAACACTGGGGCTTTGCGCTTCTCTAGCCACCAAACGTCACGGTCACTATCTCTCCGTCTCGTAGACACGAGCTGAGAAATTGCAAATGTCGAGCAATTGCTCAGAGATGAAAAGTGCCAGCACTGAAAGCTGTTACTAGCCAGCACCCTTCCTTGGAAGCGCTTTCACAGGCGCAGCAACACTGGGGCTTTGCGCTTCTCTACCCACCAAACGTCACGGTCATTCTCTTTCCGTCTTGTAGACACGAGGTGAGAGATTGCAAACGTCGAGCAATTGCTCAGAGATGAAAAGTGCCAGCACTGAAAGCTGTTGCTAGCCAGCACCCTTCCTTGGAAGCGCTTTTGTAGACCTAAGAACACTGGGGCTCTGGGCTTCTCTAGCCACCTAATCTTCTGCTCATCCTCTCGCGTAGTCTAAAGAGAGCTCAGGTGAGAAATTGCAAACGTCGAGCAATTGCTCAGAGATGAAAAGTGCCAGCACTGAAGGCTGTTGCTAGCCAGCACCCTTCCTTGGAAGCGCTTTCACAGGCGCAGCAACACTGGGGCTTTGCGCTTCTCTACCAACCAAACATCACGGTCACTATCTCTCCGTCTCGTAAACACGAGCTGAGAAATTGCAAACGTCGAGCAATTGCTCAGAGATGAAAAGTGCCAGCACTGAAAGCTGTTGCTAGACAGCACCCTTCCTTGGAAGCGCTTTTATAGCCCTTAGAACACTGGGGCTCTGGGCTTCTCTAGCCACCTAATCTTCTGCTCATCATCTCGCGTGGTCTAAAGAGAGCTCAGGAGAGAAATTGCAAACGTCGAGCAATTGCTCAGAGATGAAAAGTGCCAGCACTGAAAGCTGTTGCTAGCCAGCACCCTTCCTTGGAAGCGCTTTCACAGGCGCAGCAACACTGGGGCTTTGCGCTTCTCTACCCACCAAAAGTCACGGTCATTCTCTTTCCGTCTCGTAGACTCGAGCTGACAGATTGCAAACGTCGAGCAATTGCTCAGAAATGAAAAGTGCCAGCACTGAAAGCTGTTGCTAGCCAGCACCCTTCCTTGGAAGCGCTTTTGTAGACCTAAGAACACTGGGGCTCTGGGCTTCTCTAGCCACCTAATCTTCTGCTCATCCTCTCGCGTAGTCTAAAGAGCGCTCAGGTGAGAAATTGCAAATGTTGAGCAATTGCTCAGAGATGAAAAGTGCCAGCACTGAAAGCTCTTGCTAGCCAGCACCCTTCCTTGGAAGCGCTTTCACAGGCGCAGCAACACTGGGGCTTTGCGCTTCTCTACCCACCAAACGTCACGGTCACTATCTCTCCGTCTCGTAGACACGAGCTGAGAAATTGCAAACGTCGAGCAATTGCTCAGAGATGAAAAGTGCCAGCACTGAAAGCTCTTGCTAGCCAGCACCCTTCCTTGGAAGCGCTTTCACAGGCGCAGCAACACTGGGGCTTTGCGCTTCTCTACCCACCAAACGTCACGGTCATTCTCTTTCCATCTCGTAGACACGAGCTGAGAAATTGCAAACGTCGAGCAATTGCTCAGAGATGAAAAGTGCCAGCACTGAAAGCTGTTGCTAGCCAGCACCCTTCCTTGGAAGCGCTTTTGTAGACCTAAGAACACTGGGGCTCTGGGCTTCTCTAGCCACCTAATCTTCTGCTCATCCTCTCGCGTAGTCTAAAGAGCGCTCAGGTGAGAAATTGCAAACGTCGAGCAATTGCTCAGAGATGAAAAGTGCCAGCACTGAAAGCTGTTGCTAGCCAGCACCCTTCCTTGGAAGCGCTTTCACAGGCGCAGCAACACTGGGGCTTTGCGCTTCTCTACCCACCAAACGTCACGGTCATTCTCTTTCCGTCTCGTAGACACGAGCTGAGAGATTGCAAACGTCGAGCAATTGCTCAGAGATGAAAAGTGCCAGCACTGAAAGCTGTTGCTAGCCAGCACCCTTCCTTGGAAGCGCTTTTGTAGACCTAAGAACACTGGGGCTCTGGGCTTCTCTAGCCACCTAATCTTCTGCTCATCCTCTCGCGTAGTCTAAAGAGAGCTCAGGTGAGAAATTGCAAACGTCGAGCAATTGCTCAGAGATGAAAAGTGCCAGCACTGAAAGCTCTTGCTAGCCATCACCCTTTCTTGGAAGCGCTTTCACAGGCGCAGCAACACTGGGGCTTTGCGCTTCTCTACCCACCAAACGTCACGGTCATTATCTCTCCGTCTCGTAGACACGAGCTGAGAAATTGCAAACGTCGAGCAATTGCTCAGAGATGAAAAGTGCCAGCACTGAAAGCTCTTGCTAGCCAGCACCCTTCCTTGGAAGCGCTTTTATAGCCCTTAGAACACTGGGGCTCTGGGTTTCTCTAGCCACCTAATCTTCTGCTCATCCTCTCGCGCAGTGTAAAGAGAGCTCAGGTGGGATATTGCCAATGTTGAGCAATTGCTCAGAGATGAAAAGTGCCAGCACTGAAAGCTGTTGCTAGCCAGCACCCTTCCTTGGAAGCGCTTTCACAGGCGCAGTAACACTGGGGCTTTGCGCTTCTCTACCAACCAAACATCACGGTCACTATCTCTCCGTCTCGTAGACACGAGCTGAGAAATTGCAAACGTCGAGCAATTGCTCAGAGATGAAAAGTGCCAGCACTGAAAGCTGTTGCTAGCCAGCACCCTTCCTTGGAAGCGCTTTTATAGCCCTTAGAACACTGGGGCTCTGGGCTTCTCTAGCCACCTAACCTTCTGCTCATCCTGTCGCGCACTCTAAAGAGAGCTCAGGTGAGAAATTGCAAATGTTGAGCAATTGCTCAGAGATGAAAAGTGCCAGCACTGAAAGCTGTTGCTAGCCAGCACCCTTCCTTGGAAGTGCTTTTGTAGCCCTTAGAACACTGGGGCTCTGGGCTTCTCTAGCCACCTAATCTTCTGCTCATCCTCTCGCGTAGTCTAAAGAGCGCTCAGGTGAGAAATTGGAAATGTTGAGCAATTGCTCAGAGATGAAAAGTGCCAGCACTGAAAGCTGTTGCTAGCCAGCCCCCTTCCTTGGAAGCGCTTTCACAGGCGCAGCAACACTGGGGCTTTGCGCTTCTCTACCCACCAAACGTCACGGTCATTCTCTTTCCATCTCGTAGACACGAGCTCTCAGATTGCAAACGTCGAGCAATTGCTCAGAGATGAAAAGTGCCAGCACTGAAAGCTGTTGCTAGCCAGCCCCCTTCCTTGGAAGCGCTTTTGTAGGCCTAAGAACACTGGGGCTCTGGGCTTCTCTAGCCACCTAATCTTCTGCTCATCCTCTCGCGCAGTGTAAAGAGAGCTCAGGTGAGATATTGCAAACGTCGAGCAATTGCTCAGAGATGAAAAGTGCCAGCACTGAAAGCTGTTGCTAGCCAGCCCCCTTCCTTGGAAGCGCTTTCACAGGCGCAGCAACACTGGGGCTTTGCGCTTCTCTACCCACCAAACGTCACGGTCACTATCTCTCCATCTCGTAGACACGAGCTGAGAAATTGCAAACGTCGAGCAATTGCTCAGAGATGAAAAGTGCCAGCACTGAAAGCTGTTGCTAGCCAGCACCCTTCCTTGGAAGCGCTTTCACAGGCGCAGCAACACTGGGGCTTTGCGCTTCTCTACCAACCAAACATCACGGTCACTATCTCTCCGTCTCGTAGACACGAGCTGAGAAATTGCAAACATCGAGCAATTGCTCAGAGATGAAAAGTGCCAGCACTGAAAGCTGTTGCTAGACAGCACCCTTCCTTGGAAGCGCTTTTATAGCCCTTAGAACACTGGGGCTCTGGGCTTCTCTAGCCACCTAATCTTCTGCTCATCATCTCGCGCAGTGTAAAGAGAGCTCAGGAGAGAAATTGCAAACGTCGAGCAATTGCTCAGAGATGAAAAGTGCCAGCACTGAAAGCTGTTGCTAGCCAGCCCCCTTCCTTGGAAGCGCTTTCACAGGCGCAGCAACACTGGGGCTTTGCGCTTCTCTACCCACCAAACGTCACGGTCACTATCTCTCCGTCTCGTAGACACGAGCTGAGAAATTGCAAATGTCGAGCAATTGCTCAGAGATGAAAAGTGCCAGCACTGAAAGCTGTTGCTAGCCAGCACCCTTCCTTGGAAGCGCTTTCACAGGCGCAGCAACACTGGGGCTTTGCACGTCTCTACCCACCAAAAGTCACGGTCATTCTCTTTCCGTCTCGTAGACTCGAGCTGACAGATTGCAAACGTCGAGCAATTGCTCAGAAATGAAAAGTGCCAGCACTGAAAGCTGTTGCTAGCCAGCACCCTTCCTTGGAAGCGCTTTTGTAGACCTAAGAACACTGGGGCTCTGGGCTTCTCTAGCCACCTAATCTTCTGCTCATCCTCTCGCGTAGTCTAAAGAGCGCTCAGGTGAGAAATTGCAAATGTTGAGCAATTGCTCAGAGATGAAAAGTGCCAGCACTGAAAGCTGTTGCTAGCCAGCACCCTTCCTTGGAAGCGCTTTCACAGGCGCAGCAACACTGGGGCTTTGCGCTTCTCTACCCACCAAACGTCACGGTCACTATCTCTCCGTCTCGTAGACACGAGCTGAGAAATTGCAAACGTCGAGCAATTGCTCAGAGATGAAAAGTGCCAGCACTGAAAGCTGTTGCTAGCCAGCACCCTTCCTTGGAAGCGCTTTCACAGGCGCAGCAACACTGGGGCTTTGCGCTTCTCTACCCACCAAACGTCACGGTCATTCTCTTTCCATCTCGTAGACACGAGCTGAGAAATTGCAAACGTCGAGCAATTGCTCAGAGATGAAAAGTGCCAGCACTGAAAGCTGTTGCTAGCCAGCACCCTTCCTTGGAAGCGCTTTTGTAGACCTAAGAACACTGGGGCTCTGGGCTTCTCTAGCCACCTAATCTTCTGCTCATCCTCTCGCGTAGTCTAAAGAGCGCTCAGGTGAGAAATTGCAAACGTCGAGCAATTGCTCAGAGATGAAAAGTGCCAGCACTGAAAGCTCTTGCTATCCAGCACCCTTCCTTGGAAGCGCTTTCACAGGCGCAGCAACACTGGGGCTTTGCGCTTCTCTACCCACCAAACGTCACGGTCATTCTCTTTCCGTCTCGTAGACACGAGCTGAGAGATTGCAAACGTCGAGCAATTGCTCAGAGATGAAAAGTGCCAGCACTGAAAGCTGTTGCTAGCCAGCACCCTTCCTTGGAAGCGCTTTTGTAGACCTAAGAACACTGGGGCTCTGGGCTTCTCTAGCCACCTAATCTTCTGCTCATCATCTCGTGCACTCTAAAGAGAGCTCAGGTGAGAAATTGCAAACGTCGAGCAATTGCTCAGAGATGAAAAGTGCCAGCACTGAAAGCTCTTGCTAGCCATCACCCTTTCTTGGAAGCGCTTTCACAGGCGCAGCAACACTGGGGCTTTGCGCTTCTCTACCCACCAAACGTCACGGTCATTATCTCTCCGTCTCGTAGACACGAGCTGAGAAATTGCAAACGTCGAGCAATTGCTCAGAGATGAAAAGTGCCAGCACTGAAAGCTCTTGCTAGCCAGCAGCCTTCCTTGGAAGCGCTTTTATAGCCCTTAGAACACTGGGGCTCTGGGTTTCTCTAGCCACCTAATCTTCTGCTCATCCTCTCGCGCAGTGTAAAGAGAGCTCAGGTGGGATATTGCCAATGTTGAGCAATTGCTCAGAGATGAAAAGTGCCAGCACTGAAAGCTGTTGCTAGCCAGCACCCTTCCTTGGAAGCGCTTTCACAGGCGCAGTAACACTGGGGCTTTGCGCTTCTCTACCAACCAAACATCACGGTCACTATCTCTCCGTCTCGTAGACACGAGCTGAGAAATTGCAAACGTCGAGCAATTGCTCAGAGATGAAAAGTGCCAGCACTGAAAGCTGTTGCTAGCCAGCACCCTTCCTTGGAAGCGCTTTTATAGCCCTTAGAACACTGGGGCTCTGGGCTTCTCTAGCCACCTAACCTTCTGCTCATCCTGTCGCGCACTCTAAAGAGAGCTCAGGTGAGATATTGCAAATGTTGAGCAATTGCTCAGAGATGAAAAGTGCCAGCACTGAAAGCTGTTGCTAGCCAGCACCCTTCCTTGGAAGTGCTTTTGTAGCCCTTAGAACACTGGGGCTCTGGGCTTCTCTAGCCACCTAATCTTCTGCTCATCCTCTCGCGTAGTCTAAAGAGCGCTCAGGTGAGAAATTGGAAATGTTGAGCAATTGCTCAGAGATGAAAAGTGCCAGCACTGAAAGCTGTTGCTAGCCAGCCCCCTTCCTTGGAAGCGCTTTCACAGGCGCAGCAACACTGGGGCTTTGCGCTTCTCTACCCACCAAACGTCACGGTCATTCTCTTTCCATCTCGTAGACACGAGCTGACAGATTGCAAACGTCGAGCAATTGCTCAGAGATGAAAAGTGCCAGCACTGAAAGCTCTTGCTAGCCAGCACCCTTCCTTGGAAGCGCTTTTGTAGGCCTAAGAACACTGGGGCTCTGGGCTTCTCTAGCCACCTAATCTTCTGCTCATCCTCTCGCGCAGTGTAAAGAGCGCTCAGGTGAGATATTGCAAACGTCGAGCAATTGCTCAGAGATGAAAAGTGCCAGCACTGAAAGCTGTTGCTAGCCAGCACCCTTCCTTGGAAGCGCTTTCACAGGCGCAGCAACACTGGGGCTTTGCGCTTCTCTACCCACCAAACGTCACGGTCACTATCTCTCCATCTCGTAGACACGAGCTGAGAAATTGCAAACGTCGAGCAATTGCTCAGAGATGAAAAGTGCCAGCACTGAAAGCTCTTGCTAGCCAGCACCCTTCCTTGGAAGCGCTTTCACAGGCGCAGCAACACTGGGGCTTTGCGCTTCTCTACCCACCAAACGTCACGGTCATTCTATTTCCGTCTCGTAGACACGAGCTGAGAGATTGCAAACGTCGAGCAATTGCTCAGAGATGAAAAGTGCCAGCACTGAAAGCTGTTGCTAGCCAGCACCCTTCCTTGGAAGCGCTTTCACAGGCGCAGCAACACTGGGGCTTTGCGCTTCTCTACCCACCAAACGTCACGGTCATTCTCTTTCCGTCTCGTAGACACGAGCTGAGAGATTGCAAACGTCGAGCAATTGCTCAGAGATGAAAAGTGCCAGCACTGAAAGCTGTTGCTAGCCAGCACCCTTCCTTGGAAGCGCTTTTGTAGACCTAAGAACACTGGGGCTCTGGGCTTCTCTAGCCACCTAATCTTCTGCTCATCATCTCGTGCACTCTAAAGAGAGCTCAGGTGAGAAATTGCAAACGTCGAGCAATTGCTCAGAGATGAAAAGTGCCAGCACTGAAAGCTCTTGCTAGCCATCACCCTTTCTTGGAAGCGCTTTCACAGGCGCAGCAACACTGGGGCTTTGCGCTTCTCTACCCACCAAACGTCACGGTCATTATCTCTCCGTCTCGTAGACACGAGCTGAGAAATTGCAAACGTCGAGCAATTGCTCAGAGATGAAAAGTGCCAGCACTGAAAGCTCTTGCTAGCCAGCACCCTTCCTTGGAAGCGCTTTTATAGCCCTTAGAACACTGGGGCTCTGGGTTTCTCTAGCCACCTAATCTTCTGCTCATCCTCTCGTGCAGTGTAAGGAGAGCTCAGGTGGGATATTGCCAATGTTGAGCAATTGCTCAGAGATGAAAAGTGCCAGCACTGAAAGCTGTTGCTAGCCAGCCCCCTTCCTTGGAAGCGCTTTCACAGGCGCAGTAACACTGGGGCTTTGCGCTTCTCTACCAAACAAACATCACGGTCACTATCTCTCCGTCTCGTAGACACGAGCTGAGAAATTGCAAACGTCGAGCAATTGCTCAGAGATGAAAAGTGCCAGCACTGAAAGCTGTTGCTAGCCAGCACCCTTCCTTGGAAGCGCTTTTATAGCCCTTAGAACACTGGGGCTCTGGGCTTCTCTAGCCACCTAACCTTCTGCTCATCCTCTCGCGCAGTCTAAAGAGAGCTCAGGTGAGAAATTGCAAATGTTGAGCAATTGCTCAGAGATGAAAAGTGCCAGCACTGAAAGCTGTTGCTAGCCAGCACCCTTCCTTGGAAGTGCTTTTGTAGCCCTTAGAACACTGGTGCTCTGGGCTTCTCTAGCCACCTAATCTTCTGCTCATCCTCTCGCGTAGTCTAAAGAGCGCTCAGGTGAGAAATTGGAAATGTTGAGCAATTGCTCAGAGATGAAAAGTGCCAGCACTGAAAGCTGTTGCTAGCCAGCACCCTTCCTTGGAAGCGCTTTCACAGGCGCAGCAACACTGGGGCTTTGCGCTTCTCTACCCACCAAACGTCACGGTCACTATCTCTCCATCTCGTAGACACGAGCTGAGAAATTGCAAACGTCGAGCAATTGCTCAGAGATGAAAAGTGCCAGCACTGAAAGCTGTTGCTAGCCAGCACCCTTCCTTGGAAGCGCTTTCACAGGCACAGCAACACTGGGGCTTTGCGCTTCTCTACCCACCAAACGTCACGGTCATTCTATTTCCGTCTCGTAGACACGAGCTGACAGATTGCAAACGTCGAGCAATTGCTCAGAGATGAAAAGTGCCAGCACTGAAAGCTGTTGCTAGCCAGCACCCTTCCTTGGAAGCGCTTTTGTAGACCTAAGAACACTGGGGCTCTGGGCTTCTCTAGCCACCTAATCTTCTGCTCATCCTCTCGCGTAGTCTAAAGAGCGCTCAGGTGAGAAATTGCAAACCTCGAGCAATTGCTCAGAGACGAAAAGTGCCAGCACTGAAAGCTGTTGCTAGCCAGCACCCTTCCTTGGAAGCGCTTTCACAGGTGCAGCAACACTGGGGCTTTGCGCTTCTCTAGCCACCAAACGTCACGGTCATTCTCTTTCCGTCTCGTAGACACGAGCTGACAGATTGCAAACATCGAGCAATTGCTCAGAGATGAAAAGTGCCAGCACTGAAAGCTGTTGCTAGCCAGCACCCTTCCTTGGAAGCGCTTTTGTAGACCTAAGAACACTGGGGCTCTGGGCTTCTCTAGCCACCTAATCTTCTGCTCATCCTCTCGCGTAGTCTAAAGAGAGCTCAGGTGAGAAATTGCAAACGTCGAGCAATTGCTCAGAGATGAAAAGTGCCAGCACTGAAAGCTGTTGCTAGCCAGCACCCTTCCTTGGAAGCGCTTTTGTAGACCTAAGAACACTGGGGCTCTGGGCTTCTCTAGCCACCTCATCTTCTGCACATCCTCTCGCGTAGTCTAAAGAGAGCTCAGGTGAGAAATTGCAAACGTCGAGCAATTGCTCAGAGATGAAAAGTGCCAGCACTGAAAGCTGTTGCTAGCCAGCACCCTTCCTTGGAAGCGCTTTCACAGGCGCAGCAACACTGGGGCTTTGCGCTTCTCTACCAACCAAACATCACGGTCACTATCTCTCCGTCTCGTAGACACGAGCTGAGAGATTGCAAACGTCGAGCAATTGCTCAGAGATGAAAAGTGCCAGCACTGAAAGCTGTTGCTAGACAGCACCCTTCCTTGGAAGCGCTTTTATAGCCCTTAGAACACTGGGGCTCTGGGCTTCTCTAGCCACCTAATCTTCTGCTCATCCTCTCGCGCAGTGTAAAGAGAGCTCAGGTGAGAAATTGCAAACGTCGAGCAATTGCTCAGAGATGAAAAGTGCCAGCACTGAAAGCTGTTGCTAGCCAGCACCCTTCCTTGGAAGCGCTTTCACAGGCGCAGCAACACTGGGGCTTTGCGCTTCTCTACCCACCAAACGTCACGGTCATTCTCTTTCCATCTCGTAGAGACGAGCTGAGAAATTGCAAACGTCGAGCAATTGCTCAGAGATGAAAAGTGCCAGCACTGAAAGCTGTTGCTAGCCAGCACCCTTCCTTGGAAGCGCTTTCACAGGCGCAGCAACACTGGGGCTTTGCGCTTCTCTACCCACCAAACGTCACGGTCATTCTCTTTCCGTCTCGTAGACACGAGCTGAGAGATTGCAAACGTCGAGCAATTGCTCAGAGATGAAAAGTGCCAGCACTGAAAGCTGTTGCTAGCCAGCACCCTTCCTTGGAAGCGCTTTTGTAGACCTAAGAACACTGGGGCTCTGGGCTTCTCTAGCCACCTAATCTTCTGCTCATCCTCTCGCGCAGTGTAAAGAGAGCTCAGGTGAGATATTGCAAACGTCGAGCAATTGCTCAGAGATGAAAAGTGCCAGCACTGAAAGCTGTTGCTAGCCAGCCCCCTTCCTTGGAAGCGCTTTCACAGGCGCAGCAACACTGGGGCTTTGCGCTTCTCTACCCACCAAACGTCACGGTCACTATCTCTCCATCTCGTAGACACGAGCTGAGAAATTGCAAACGTCGAGCAATTGCTCAGAGATGAAAAGTGCCAGCACTGAAAGCTCTTGCTAGCCAGCACCCTTCCTTGGAAGCGCTTTCACAGGCGCAGCAACACTGGGGCTTTGCGCTTCTCTACCCACCAAACGTCACGGTCATTCTATTTCCGCCTCGTAGACACGAGCTGAGAAATTGCAAACGTCGAGCAATTGCTCAGAGATGAAAAGTGCCAGCACTGAAAGCTCTTGCTAGCCAGCACCCTTCCTTGGAAGCGCTTTCACAGGCGCAGCAACACTGGGGCTTTGCGCTTCTCTACCCACCAAACGTCACGGTCACTATTTTTCCATCTCGTAGACACGAGCTGAGAGATTGCAAACGTCGAGCAATTGCTCAGAGATGAAAAGTGCCAGCACTGAAAGCTGTTACTAGCCAGCACCCTTCCTTGGAAGGGCTTTCACAGGCGCAGCAACACTGGGGCTTTGCGCTTCTCTACCCACCAAACGTCACGGTCATTCTCTTTCTGTCTCGTAGACACGAGCTGAGAAATTGCAAACGTCGAGCAATTGCTCAGAGATGAAAAGTGCCAGCACTGAAAGCTCTTGCTAGCCAGCACCCTTCCTTGGAAGCGCTTTTGTAGACCTAAGAACACTGGGGCTCTGGGCTTCTCTAGCCACCTCATCTTCTGCTCATCCTCTCGCGTAGTCTAAAGAGAGCTCAGGTGAGAAATTGCAAACGTCGAGCAATTGCTCAGAGATGAAAAGTGCCAGCACTGAAAGCTGTTGCTAGCCAGCACCCTTCCTTGGAAGCGCTTTCACAGGCGCAGCAACACTGGGGCTTTGCGCTTCTCTACCAACCAAACATCACGGTCACTATCTCTCCGTCTCGTAGACACGAGCTGAGAGATTGCAAACGTCGAGCAATTGCTCAGAGATGAAAAGTGCCAGCACTGAAAGCTGTTGCTAGACAGCACCCTTCCTTGGAAGCGCTTTTATAGCCCTTAGAACACTGGGGCTCTGGGCTTCTCTAGCCACCTAATCTTCTGCTCATCCTCTCGCGCAGTGTAAAGAGAGCTCAGGTGAGAAATTGCAAACGTCGAGCAATTGCTCAGAGATGAAAAGTGCCAGCACTGAAAGCTGTTGCTAGCCAGCACCCTTCCTTGGAAGCGCTTTCACAGGCGCAGCAACACTGGGGCTTTGCGCTTCTCTACCCACCAAACGTCACGGTCATTCTCTTTCCATCTCGTAGAGACGAGCTGAGAAATTGCAAACGTCGAGCAATTGCTCAGAGATGAAAAGTGCCAGCACTGAAAGCTGTTGCTAGCCAGCACCCTTCCTTGGAAGCGCTTTCACAGGCGCAGCAACACTGGGGCTTTGCGCTTCTCTACCCACCAAACGTCACGGTCATTCTCTTTCCGTCTCGTAGACACGAGCTGAGAGATTGCAAACGTCGAGCAATTGCTCAGAGATGAAAAGTGCCAGCACTGAAAGCTGTTGCTAGCCAGCACCCTTCCTTGGAAGCGCTTTTGTAGACCTAAGAACACTGGGGCTCTGGGCTTCTCTAGCCACCTAATCTTCTGCTCATCCTCTCGCGCAGTGTAAAGAGAGCTCAGGTGAGATATTGCAAACGTCGAGCAATTGCTCAGAGATGAAAAGTGCCAGCACTGAAAGCTGTTGCTAGCCAGCCCCCTTCCTTGGAAGCGCTTTCACAGGCGCAGCAACACTGGGGCTTTGCGCTTCTCTACCCACCAAACGTCACGGTCACTATCTCTCCATCTCGTAGACACGAGCTGAGAAATTGCAAACGTCGAGCAATTGCTCAGAGATGAAAAGTGCCAGCACTGAAAGCTCTTGCTAGCCAGCACCCTTCCTTGGAAGCGCTTTCACAGGCGCAGCAACACTGGGGCTTTGCGCTTCTCTACCCACCAAACGTCACGGTCATTCTATTTCCGCCTCGTAGACACGAGCTGAGAAATTGCAAACGTCGAGCAATTGCTCAGAGATGAAAAGTGCCAGCACTGAAAGCTGTTGCTAGCCAGCCCCCTTCCTTGGAAGCGCTTTCACAGGCGCAGCAACACTGGGGCTTTGCGCTTCTCTACCCACCAAACGTCACGGTCATTCTCTTTCCGTCTCGTAGACACGAGCTGAGAGATTGCAAACGTCGAGCAATTGCTCAGAGATGAAAAGTGCCAGCACTGAAAGCTGTTGCTAGCCAGCACCCTTCCTTGGAAGCGCTTTTGTAGACCTAAGAACACTGGGGCTCTGGGCTTCTCTAGCCACCTAATCTTCTGCTCATCATCTCGTGCACTCTAAAGAGAGCTCAGGTGAGAAATTGCAAACGTCGAGCAATTGCTCAGAGATGAAAAGTGCCAGCACTGAAAGCTCTTGCTAGCCATCACCCTTTCTTGGAAGCGCTTTCACAGGCGCAGCAACACTGGGGCTTTGCGCTTCTCTACCCACCAAACGTCACGGTCATTATCTCTCCGTCTCGTAGACACGAGCTGAGAGATTGCAAACGTCGAGCAATTGCTCAGAGATGAAAAGTGCCAGCACTGAAAGCTCTTGCTAGCCAGCACCCTTCCTTGGAAGCGCTTTTATAGCCCTTAGAACACTGGGGCTCTGGGTTTCTCTAGCCACCTAATCTTCTGCTCATCCTCTCGCGCAGTGTAAAGAGAGCTCAGGTGGGATATTGCAAATGTTGAGCAATTGCTCAGAGATGAAAAGTGCCAGCACTGAAAGCTGTTGCTAGCCAGCACCCTTCCTTGGAAGCGCTTTCACAGGCGCAGCAACACTGGGGCTTTGCGCTTCTCTACCCACCAAACGTCACGGTCATTCTCTTTCCATCTCGTAGAGACGAGCTGAGAAATTGCAAACGTCGAGCAATTGCTCAGAGATGAAAAGTGCCAGCACTGAAAGCTGTTGCTAGCCAGCACCCTTCCTTGGAAGCGCTTTCACAGGCGCAGCAACACTGGGGCTTTGCGCTTCTCTACCCACCAAACGTCACGGTCATTCTCTTTCCGTCTCGTAGACACGAGCTGAGAGATTGCAAACGTCGAGCAATTGCTCAGAGATGAAAAGTGCCAGCACTGAAAGCTGTTGCTAGCCAGCACCCTTCCTTGGAAGCGCTTTTGTAGACCTAAGAACACTGGGGCTCTGGGCTTCTCTAGCCACCTAATCTTCTGCTCATCCTCTCGCGCAGTGTAAAGAGAGCTCAGGTGAGATATTGCAAACGTCGAGCAATTGCTCAGAGATGAAAAGTGCCAGCACTGAAAGCTGTTGCTAGCCAGCCCCCTTCCTTGGAAGCGCTTTCACAGGCGCAGCAACACTGGGGCTTTGCGCTTCTCTACCCACCAAACGTCACGGTCACTATCTCTCCATCTCGTAGACACGAGCTGAGAAATTGCAAACGTCGAGCAATTGCTCAGAGATGAAAAGTGCCAGCACTGAAAGCTCTTGCTAGCCAGCACCCTTCCTTGGAAGCGCTTTCACAGGCGCAGCAACACTGGGGCTTTGCGCTTCTCTACCCACCAAACGTCACGGTCATTCTATTTCTCCGTCTCGTAGACACGAGCTGAGAAATTGCAAACGTCGAGCAATTGCTCAGAGATGAAAAGTGCCAGCACTGAAAGCTCTTGCTAGCCAGCACCCTTCCTTGGAAGCGCTTTCACAGGCGCAGCAACACTGGGGCTTTGCGCTTCTCTACCCACCAAACGTCACGGTCATTCTCTTTCCGTCTCGTAGACACGAGCTGAGAGATTGCAAACGTCGAGCAATTGCTCAGAGATGAAAAGTGCCAGCACTGAAAGCTGTTGCTAGCCAGCACCCTTCCTTGGAAGCGCTTTTGTAGACCTAAGAACACTGGGGCTCTGGGCTTCTCTAGCCACCTAATCTTCTGCTCATCATCTCGTGCACTCTAAAGAGAGCTCAGGTGAGATATTGCAAACGTCGAGCAATTGCTCAGAGATGAAAAGTGCCAGCACTGAAAGCTCTTGCTAGCCATCACCCTTTCTTGGAAGCGCTTTCACAGGCGCAGCAACACTGGGGCTTTGCGCTTCTCTACCCACCAAACGTCACGGTCATTATCTCTCCGTCTCGTAGACACGAGCTGAGAGATTGCAAACGTCGAGCAATTGCTCAGAGATGAAAAGTGCCAGCACTGAAAGCTCTTGCTAGCCAGCACCCTTCCTTGGAAGCGCTTTTATAGCCCTTAGAACACTGGGGCTCTGGGTTTCTCTAGCCACCTAATCTTCTGCTCATCCTCTCGCGCAGTGTAAAGAGAGCTCAGGTGGGATATTGCAAATGTTGAGCAATTGCTCAGAGATGAAAAGTGCCAGCACTGAAAGCTGTTGCTAGCCAGCCCCCTTCCTTGGAAGCGCTTTCACAGGCGCAGTAACACTGGGGCTTTGCGCTTCTCTACCAACCAAACATCACGGTCACTATCTCTCCGTCTCGTAGACACGAGCTGAGAAATTGCAAACGTCGAGCAATTGCTCAGAGATGAAAAGTGCCAGCACTGAAAGCTGTTGCTAGCCAGCACCCTTCCTTGGAAGCACTTTTGTAGGCCTAAGAACACTGGGGCTCTGGGCTTCTCTAGCCACCTAACCTTCTGCTCATCCTGTCGCGCAGTGTAAAGAGAGCTCAGGTGAGATATTGCAAATGTTGAGCAATTGCTCAGAGATGAAAAGTGCCAGCACTGAAAGCTGTTGCTAGCCAGCACCCTTCCTTGGAAGCGCTTTCACAGGCGCAGCAACACTGGGGCTTTGCGCTTCTCTACCCACCAAACGTCACGGTCACTATCTCTCCATCTCGTAGACACGAGCTGAGAAATTGCAAACGTCGAGCAATTGCTCAGAGAAGAAAAGTGCCAGCACTGAAAGCTGTTGCTAGCCAGCACCCTTCCTTGGAAGTGCTTTCACAGGCGCAGCAACACTGGGGCTTTGCGCTTCTCTACCCACCAAACGTCACGGTCGTTCTCTTTCCGTCTCGTAGACACGAGCTGAGAGATTGCAAACGTCAAGCAATTGCTCAGAGATGAAAAGTGCCAGCACTGAAAGCTGTTGCTAGCCAGCACCCTTCCTTGGAAGCGCTTTTGTAGACCTAAGAACACTGGGGCTCTGGGCTTCTCTAGCCGCCTAATCTTCTGCTCATCCTCTCGCGTAGTCTAAAGAGCGCTCAGGTGAGAAATGGCAAACGTCGAGCAATTGCTCAGAGATGAAAAGTGCCAGCACTGAAAGCTCTTGCTAGCCAGCACCCTTCCTTGGAAGCGCTTTCACAGGCGCAGCAACACTGGGGCTTTGCGCTTCTCTACCCACCAAACGTCACGGTCATTCTCTTTCCATCTCGTAGACACGAGCTGAGAAATTGCAAACGTCGAGCAATTGCTCAGAGATGAAAAGTGCCAGCACTGAAAGCTCTTGCTAGCCAGCACCCTTCCTTGGAAGCGCTTTCACAGGCGCAGCAACACTGGGGCTTTGCGCTTCTCTAGCCACCAAATGTCACGGTCATTCTCTTTCCGTCTCGTAGACACGAGCTGACAGATTGCAAACATCGAGCAATTGCTCAGAGATGAAAAGTGCCAGCACTGAAAGCTGTTGCTAGCCAGCACCCTTCCTTGGAAGCGCTTTTGTAGGCCTAAGAACACTGGGGCTCTGGGCTTCTCTAGCCACCTAATCTTCTGCTCATCCTCTCGCGCAGTGTAAAGAGAGCTCAGGTGAGATATTGCAAATGTTGAGCAATTGCTCAGAGATGAAAAGTGCCAGCACTGAAAGCTCTTGCTAGCCAGCACCCTTCCTTGGAAGCGCTTTCACAGGCGCAGCAACACTGGGGCTTTGCGCTTCTCTACCCACCAAACGTCACGGTCACTATCTCTCCATCTCGTAGACACGAGCTGAGAAATTGCAAACGTCGAGCAATTGCTCAGAGATGAAAAGTGCCAGCACTGAAAGCTGTTGCTAGCCAGCACCCTTCCTTGGAAGCGCTTTCACAGGCGCAGCAACACTGGGGCTTTGCGCTTCTCTACCCACCAAACGTCACGGTCATTCTCTTTCTGTCTCGTATACACGAGCTGACAGATTGCAAACGTCGAGCAATTGCTCAGAGATGAAAAGTGCCAGCACTGAAAGCTGTTGCTAGCCAGCACCCTTCCTTGGAAGCGCTTTTGTAGACCTAAGAACACTGGGGCTCTGGGCTTCTCTAGCCACCTCATCTTCTGCTCATCCTCTCGCGTAGTCTAAAGAGAGCTCAGGTGAGAAATTGCAAACGTCGAGCAATTGCTCAGAGATGAAAAGTGCCAGCACTGAAAGCTGTTGCTAGCCAGCACCCTTCCTTGGAAGCGCTTTCACAGGCGCAGCAACACTGGGGCTTTGCGCTTCTCTACCAACCAAACATCACGGTCACTATCTCTCCGTCTCGTAGACACGAGCTGAGAGATTGCAAACGTCGAGCAATTGCTCAGAGATGAAAAGTGCCAGCACTGAAAGCTGTTGCTAGACAGCACCCTTCCTTGGAAGCGCTTTTATAGCCCTTAGAACACTGGGGCTCTGGGCTTCTCTAGCCACCTAATCTTCTGCTCATCCTCTCGCGCAGTGTAAAGAGAGCTCAGGTGAGAAATTGCAAACGTCGAGCAATTGCTCAGAGATGAAAAGTGCCAGCACTGAAAGCTGTTGCTAGCCAGCACCCTTCCTTGGAAGCGCTTTCACAGGCGCAGCAACACTGGGGCTTTGCGCTTCTCTACCCACCAAACGTCACGGTCATTCTCTTTCCATCTCGTAGAGACGAGCTGAGAAATTGCAAACGTCGAGCAATTGCTCAGAGATGAAAAGTGCCAGCACTGAAAGCTGTTGCTAGCCAGCACCCTTCCTTGGAAGCGCTTTCACAGGCACAGCAACACTGGGGCTTTGCGCTTCTCTACCCACCAAACGTCACGGTCATTCTCTTTCCGTCTCGTAGACTCGAGCTGACAGATTGCAAACATCGAGCAATTGCTCAGAGATGAAAAGTGCCAGCGCTGAAAGCTGTTGCTAGCCAGCACCCTTCCTTGGAAGCGCTTTTGTAGACCTAAGAACACTGGGGCTCTGGGCTTCTCTAGCCACCTAATCTTCTGCTCATCCTCTCGCGTAGTCTAAAGAGCGCTCAGGTGAGAAATTGCAAACGTCGAGCAATTGCTCAGAGATGAAAAGTGCCAGCACTGAAAGCTGTTGCTAGCCAGCACCCTTCCTTGGAAGCGCTTTCACAGGCGCAGCAACACTGGGGCTTTGCGCTTCTCTACCAACCAAACGTCACGGTCACTATCTCTCCGTCTCGTAGACACGAGCTGAGAAATTGCAAACGTCGAGCAATTGCTCAGAGATGAAAAGTGCCAGCACTGAAAGCTGTTGCTAGCCAGCACCCTTCCTTGGAAGCGCTTTCACAGGCACAGCAACACTGGGGCTTTGCGCTTCTCTACCCACCAAACGTCACGGTCATTCTCTTTCCGTCTCGTAGACTCGAGCTGACAGATTGCAAACATCGAGCAATTGCTCAGAGATGAAAAGTGCCAGCGCTGAAAGCTGTTGCTAGCCAGCACCCTTCCTTGGAAGCGCTTTTGTAGACCTAAGAACACTGGGGCTCTGGGCTTCTCTAGCCACCTAATCTTCTGCTCATCCTCTCGCGTAGTCTAAAGAGCGCTCAGGTGAGAAATTGCAAACGTCGAGCAATTGCTCAGAGATGAAAAGTGCCAGCACTGAAAGCTCTTGCTAGCCAGCACCCTTCCTTGGAAGCGCTTTCACAGGCGCAGTAACACTGGGGCTTTGCGCTTCTCTAGCCACCAAACGTCACGGTCACTATTTCTACGTCTCGTAGACACGAGCTGAGAAATTGCAAACGTCGAGCAATTGCTCAGAGATGAAAAGTGCCAGCACTGAAAGCTGTTGCTAGCCAGCCCCCTTCCTTGCAAGCGCTTTCACAGGCGCAGCAACACTGGGGCTTTGCGCTTCTCTACCCACCAAACGTCACGGTCACTATTTCTCCGTCTCGTAGACACGAGCT
This sequence comes from Sarcoramphus papa, assembly GCA_037962945.1. Taxonomy (NCBI): domain Eukaryota; kingdom Metazoa; phylum Chordata; class Aves; order Accipitriformes; family Cathartidae; genus Sarcoramphus; species Sarcoramphus papa. The sequence continues at coordinate 77,666,341 of CM075587.1, forward strand.
GAGAGATTGCAAACGTCGAGCAATTGCTCAGAAATGAAAAGTGCCAGCACTGAAAGCTCTTGCTAGCCAGCACCCTTCCTTGGAAGCGCTTTTGTAGGCCTCAGAACACTGGGGCTCCGGGCTTCTCTAGCCGCCTAATCTTCTGCTCATTCTCTCGCGTAGTCTAAAGAGAGCTCAGGTGAGAAATTGCAAACGTCGAGCAATTGCTCAGAGATGAAAAGTGCCAGCACTGAAAGCTGTTGCTAGCCAGCACCCTTCCTTGGAAGCGCTTTTGTAGACCTAAGAACACTGGGGCTCTGGGCTTCTCTAACCACCTAATCTTCTGCTCATCCTCTCGCGTAGTCTAAAGAGCGCTCAGGTGAGAAATTGCAAAGGTCGAGCAATTGCTCAGAGATGAAAAGTGCCAGCACTGAAAGCTGTTGCTAGCCAGCCCCCTTCCTTGGAAGCGCTTTCACAGGTGCAGCAACACTGGGGCTTTGCGCTTCTCTACCCACCAAACGTCACGGTCATTATCTCTCCGTCTCGTAGACACGAGCTGAGAAATTGCAAACGTCGAGCAATTGCTCAGAGATGAAAAGTGCCAGCACTGAAAGCTGTTGCTAGACAGCACCCTTCCTTGGAACCGCTTTTATAGCCCTTACAACACTGGGGCTCTGGGTTTCTCTAGCCACCTAATCTTCTGCTCATCCTCTCGCGCAGTGTAAAGAGAGCTCAGGTGAGATATTGCAAATGTTGAGCAATTGCTCAGAGATGAAAAGTGCCAGCACTGAAAGCTGTTGCTAGCCAGCCCCCTTCCTTGGAAGCGCTTTCACAGGCGCAGCAACACTGGGGCTTTGCGCTTCTCTACCAACCAAACATCACGGTCACTATCTCTCCGTCTCGTAGACACGAGCTGAGAAATTGCAAACGTCGAGCAATTGCTCAGAGATGAAAAGTGCCAGCACTGAAAGCTGTTGCTAGCCAGCACCTTTCCTTGGAAGTGCTTTTGTAGCCCTTAGAACACTGGGGCTTTGGGCTTCTCTAGCCACCTAATCTTCTGCTCATCCTCTCGCGTAGTCTAAAGAGCGCTCAGGTGAGAAATTGGAAATGTTGAGCAATTGCTCAGAGATGAAAAGTGCCAGCACTGAAAGCTGTTGCTAGCCAGCACCCTTCCTTGGAAGCGCTTTCACAGGCGCAGCAACACTGGGGCTTTGCGCTTCTCTACCAACCAAACGTCACGGTCATTCTCTTTCCATCTCGTAGACACGAGCTGAGAAATTGCAAACGTCGAGCAATTGCTCAGAGATGAAAAGTGCCAGCACTGAAAGCTGTTGCTAGCCAGCACCCTTCCTTGGAAGCGCTTTTGTAGACCTAAGAACACTGGGGCTCTGGGCTTCTCTAGCCACCTAATCTTCTGCTCATCCTCTCGCGTAGTCTAAAGAGCGCTCAGGTGAGAAATTGGAAATGTTGAGCAATTGCTCAGAGATGAAAAGTGCCAGCACTGAAAGCTGTTGCTAGCCAGCACCCTTCCTTGGAAGCGCTTTCACAGGCGCAGCAACACTGGGGCTTTGCGCTTCTCTACCCACCAAACGTCACGGTCATTCTCTTTCCATCTCGTAGACTCGAGCTGAGAGATTGCAAACGTCGAGCAATTGCTCAGAGATGAAAAGTGCCAGCACTGAAAGCTCTTGCTAGCCAGCACCCTTCCTTGGAAGCGCTTTTGTAGACCTAAGAACACTGGGGCTCTCGGCTTCTCTAGACACCTAATCTTCTGCTCATCCTCTCGCGTAGTCTAAAGAGAGCTCAGGTGAGAAATTGCAAACGTCGAGCAATTGCTCAGAGATGAAAAGTGCCAGCACTGAAAGCTGTTGCTAGCCAGCACCCTTCCTTGGAAGCGCTTTCACAGGCGCAGCAACACTGGGGCTTTGCGCTTCTCTACCCACCAAACGTCACGGTCACTATCTCTCCGTCTCGTAGACACGAGCTGACAGATTGCAAACGTCGAGTAATTGCTCAGAGATGAAAAGTGCCAGCACTGAAAGCTGTTGCTAGCCAGCACCCTTCCTTGGAAGCGCTTTCACAGGCGCAGCAACACTGGGGCTTTGCGCTTCTCTACCCACCAAACGTCACGGTCATTCTCTTTCCGTCTCGTAGACATGAGCTGACAGATTGCAAACATCGAGCAATTGCTCAGAGATGAAAAGTGCCAGCACTGAAAGCTGTTGCTAGCCAGCACCCTTCCTTGGAAGCGCTTTTGTAGACCTAAGAACACTGGGGCTCTGGGCTTCTCTAGCCACCTAATTTTCTGCTCATCCTCTCGCGTAGTCTAAAGAGCGCTCAGGTGACAAATTGCAAATGTTGAGCAATTGCTCAGAGATGAAAAGTGCCAGCACTGAAAGGTGTTGCTAGACAGCACCCTTCCTTGGAAGCGCTTTTATAGCCCTTAGAACACTGGGGCTCTGGGCTTCTCTAGCCACCTAATCTTCTGCTCATCCTCTCGCGCAGTCTAAAGAGAGCTCAGGTGAGATATTGCAAATGTTGAGCAATTGCTCAGAGATGAAAACTGCCAGCACTGAAAGCTGTTGCTAGCCAGCACCCTTCCTTGGAAGCGCTTTCACAGGCGCAGCAACACTGGGGCTTTGCGCTTCTCTAGCCACCAAACGTCACGGTCATTATCTCTCCGTCTCGTAGACACGAGCTGAGAGATTGCAAACGTCGAGCAATTGCTCAGAGATGAAAAGTGCCAGCACTGAAAGCTGTTGCTAGCCAGCACCCTTCCTTGGAAGCGCTTTCACAGGCGCAGAAACACTGGGGCTTTGCGCTTCTCTACCCACCAAACGTCACGGTCATTCTCTTTCCGTCTCGTAGACACGAGCTGAGAGATTGCAAACGTCGAGCAATTGCTCAGAGATGAAAAGTGCCAGCACTGAAAGCTGTTGCTAGACAGCACCCTTCCTTGGAAGCGCTTTTGTAGCCCTTAGAGCACTGGGGATCCGGGCTTCTCTAGCCGCCTAATCTTCTGCTCATCCTCTCGCGTAGTCTAAAGAGAGCTCAGGTGAGAAATTGCAAACGTTGAGCAATTGCTCAGAGATGAAAAGTGCCAGCACTGAAAGCTGTTGCTAGCCAGCACCCTTCCTTGGAAGCGCTTTTGTAGACCTAAGAACACTGGGGCTCTGGGCTTCTCTAGCCACCTAATCTTCTGCTCATCCTCTCGCGCAGTGTAAAGAGAGCTCAGGTGAGATATTGCAAATGTTGAGCAATTGCTCAGAGATGAAAAGTGCCAGCACTGAAAGCTCTTGCTAGCCAGCACCCTTCCTTGGAAGCGCTTTCACAGGCGCAGCAACACTGGGGCTTTGCGCTTCTCTACCCACCAAACGTCACGGTCACTATCTCTCCATCTCGTAGACACGAGCTGAGAAATTGCAAACGTCGAGCAATTGCTCAGAGAAGAAAAGTGCCAGCACTGAAAGCTGTTGCTAGCCAGCACCCTTCCTTGGAAGTGCTTTCACAGGCGCAGCAACACTGGGGCTTTGCGCTTCTCTACCCACCAAACGTCACGGTCGTTCTCTTTCCGTCTCGTAGACACGAGCTGAGAGATTGCAAACGTCAAGCAATTGCTCAGAGATGAAAAGTGCCAGCACTGAAAGCTGTTGCTAGCCAGCACCCTTCCTTGCAAGCGCTTTTGTAGACCTAAGAACACTGGGGCTCTGGGCTTCTCTAGCCGCCTAATCTTCTGCTCATCCTCTCGCGTAGTCTAAAGAGCGCTCAGGTGAGAAATGGCAAACGTCGAGCAATTGCTCAGAGATGAAAAGTGCCAGCACTGAAAGCTCTTGCTAGCCAGCACCCTTCCTTGGAAGCGCTTTCACAGGCGCAGCAACACTGGGGCTTTGCGCTTCTCTAGCCACCAAATGTCACGGTCATTCTCTTTCCGTCTCGTAGACACGAGCTGACAGATTGCAAACATCGAGCAATTGCTCAGAGATGAAAAGTGCCAGCACTGAAAGCTGTTGCTAGCCAGCACCCTTCCTTGGAAGCGCTTTTGTAGGCCTAAGAACACTGGGGCTCTGGGCTTCTCTAGCCACCTAATCTTCTGCTCATCCTCTCGCGCAGTGTAAAGAGAGCTCAGGTGAGATATTGCAAATGTTGAGCAATTGCTCAGAGATGAAAAGTGCCAGCACTGAAAGCTCTTGCTAGCCAGCACCCTTCCTTGGAAGCGCTTTCACAGGCGCAGCAACACTGGGGCTTTGCGCTTCTCTACCCACCAAACGTCACGGTCACTATCTCTCCATCTCGTAGACACGAGCTGAGAGATTGCAAACGTCGAGCAATTGCTCAGAGAAGAAAAGTGCCAGCACTGAAAGCTGTTGCTAGCCAGCACCCTTCCTTGGAAGCGCTTTCACAGGCGCAGCAACACTGGGGCTTTGCGCTTCTCTACCCACCAAACGTCACGGTCATTCTCTTTCTGTCTCGTAGACACGAGCTGACAGATTGCAAACGTCGAGCAATTGCTCAGAGATGAAAAGTGCCAGCACTGAAAGCTGTTGCTAGCCAGCACCCTTCCTTGGAAGCGCTTTTGTAGACCTAAGAACACTGGGGCTCTGGGCTTCTCTAGCCACCTCATCTTCTGCTCATCCTCTCGCGTAGTCTAAAGAGAGCTCAGGTGAGAAATTGCAAACGTCGAGCAATTGCTCAGAGATGAAAAGTGCCAGCACTGAAAGCTCTTGCTAGCCAGCACCCTTCCTTGGAAGTGCTTTCACAGGCGCAGCAACACTGGGGCTTTGCGCTTCTCTACCCACCAAACGTCACGGTCGTTCTCTTTCCGTCTCGTAGACACGAGCTGAGAGATTGCAAACGTCAAGCAATTGCTCAGAGATGAAAAGTGCCAGCACTGAAAGCTGTTGCTAGCCAGCACCCTTCCTTGGAAGCGCTTTTGTAGACCTAAGAACACTGGGGCTCTGGGCTTCTCTAGCCACCTAATCTTCTGCTCATCCTCTCGCGTAGTCTAAAGAGCGCTCAGGTGAGAAATGGCAAACGTCGAGCAATTGCTCAGAGATGAAAAGTGCCAGCACTGAAAGCTCTTGCTAGCCAGCACCCTTCCTTGGAAGCGCTTTCACAGGCGCAGCAACACTGGGGCTTTGCGCTTCTCTACCCACCAAACGTCACGGTCATTCTCTTTCCATCTCGTAGACACGAGCTGAGAAATTGCAAACGTCGAGCAATTGCTCAGAGATGAAAAGTGCCAGCACTGAAAGCTCTTGCTAGCCAGCACCCTTCCTTGGAAGCGCTTTCACAGGCGCAGCAACACTGGGGCTTTGCGCTTCTCTACCCACCAAATGTCACGGTCATTCTCTTTCCGTCTCGTAGACACGAGCTGACAGATTGCAAACATCGAGCAATTGCTCAGAGATGAAAAGTGCCAGCACTGAAAGCTGTTGCTAGCCAGCACCCTTCCTTGGAAGCGCTTTTGTAGGCCTAAGAACACTGGGGCTCTGGGCTTCTCTAGCCACCTAATCTTCTGCTCATCCTCTCGCGCAGTGTAAAGAGAGCTCAGGTGAGATATTGCAAATGTTGAGCAATTGCTCAGAGATGAAAAGTGCCAGCACTGAAAGCTCTTGCTAGCCAGCACCCTTCCTTGGAAGCGCTTTCACAGGCGCAGCAACACTGGGGCTTTGCGCTTCTCTACCCACCAAACGTCACGGTCACTATCTCTCCATCTCGTAGACACGAGCTGAGAAATTGCAAACGTCGAGCAATTGCTCAGAGAAGAAAAGTGCCAGCACTGAAAGCTGTTGCTAGCCAGCACCCTTCCTTGGAAGCGCTTTCACAGGCGCAGCAACACTGGGGCTTTGCGCTTCTCTACCCACCAAACGTCACGGTCATTCTCTTTCCATCTCGTAGACACGAGCTGAGAGATTGCAAACGTCAAGCAATTGCTCAGAGATGAAAAGTGCCAGCACTGAAAGCTGTTGCTAGCCAGCACCCTTCCTTGGAAGCGCTTTTGTAGACCTAAGAACACTGGGGATCCGGGCTTCTCTAGCCACCTAATCTTCTGCTCATCCTCTCGCGTAGTCTAAAGAGCGCTCAGGTGAGAAATTGCAAACGTCGAGCAATTGCTCAGAGATGAAAAGTGCCAGCACTGAAAGCTCTTGCTAGCCAGCACCCTTCCTTGGAAGCGCTTTCACAGGCGCAGCAACACTGGGGCTTTGCGCTTCTCTACCCACCAAACGTCACGGTCATTCTCTATCCATCTCGTAGACACGAGCTGAGAAATTGCAAACGTCGAGCAATTGCTCAGAGATGAAAAGTGCCAGCACTGAAAGCTCTTGCTAGCCAGCACCCTTCCTTGGAAGCGCTTTCACAGGCGCAGCAACACTGGGGCTTTGCGCTTCTCTACCCACCAAACGTCACGGTCATTCTCTTTCCGTCTCGTAGACACGAGCTGACAGATTGCAAACATCGAGCAATTGCTCAGAGATGAAAAGTGCCAGCGCTGAAAGCTCTTGCTAGCCAGCACCCTTCCTTGGAAGCGCTTTTGTAGGCCTAAGAACACTGGGGCTCTGGGCTTCTCTAGCCACCTAATCTTCTGCTCATCCTCTCGCGTAGTCTAAAGAGCGCTCAGCTGAGAAATTGCAAACGTCGAGCAATTGCTCAGAGATGAAAAGTGCCAGCACTGAAAGCTGTTGCTAGCCAGCACCCTTCCTTGGAAGTGCTTTCACAGGCGCAGAAACACTGGGGCTTTGCGCTTCTCTAGCCACCAAACGTCACGGTCATTCTCTTTCCGTCTCGTAGACACGAGCTGAGAGATTGCAAACGTCGAGCAATTGCTCAGAGATGAAAAGTGCCAGCACTGAAAGCTGTTGCTAGACAGCACCCTTCCTTGGAAGCGCTTTTGTAGCCCTTAGAGCACTGGGGATCCGGGCTTCTCTAGCCGCCTAATCTTCTGCTCATCCTCTCGCGTAGTCTAAAGAGAGCTCAGGTGAGAAATTGCAAACGTTGAGCAATTGCTCAGAGATGAAAAGTGCCAGCACTGAAAGCTGTTGCTAGCCAGCACCCTTCCTTGGAAGCGCTTTTGTAGACCTAAGAACACTGGGGCTCTGGGCTTCTCTAGCCACCTAATCTTCTGCTCATCCTCTCGCGCAGTGTAAAGAGAGCTCAGGTGAGATATTGCAAATGTTGAGCAATTGCTCAGAGATGAAAAGTGCCAGCACTGAAAGCTCTTGCTAGCCAGCACCCTTCCTTGGAAGCGCTTTCACAGGCGCAGCAACACTGGGGCTTTGCGCTTCTCTACCCACCAAACGTCACGGTCACTATCTCTCCATCTCGTAGACACGAGCTGAGAAATTGCAAACGTCGAGCAATTGCTCAGAGAAGAAAAGTGCCAGCACTGAAAGCTGTTGCTAGCCAGCACCCTTCCTTGGAAGTGCTTTCACAGGTGCAGCAACACTGGGGCTTTGCGCTTCTCTACCCACCAAACGTCACGGTCGTTCTCTTTCCGTCTCGTAGACACGAGCTGAGAGATTGCAAACGTCAAGCAATTGCTCAGAGATGAAAAGTGCCAGCACTGAAAGCTGTTTCTAGCCAGCACCCTTCCTTGGAAGCGCTTTTGTAGACCTAAGAACACTGGGGCTCTGGGCTTCTCTAGCCGCCTAATCTTCTGCTCATCCTCTCGCGTAGTCTAAAGAGCGCTCAGGTGAGAAATGGCAAACGTCGAGCAATTGCTCAGAGATGAAAAGTGCCAGCACTGAAAGCTCTTGCTAGCCAGCACCCTTCCTTGGAAGCGCTTTCACAGGCGCAGCAACACTGGGGCTTTGCGCTTCTCTACCCACCAAACGTCACGGTCATTCTCTTTCCATCTCGTAGACACGAGCTGAGAAATTGCAAACGTCGAGCAATTGCTCAGAGATGAAAAGTGCCAGCACTGAAAGCTCTTGCTAGCCAGCACCCTTCCTTGGAAGCGCTTTCACAGGCGCAGCAACACTGGGGCTTTGCGCTTCTCTAGCCACCAAATGTCACGGTCATTCTCTTTCCGTCTCGTAGACACGAGCTGACAGATTGCAAACATCGAGCAATTGCTCAGAGATGAAAAGTGCCAGCACTGAAAGCTGTTGCTAGCCAGCACCCTTCCTTGGAAGCGCTTTTGTAGGCCTAAGAACACTGGGGCTCTGGGCTTCTCTAGCCACCTAATCTTCTGCTCATCCTCTCGCGCAGTGTAAAGAGAGCTCAGGTGAGAAATTGCAAATGTTGAGCAATTGCTCAGAGATGAAAAGTGCCAGCACTGAAAGCTCTTGCTAGCCAGCACCCTTCCTTGGAAGCGCTTTCACAGGCGCAGCAACACTGGGGCTTTGCGCTTCTCTACCCACCAAACGTCACGGTCACTATCTCTCCGTCTCGTAGACACGAGCTGAGAGATTGCAAACGTCGAGCAATTGCTCAGAGAAGAAAAGTGCCAGCACTGAAAGCTGTTGCTAGCCAGCACCCTTCCTTGGAAGCGCTTTCACAGGCGCAGCAACACTGGGGCTTTGCGCTTCTCTACGCACCAAACGTCACGGTCATTCTCTTTCTGTCTCGTAGACACGAGCTGACAGATTGCAAACGTCGAGCAATTGCTCAGAGATGAAAAGTGCCAGCACTGAAAGCTGTTGCTAGCCAGCACCCTTCCTTGGAAGCGCTTTTGTAGACCTAAGAACACTGGGGCTCTGGGCTTCTCTAGCCACCTCATCTTCTGCTCATCCTCTCGCGTAGTCTAAAGAGAGCTCAGGTGAGAAATTGCAAATGTCGAGCAATTGCTCAGAGAAGAAAAGTGCCAGCACTGAAAGCTGTTGCTAGCCAGCACCCTTCCTTGGAAGTGCTTTCACAGGCGCAGCAACACTGGGGCTTTGCGCTTCTCTACCCACCAAACGTCACGGTCGTTCTCTTTCCGTCTCGTAGACACGAGCTGAGAGATTGCAAACGTCAAGCAATTGCTCAGAGATGAAAAGTGCCAGCACTGAAAGCTGTTGCTAGCCAGCACCCTTCCTTGGAAGCGCTTTTGTAGACCTAAGAACACTGGGGCTCTGGGCTTCTCTAGCCACCTAATCTTCTGCTCATCCTCTCGCGTAGTCTAAAGAGCGCTCAGGTGAGAAATGGCAAACGTCGAGCAATTGCTCAGAGATGAAAAGTGCCAGCACTGAAAGCTCTTGCTAGCCAGCACCCTTCCTTGGAAGCGCTTTCACAGGCGCAGCAACACTGGGGCTTTGCGCTTCTCTACCCACCAAACGTCACGGTCATTCTCTTTCCATCTCGTAGACACGAGCTGAGAAATTGCAAACGTCGAGCAATTGCTCAGAGATGAAAAGTGCCAGCACTGAAAGCTCTTGCTAGCCAGCACCCTTCCTTGGAAGCGCTTTCACAGGCGCAGCAACACTGGGGCTTTGCGCTTCTCTAGCCACCAAATGTCACGGTCATTCTCTTTCCGTCTCGTAGACACGAGCTGACAGATTGCAAACATCGAGCAATTGCTCAGAGATGAAAAGTGCCAGCACTGAAAGCTGTTGCTAGCCAGCACCCTTCCTTGGAAGCGCTTTTGTAGGCCTAAGAACACTGGGGCTCTGGGCTTCTCTAGCCACCTAATCTTCTGCTCATCCTCTCGCGCAGTGTAAAGAGAGCTCAGGTGAGATATTGCAAATGTTGAGCAATTGCTCAGAGATGAAAAGTGCCAGCACTGAAAGCTCTTGCTAGCCAGCACCCTTCCTTGGAAGCGCTTTCACAGGCGCAGCAACACTGGGGCTTTGCGCTTCTCTACCCACCAAACGTCACGGTCATTCTCTTTCCGTCTCGTAGACACGAGCTGACAGATTGCAAACATCGAGCAATTGCTCAGAGATGAAAAGTGCCAGCGCTGAAAGCTCTTGCTAGCCAGCACCCTTCCTTGGAAGCGCTTTTGTAGGCCTAAGAACACTGGGGCTCTGGGCTTCTCTAGCCACCTAATCTTCTGCTCATCCTCTCGCGTAGTCTAAAGAGCGCTCAGGTGAGATATTGCAAATGTTGAGCAATTGCTCAGAGATGAAAAGTGCCAGCACTGAAAGCTCTTGCTAGCCAGCACCCTTCCTTGGAAGCGCTTTCACAGGCGCAGCAACACTGGGGCTTTGCGCTTCTCTACCCACCAAACGTCACGGTCATTCTCTTTCCGTCTCGTAGACACGAGCTGAGAGATTGCAAACGTCGAGCAATTGCTCAGAGAAGAAAAGTGCCAGCACTGAAAGCTGTTGCTAGCCAGCACCCTTCCTTGGAAGCGCTTTCACAGGCGCAGCAACACTGGGGCTTTGCGCTTCTCTACCCACCAAACGTCACGGTCATTCTCTTTCTGTCTCGTAGACACGAGCTGACAGATTGCAAACGTCGAGCAATTGCTCAGAGATGAAAAGTGCCAGCACTGAAAGCTGTTGCTAGCCAGCACCCTTCCTTGGAAGCGCTTTTGTAGACCTAAGAACACTGGGGCTCTGGGCTTCTCTAGCCACCTCATCTTCTGCTCATCCTCTCGCGTAGTCTAAAGAGAGCTCAGGTGAGAAATTGCAAACGTCGAGCAATTGCTCAGAGAAGAAAAGTGCCAGCACTGAAAGCTGTTGCTAGCCAGCACCCTTCCTTGGAAGTGCTTTCACAGGCGCAGCAACACTGGGGCTTTGCGCTTCTCTACCCACCAAACGTCACGGTCACTATCTCTCCATCTCGTAGACACGAGCTGAGAGATTGCAAACGTCGAGCAATTGCTCAGAGATGAAAAGTGCCAGCACTGAAAGCTCTTGCTAGCCAGCACCCTTCCTTGGAAGCGCTTTCACAGGCGCAGCAACACTGGGGCTTTGCGCTTCTCTACCCACCAAACGTCACGGTCATTCTCTTTCCGTCTCGTAGACACGAGCTGACAGATTGCAAACATCGAGCAATTGCTCAGAGATGAAAAGTGCCAGCGCTGAAAGCTGTTGCTAGCCAGCACCCTTCCTTGGAAGCGCTTTTGTAGGCCTAAGAACACTGGGGCTCTGGGCTTCTCTAGCCACCTAATCTTCTGCTCATCCTCTCGCATAGTCTAAAGAGCGCTCAGGTGAGAAATTGCAAACGTCGAGCAATTGCTCAGAGATGAAAAGTGCCAGCACTGAAAGCTGTTGCTAGCCAGCACCCTTCCTTGGAAGCGCTTTCACAGGCGCAGCAACACTGGGGCTTTGCGCTTCTCTACCAACCAAACATCACGGTCACTATCTCTCCGTCTCGTAGACACGAGCTGAGAAATTGCAAACGTCGAGCAATTGCTCAGAGATGAAAAGTGCCAGCACTGAAAGCTCTTGCTAGCCAGCACCCTTCCTTGGAAGCGCTTTTGTAAGCCTAAGAACACTGGGGCTCTGGGCTTCTCTAGCCACCTAATCTTCTGCTCATCCTCTCGTGCAGTCTAAAGAGAGCTCAGCTGAGAAATTGCAAATGTCGAGCAATTGCTCAGAGATGAAAAGTGCCAGCACTGAAAGCTCTTGCTAGCCAGCACCCTTCCTTGGAAGTGCTTTTGTAGACCTTAGAACACTGGGGCTCTGGGCTTCTCTAGCCACCTAATCTTCTGCTCATCCTCTCGCGTAGTCTAAAGAGCGCTCAGGTGAGAAATTGCAAACGTCGAGCAATTGCTCAGAGATGAAAAGTGCCAGCACTGAAAGCTCTTGCTAGCCAGCACCCTTCCTTGGAAGCGCTTTCACAGGCGCAGTAACACGGGGGCTTTGCGCTTCTCTACCCACCAAACGTCACGGTCACTATTTCTACGTCTCGTAGACACGAGCTGAGAAATTGCAAACGTCGAGCAATTGCTCAGAGATGAAAAGTGCCAGCACTGAAAGCTGTTGCTAGCCAGCCCCCTTCCTTGGAAGCGCTTTCACAGGCGCAGCAACACTGGGGCTTTGCGCTTCTCTACCCACCAAACGTCACGGTCACTATTTCTCCGTCTCGTAGACACGGGCTGAGAGATTGCAAACATCGAGCAATTGCTCAGAGATGAAAAGTGCCAGCACTGAAAGCTCTTGCTAGCCAGCACCCTTCCTTGGAAGCGCTTTCACAGGCGCAGCAACACTGGGGCTTTGCGCTTCTCTAGCCACCAATCGTCACGGTCATTCTCTTTCCGTCTCGTAGACTCGAGCTGACAGATTGCAAACGTCGAGCAATTGCTCAGAGATGAAAAGTGCCAGCACTGAAAGCTGTTGCTAGCCAGCACCCTTCCTTGGAAGCGCTTTTGTAGACCTAAGAACACTGGGGCTCTGGGCTTCTCTAGCCACCTAATCTTCTGCTCATCCTCTCGCGTAGTCTAAAGAGCGCTCAGGTGAGAAATTGCAAACGTCGAGCAATTGCTCAGAGATGAAAAGTGCCAGCACTGAAAGCTGTTGCTAGCCAGCACCCTTCCTTGGAAGCGCTTTCACAGGCGCAGCAACACTGGGGCTTTGCGCTTCTCTACCCACCAAACGTCACGCTCACTATCTCTCCGTCTCGTAGACACGAGCTGAGAGATTGCAAACGTCGAGCAATTGCTCAGAGATGAAAAGTGCCAGCACTGAAAGCTCTTGCTAGCCAGCACCCTTCCTTGGAAGCGCTTTTATAGCCCTTAGAACACTGGGGCTCTGGGCTTCTCTAGCCACCTAATCTTCTGCTCATCCTCTCGTGCACTCTAAAGAGAGCTCAGGTGAGAAATTGCAAACGTCGAGCAATTGCTCTAGAGATGAAAAGTGCCAGCACTGAAAGCTGTTGCTAGCCAGCACCCTTCCTTGGAAGCGCTTTCACAGGCGCAGCAACACTGGGGCTTTGCGCTTCTCTACCCACCAAACGTCACGGTCACTATTTCTCCGTCTCGTAGACACGGGCTGAGAGATTGCAAACGTCGAGCAATTGCTCAGAGATGAAAAGTGCCAGCACTGAAAGCTGTTACTAGCCAGCACCCTTCCTTGGAAGCGCTTTCACAGGCGCAGCAACACTGGGGCTTTGCGCTTCTCTACCCACCAAACGTCACAGTCATTCTCTTTCCGTCTCGTAGACTCGAGCTGACAGATTGCAAACGTCGAGCAATTGCTCAGAGATGAAAAGTGCCAGCACTGAAAGCTGTTGCTAGCCAGCACCCTTCCTTGGAAGCGCTTTTGTAGACCTAAGAACACTGGGGCTCTGGGCTTCTCTAGCCACCTAATCTTCTGCTCATCCTCTCGCGTAGTCTAAAGAGAGCTCAGGTGAGAAATTGCAAACGTCGAGCAATTGCTCAGAGATGAAAAGTGCCAGCACTGAAAGCTGTTGCTAGCCAGCCCCCTTCCTTGGAAGCGCTTTCACAGGCGCAGCAACACTGGGGCTTTGCGCTTCTCTACCCACCAAACGTCACGCTCACTATCTCTCCGTCTCGTAGACACGAGCTGAGAGATTGCAAACGTCGAGCAATTGCTCAGAGATGAAAAGTGCCAGCACTGAAAGCTGTTGCTAGACAGCACCCTTCCTTGGAAGCGCTTTTATAGCCCTTAGAACACTGGGGCTCTGGGCTTCTCTAGCCACCTAATCTTCTGCTCATCCTCTCGCGCCGTGTAAAGAGCTCAGGTGAGAAATTGCAAACGTCGAGCAATTGCTCAGAGATGAAAAGTGCCAGCACTGAAAGCTCTTGCTAGCCAGCACCGAAAGCTGTTGCTAGCCAGCACCCTTCCTCGGAAGCGCTTTCACAGGCGCAGCAACACTGGGGCTTTGCGCTTCTCTACCCACCAAACATCACGGTCACTATCACTCCGTCTCGTGGACACAAGCTGAGATATTGCAAACGTCGAGCAATTGCTCAGAGATGAAAAGTGCCAGCACTGAAAGCTGTTGCTATCCAGCACCCTTCCTTGGAAGCGCTTTCACAGGCGCAGCAACACTGGGGCTTTGCGCTTCTCTACCCACCAAACGTCACGGTCATTCTCTTTCCGTCTCGTAGACTCGAGCTGACAGATTGCAAACGTCGAGCAATTGCTCAGAGATGAAAAGTGCCAGCACTGAAAGCTGTTGCTAGCCAGCACCCTTCCTTGGAAGCGCTTTCACAGGCGCAGCAACACTGGGGCTTCTCGCTTCTCTACCCACCAAACGTCACGGTCACTATTTCTCCGTCTCGTAGACACGAGCTGAGAAATTGCAAACGTCGAGCAATTGCTCAGAGATGAAAAGTGCCAGCACTGAAAGCTGTTGCTAGCCAGCACCCTTCCTTGGAAGCGCTTTCACAGGCGCAGCAACACTGGGGCTTTGCGCTTCTCTACCCACCAAACATCACAGTCATTCTCTTTCCGTCTCGTAGACACGAGCTGAGAGATTGCAAACGTCGAGCAATTGCTCAGAGATGAAAAGTGCCAGCACTGAAAGCTGTTGCTAGCCAGCACCCTTCCTTGGAAGCGCTTTTGTAGCCCTTAGAACACTGGGGCTCTGGGCTTCTCTAGCCACCTAATCTTCTGCTCATGCTCTCGTGCACTCTAAAGAGAGCTCAGGTGAGAAATTGCAAACGTCGAGCAATTGCTCAGAGATGAAAAGTGCCAGCACTGAAAGCTGTTGCTAGCCAGCACCCTTCCTTGGAAGCGCTTTCACAGGCGCAGCAACACTGGGGCTTTGCGCTTCTCTACCCACCAAACGTCACGGTCATTCTCTTTCCGTCTCGTAGACACGAGCTGACAGATTGCAAACATCGAGCAATTGCTCAGAAATGAAAAGTGCCAGCACTGAAAGCTGTTGCTAGCCAGCACCCTTCCTTGGAAGCGCTTTTGTAGGCCTAAGAACATTGGGGCTCTGGGCTTCTCTAGCCACCTAATCTTCTGCTCATCCTCTCGCGCAGTGTAAAGAGAGCTCAGGTGAGATATTGCAAATGTTGAGCAATTGCTCAGAGATGAAAAGTGCCAGCACTGAAAGCTCTTGCTAGCCAGCACCCTTCCTTGGAAGCGCTTTCACAGGCGCAGCAACACTGGGGCTTTGCGCTTCTCTACCCACCAAACGTCACGGTCACTATCTCTCCATCTCGTAGACACGAGCTGAGAAATTGCAAACGTCGAGCAATTGCTCAGAGAAGAAAAGTGCCAGCACTGAAAGCTGTTGCTAGCCAGCACCCTTCCTTGGAAGCGCTTTCACAGGCGCAGCAACACTGGGGCTTTGCGCTTCTCTACCCACCAAACGTCACGGTCATTCTCTTTCCGTCTCGTAGACACGAGCTGAGAGATTGCAAACGTCAAGCAATTGCTCAGAGATGAAAAGTGCCAGCACTGAAAGCTCTTGCTAGCCAGCACCCTTCCTTGGAAGCGCTTTTGTAGACCTAAGAACACTGGGGATCCGGGCTTCTCTAGCCGCCTAATCTTCTGCTCATCCTCTCGCGTAGTCTAAAGAGAGCTCAGGTGAGAAATTGCAAATGTCGAGCTATTGCTCAGAGATGAAAAGTGCCAGCACTGAAAGCTGTTGCTAGCCAGCACCCTTCCTTGGAAGCGCTTTCACAGGCGCAGCAACACTGGGGCTTTGCACTTCTCTACCCACCAAACGTCACGGTCATTCTCTATCCATCTCGTAGACACGAGCTGAGAAATTGCAAAAGTCGAGCAATTGCTCAGAGATGAAAAGTGCCAGCACTGAAAGCTCTTGCTAGCCAGCACCCTTCCTTGGAAGCGCTTTCACAGGCGCAGCAACACTGGGGCTTTGCGCTTCTCTACCCACCAAACGTCACGCTCACTATCTCTCCGTCTCGTAGACACGAGCTGACAGATTGCAAACATCGAGCAATTGCTCAGAGATGAAAAGTGCCAGCACTGAAAGCTGTTGCTAGCCAGCACCCTTCCTTGGAAGCGCTTTTGTAGGCCTAAGAACACTGGGGCTCTGGGCTTCTCTAGCCACCTAATCTTCTGCTCATCCTCTCGCGTAGTCTAAAGAGCGCTCAGGTGAGAAATTGCAAACGTCGAGCAATTGCTCAGAGATGAAAAGTGCCAGCACTGAAAGCTGTTGCTAGCCAGCCCCCTTCCTTGGAAGCGCTTTCACAGGCGCAGTAACACTGGGGCTTTGCGCTTCTCTAGCCACCAAACGTCACGGTCACTATTTCTCCGTCTCGTAGACACGAGCTGAGAAATTGCAAACGTCGAGCAATTGCTCAGAGATGAAAAGTGCCAGCACTGAAAGCTGTTGCTAGCCAGCACCCTTCCTTGGAAGCGCTTTCACAGGCGCAGCAACACTGGGGCTTTGCGCTTCTCTAGCCACCAAACGTCACGGTCATTCTCTTTCCGTCTCGTAGACTCGAGCTGAGAGATTGCAAACGTCGAGCAATTGCTCAGAGATGAAAAGTGCCAGCACTGAAAGCTGTTGCTAGCCAGCACCCTTCCTTGCAAGCGCTTTTGTAGACCTAAGAACACTGGGGCTCTGGGCTTCTCTAGCCACCTAATCTTCTGCTCATCCTCTCGCGTAGTCTAAAGAGAGCTCAGGTGAGAAATTGCAAACGTCGAGCAATTGCTCAGAGATGAAAAGTGCCAGCACTGAAAGCTGTTACTAGCCAGCCCCCTTCCTTGGAAGCGCTTTCACAGGCGCAGCAACACTGGGGCTTTGCGCTTCTCTACCCACCAAACGTCACGGTCACTATCTCTCCGTCTCGTAGACACGAGCTGACAGATTGCAAACGTCGAGTAATTGCTCAGAGATGAAAAGTGCCAGCACTGAAAGCTGTTGCTAGCCAGCACCCTTCCTTGGAAGCGCTTTCACAGGCGCAGAAACACTGGGGCTTTGCGCTTCTCTACCCACCAAACGTCACGGTCATTCTCTTTCTGTCTCGTAGACACGAGCTGACAGATTGCAAACATCGAGCAATTGCTCAGAGATGAAAAGTGCCAGCACTGAAAGCTGTTGCTAGCCAGCACCCTTCCTTGGAAGCGCTTTTGTAGACCTAAGAACACTGGGGCTCTGGGCTTCTCTAGCCACCTAATCTTCTGCTCATCCTCTCGCGCAGTGTAAAGAGAGCTCAGGTGAGATATTGCAAATGTTGAGCAATTGCTCAGAGATGAAAACTGCCAGCACTGAAAGCTCTTGCTAGCCAGCACCCTTCCTTGGAAGCGCTTTCACAGGCGCAGCAACACTGGGGCTTTGCGCTTCTCTACCCACCAAACGTCACGGTCACTATCTCTCCATCTCGTAGACACGAGCTGAGAGATTGCAAACGTCGAGCAATTGCTCAGAGAAGAAAAGTGCCAGCACTGAAAGCTGTTGCTAGCCAGCACCCTTCCTTGGAAGTGCTTTCACAGGCGCAGAAACACTGGGGCTTTGCGCTTCTCTACCCACCAAACGTCACGGTCATTCTCTTTCCGTCTCGTAGACACGAGCTGAGAGATTGCAAACGTCGAGCAATTGCTCAGAGATGAAAAGTGCCAGCACTGAAAGCTGTTGCTAGACAGCACCCTTCCTTGGAAGCGCTTTTGTAGCCCTTAGAGCACTGGGGATCCGGGCTTCTCTAGCCGCCTAATCTTCTGCTCATCCTCTCGCGTAGTCTAAAGAGAGCTCAGGTGAGAAATTGCAAACGTTGAGCAATTGCTCAGAGATGAAAAGTGCCAGCACTGAAAGCTGTTGCTAGCCAGCACCCTTCCTTGGAAGCACTTTTGTAGGCCTAAGAACACTGGGGCTCTGGGCTTCTCTAGCCACCTAATCTTCTGCTCATCCTCTCGCGCAGTGTAAAGAGAGCTCAGGTGAGATATTGCAAATGTTGAGCAATTGCTCAGAGATGAAAAGTGCCAGCACTGAAAGCTGTTGCTAGCCAGCACCCTTCCTTGGAAGCGCTTTCACAGGCGCAGCAACACTGGGGCTTTGCGCTTCTCTACCCACCAAACGTCACGGTCACTATCTCTCCATCTCGTAGACACGAGCTGAGAAATTGCAAACGTCGAGCAATTGCTCAGAGAAGAAAAGTGCCAGCACTGAAAGCTGTTGCTAGCCAGCACCCTTCCTTGGAAGTGCTTTCACAGGCGCAGCAACACTGGGGCTTTGCGCTTCTCTACCCACCAAACGTCACGGTCGTTCTCTTTCCGTCTCGTAGACACGAGCTGAGAGATTGCAAACGTCAAGCAATTGCTCAGAGATGAAAAGTGCCAGCACTGAAAGCTGTTGCTAGCCAGCACCCTTCCTTGGAAGCGCTTTTGTAGACCTAAGAACACTGGGGCTCTGGGCTTCTCTAGCCGCCTAATCTTCTGCTCATCCTCTCGCGTAGTCTAAAGAGCGCTCAGGTGAGAAATGGCAAACGTCGAGCAATTGCTCAGAGATGAAAAGTGCCAGCACTGAAAGCTCTTGCTAGCCAGCACCCTTCCTTGGAAGCGCTTTCACAGGCGCAGCAACACTGGTGCTTTGCGCTTCTCTACCCACCAAACGTCACGGTCATTCTCTTTCCATCTCGTAGACACGAGCTGAGAAATTGCAAACGTCGAGCAATTGCTCAGAGATGAAAAGTGCCAGCACTGAAAGCTCTTGCTAGCCAGCACCCTTCCTTGGAAGCGCTTTCACAGGCGCAGCAACACTGGGGCTTTGCGCTTCTCTAGCCACCAAATGTCACGGTCATTCTCTTTCCGTCTCGTAGACACGAGCTGACAGATTGCAAACATCGAGCAATTGCTCAGAGATGAAAAGTGCCAGCACTGAAAGCTGTTGCTAGCCAGCACCCTTCCTTGGAAGCGCTTTTGTAGGCCTAAGAACACTGGGGCTCTGGGCTTCTCTAGCCACCTAATCTTCTGCTCATCCTCTCGCGCAGTGTAAAGAGAGCTCAGGTGAGATATTGCAAATGTTGAGCAATTGCTCAGAGATGAAAAGTGCCAGCACTGAAAGCTCTTGCTAGCCAGCACCCTTCCTTGGAAGCGCTTTCACAGGCGCAGCAACACTGGGGCTTTGCGCTTCTCTACCCACCAAACGTCACGGTCACTATCTCTCCATCTCGTAGACACGAGCTGAGAGATTGCAAACGTCGAGCAATTGCTCAGAGAAGAAAAGTGCCAGCACTGAAAGCTGTTGCTAGCCAGCACCCTTCCTTGGAAGCGCTTTCACAGGCGCAGCAACACTGGGGCTTTGCGCTTCTCTACCCACCAAACGTCACGGTCATTCTCTTTCTGTCTCGTAGACACGAGCTGAGAGATTGCAAACGTCGAGCAATTGCTCAGAGATGAAAAGTGCCAGCACTGAAAGCTGTTGCTAGCCAGCACCCTTCCTTGGAAGCGCTTTTGTAGACCTAAGAACACTGGGGCTCTGGGCTTCTCTAGCCACCTCATCTTCTGCTCATCCTCTCGCGTAGTCTAAAGAGAGCTCAGGTGAGAAATTGCAAACGTCGAGCAATTGCTCAGAGAAGAAAAGTGCCAGCACTGAAAGCTGTTGCTAGCCAGCACCCTTCCTTGGAAGTGCTTTCACAGGCGCAGCAACACTGGGGCTTTGCGCTTCTCTACCCACCAAACGTCACGGTCGTTCTCTTTCCGTCTCGTAGACACGAGCTGAGAGATTGCAAACGTCAAGCAATTGCTCAGAGATGAAAAGTGCCAGCACTGAAAGCTGTTGCTAGCCAGCACCCTTCCTTGGAAGCGCTTTTGTAGGCCTAAGAACACTGGGGCTCTGGGCTTCTCTAGCCACCTAATCTTCTGCTCATCCTCTCGCGCAGTGTAAAGAGAGCTCAGGTGAGATATTGCAAATGTTGAGCAATTGCTCAGAGATGAAAAGTGCCAGCACTGAAAGCTCTTGCTAGCCAGCACCCTTCCTTGGAAGCGCTTTCACAGGCGCAGCAACACTGGGGCTTTGCGCTTCTCTACCCACCAAACGTCACGGTCACTATCTCTCCATCTCGTAGACACGAGCTGAGAAATTGCAAACGTCGAGCAATTGCTCAGAGAAGAAAAGTGCCAGCACTGAAAGCTGTTGCTAGCCAGCACCCTTCCTTGGAAGCGCTTTCACAGGCGCAGCAACACTGGGGCTTTGCGCTTCTCTACCCACCAAACGTCACGGTCATTCTCTTTCCGTCTCGTAGACACTAGCTGAGAGATTGCAAACGTCGAGCAATTGCTCAGAGATGAAAAGTGCCAGCACTGAAAGCTGTTGCTAGACAGCACCCTTCCTTGGAAGCGCTTTTGTAGACCTAAGAACACTGGGGATCCGGGCTTCTCTAGCCACCTAATCTTCTGCTCATCCTCTCGCGTAGTCTAAAGAGAGCTCAGGTGAGAAATTGCAAACCTCGAGCTATTGCTCAGAGATGAAAAGTGCCAGCACTGAAAGCTCTTGCTAGCCAGCCCCCTTCCTTGGAAGCGCTTTCACAGGCGCAGCAACACTGGGGCTTTGCGCTTCTCTACCCACCAAACGTCACGGTCATTCTCTATCCATCTCGTAGACACGAGCTGAGAAATTGCAAACGTCGAGCAATTGCTCAGAGATGAAAAGTGCCAGCACTGAAAGCTGTTGCTAGCCAGCACCCTTCCTTGGAAGCGCTTTCACAGGCGCAGCAACACTGGGGCTTTGCGCTTCTCTACCCACCAAACGTCACGGTCATTCTCTTTCCGTCTCGTAGACACGAGCTGACAGATTGCAAACATCGAGCAATTGCTCAGAGATGAAAAGTGCCAGCGCTGAAAGCTGTTGCTAGCCAGCACCCTTCCTTGGAAGCGCTTTTGTAGGCCTAAGAACACTGGGGCTCTGGGCTTCTCTAGCCACCTAATCTTCTGCTCATCCTCTCGCGTAGTCTAAAGAGCGCTCAGGTGAGAAATTGCAAACGTCGAGCAATTGCTCAGAGATGAAAAGTGCCAGCACTGAAAGCTGTTGCTAGCCAGCACCCTTCCTTGCAAGCGCTTTCACAGGCGCAGCAACACTGGGGCTTTGCGCTTCTCTACCAACCAAAGATCACGGTCACTATCTCTCCGTCTCGTAGACACGAGCTGAGAAATTGCAAACGTCGAGCAATTGCTCAGAGATGAAAAGTGCCAGCACTGAAAGCTCTTGCTAGCCAGCACCCTTCCTTGGAAGCGCTTTTGTAAGCCTAAGAACACTGGGGCTCTGGGCTTCTCTAGCCACCTAATCTTCTGCTCATCCTCTCGTGCAGTCTAAACAGAGCTCAGCTGAGAAATTGCAAATGTCGAGCAATTGCTCAGAGATGAAAAGTGCCAGCACTGAAAGCTGTTGCTAGCCAGCACCCTTCCTTGGAAGTGCTTTTGTAGACCTTAGAACACTGGGGCTCTGGGCTTCTCTAGCCACCTAATCTTCTGCTCATCCTCTCGCGTAGTCTAAAGAGCGCTCAGGTGAGAAATTGCAAACGTCGAGCAATTGCTCAGAGATGAAAAGTGCCAGCACTGAAAGCTCTTGCTAGCCAGCACCCTTCCTTGGAAGCGCTTTCACAGGCGCAGTAACACTGGGGCTTTGCGCTTCTCTACCCACCAAACGTCACGGTCACTATTTCTACGTCTCGTAGACACGAGCTGAGAAATTGCAAACGTCGAGCAATTGCTCAGAGATGAAAAGTGCCAGCACTGAAAGCTCTTGCTAGCCAGCCCCCTTCCTTGGAAGCGCTTTCACAGGCGCAGCAACACTGGGGCTTTGCGCTTCTCTACCCACCAAACGTCACGGTCACTATTTCTCCGTCTCATAGACACGGGCTGAGAGATTGCAAACATCGAGCAATTGCTCAGAGATGAAAAGTGCCAGCACTGAAAGCTGTTGCTAGCCAGCACCCTTCCTTGGAAGCGCTTTCACAGGCGCAGCAACACTGGGGCTTTGCGCTTCTCTAGCCACCAATCGTCACGGTCATTCTCTTTCCGTCTCGTAGACTCGAGCTGACAGATTGCAAACGTCGAGCAATTGCTCAGAGATGAAAAGTGCCAGCACTGAAAGCTGTTGCTAGCCAGCACCCTTCCTTGGAAGCGCTTTTGTAGACCTAAGAACACTGGGGCTCTGGGCTTCTCTAGCCACCTAATCTTCTGCTCATCCTCTCGCGTAGTCTAAAGAGCGCTCAGGTGAGAAATTGCAAACGTCGAGCAATTGCTCAGAGATGAAAAGTGCCAGCACTGAAAGCTGTTGCTAGCCAGCACCCTTCCTTGGAAGCGCTTTCACAGGCGCAGCAACACTGGGGCTTTGCGCTTCTCTACCCACCAAACGTCACGCTCACTATCTCTCCGTCTCGTAGACACGAGCTGAGAGATTGCAAACGTCGAGCAATTGCTCAGAGATGAAAAGTGCCAGCACTGAAAGCTGTTGCTAGCCAGCACCCTTCCTTGGAAGCGCTTTTATAGCCCTTAGAACACTGGGGCTCTGGGCTTCTCTAGCCACCTAATCTTCTGCTCATCAAATCGCGCCGTGTAAAGAGCTCAGGTGAGAAATTGCAAACGTCGAGCAATTGCTCAGAGATGAAAAGTGCCAGCACTGAAAGCTGTTGCTAGCCAGCCCCCTTCCTTGGAAGCGCTTTCACAGGCGCAGCAACACTGGGGCTTTGCGCTTCTCTACCCACCAAACGTCACGGTCACTATTTCTCCGTCTCGTAGACACGGGCTGAGAGATTGCAAACGTCGAGCAATTGCTCAGAGATGAAAAGTGCCAGCACTGAAAGCTGTTACTAGCCAGCACCCTTCCTTGGAAGCGCTTTCACAGGCGCAGCAACACTGGGGCTTTGCGCTTCTCTAGCCACCAAACGTCACAGTCATTCTCTTTCCGTCTCGTAGACTCGAGCTGACAGATTGCAAACGTCGAGCAATTGCTCAGAGATGAAAAGTGCCAGCACTGAAAGCTGTTGCTAGCCAGCACCCTTCCTTGGAAGCGCTTTTGTAGACCTAAGAACACTGGGGCTCTGGGCTTCTCTAGCCACCTAATCTTCTGCTCATCCTCTCGCGTAGTCTAAAGAGCGCTCAGGTGAGAAATTGCAAACGTCGAGCAATTGCTCAGAGATGAAAAGTGCCAGCACTGAAAGCTGTTGCTAGCCAGCACCCTTCCTTGGAAGCGCTTTCACAGGCGCAGCAACACTGGGGCTTTGCGCTTCTCTACCCACCAAACGTCACGCTGACTATCTCTCCGTCTCGTAGACACGAGCTGAGAGATTGCAAACGTCGAGCAATTGCTCAGAGATGAAAAGTGCCAGCACTGAAAGCTGTTGCTAGACAGCACCCTTCCTTGGAAGCGCTTTTATAGCCCTTAGAACACTGGGGCTCTGGGCTTCTCTAGCCACCTAATCTTCTGCTCATCAAATCGCGCCGTGTAAAGAGCTCAGGTGAGAAATTGCAAACGTCGAGCAATTGCTCAGAGATGAAAAGTGCCAGCACTGAAAGCTCTTGCTAGCCAGCACCGAAAGCTGTTGCTAGCCAGCACCCTTCCTCGGAAGCGCTTTCACAGGCGCAGCAACACTGGGGCTTTGCGCTTCTCTACCCACCAAACATCACGGTCACTATCACTCCGTCTCGTGGACACAAGCTGAGATATTGCAAACGTCGAGCAATTGCTCAGAGATGAAAAGTGCCAGCACTGAAAGCTCTTGCTAGCCAGCACCCTTCCTTGGAAGCGCTTTCACAGGCGCAGCAACACTGGGGCTTTGCGCTTCTCTACCCACCAAACGTCACGGTCATTCTCTTTCCGTCTCGTAGACTCGAGCTGACAGATTGCAAACGTCGAGCAATTGCTCAGAGATGAAAAGTGCCAGCACTGAAAGCTGTTGCTAGCCAGCACCCTTCCTTGGAAGCGCTTTCACAGGCGCAGCAACACTGGGGCTTCTCGCTTCTCTACCCACCAAACGTCACGGTCACTATTTCTCCGTCTCGTAGACACGAGCTGAGAAATTGCAAACGTCGAGCAATTGCTCAGAGATGAAAAGTGCCAGCACTGAAAGCTGTTGCTAGCCAGCACCCTTCCTTGGAAGCGCTTTCACAGGCGCAGCAACACTGGGGCTTTGCGCTTCTCTACCCACCAAACATCACAGTCATTCTCTTTCCGTCTCGTAGACACGAGCTGAGAGATTGCAAACGTCGAGCAATTGCTCAGAGATGAAAAGTGCCAGCACTGAAAGCTGTTGCTAGCCAGCACCCTTCCTTGGAAGCGCTTTTGTAGCCCTTAGAACACTGGGGCTCTGGGCTTCTCTAGCCACCTAATCTTCTGCTCATGCTCTCGTGCACTCTAAAGAGAGCTCAGGTGAGAAATTGCAAACGTCGAGCAATTGCTCAGAGATGAAAAGTGCCAGCACTGAAAGCTGTTGCTAGCCAGCACCCTTCCTTGGAAGCGCTTTCACAGGCGCAGCAACACTGGGGCTTTGCGCTTCTCTACCCACCAAACGTCACGGTCACTATCTCTCCGTCTCGTAGACACGAGCTGAGAGATTGCAAACGTTGAGCAATTGCTCAGAGATGAAAAGTGCCAGCACTGAAAGCTGTTGCTAGACAGCACCCTTCCTTGGAAGCGCTTTTGTAGACCTAAGAACACTGGGGCTCTGGGCTTCTCTAGCCAACTAATCTTCTGCTCATCCTCTCGCGTAGTCTAAAGAGCGCTCAGGTGAGAAATTGCAAACGTCGAGCAATTGCTCAGAGATGAAAAGTGCCAGCACTGAAAGCTGTTGCTAGCCAGCACCCTTCCTTGGAAGCGCTTTCACAGGCGCAGCAACACTGGGGCTTTGCGCTTCTCTACCCACCAAACGTCACGGTCATTCTCTTTCCATCTCGTAGACACGAGCTGAGAAATTGCAAACGTCGAGCAATTGCTCAGAGATGAAAAGTGCCAGCACTGAAAGCTCTTGCTAGCCAGCACCCTTCCTTGGAAGCGCTTTCACAGGCGCAGCAACACTGGGGCTTTGCGCTTCTCTACCCACCAAACGTCACGGTCATTCTCTTTCCGTCTCGTAGACACGAGCTGACAGATTGCAAACATCGAGCAATTGCTCAGAAATGAAAAGTGCCAGCACTGAAAGCTGTTGCTAGCCAGCACCCTTCCTTGGAAGCGCTTTTGTAGGCCTAAGAACATTGGGGCTCTGGGCTTCTCTAGCCACCTAATCTTCTGCTCATCCTCTCGCGCAGTGTAAAGAGAGCTCAGGTGAGATATTGCAAATGTTGAGCAATTGCTCAGAGATGAAAAGTGCCAGCACTGAAAGCTCTTGCTAGCCAGCACCCTTCCTTGGAAGCGCTTTCACAGGCGCAGCAACACTGGGGCTTTGCGCTTCTCTACCCACCAAACGTCACGGTCACTATCTCTCCATCTCGTAGACACGAGCTGAGAAATTGCAAACGTCGAGCAATTGCTCAGAGAAGAAAAGTGCCAGCACTGAAAGCTGTTGCTAGCCAGCACCCTTCCTTGGAAGCGCTTTCACAGGCGCAGCAACACTGGGGCTTTGCGCTTCTCTACCCACCAAACGTCACGGTCATTCTCTTTCCGTCTCGTAGACACGAGCTGAGAGATTGCAAACGTCAAGCAATTGCTCAGAGATGAAAAGTGCCAGCACTGAAAGCTCTTGCTAGCCAGCACCCTTCCTTGGAAGCGCTTTTGTAGACCTAAGAACACTGGGGATCCGGGCTTCTCTAGCCGCCTAATCTTCTGCTCATCCTCTCGCGTAGTCTAAAGAGAGCTCAGGTGAGAAATTGCAAATGTCGAGCTATTGCTCAGAGATGAAAAGTGCCAGCACTGAAAGCTCTTGCTAGCCAGCCCCCTTCCTTGGAAGCGCTTTCACAGGCGCAGCAACACTGGGGCTTTGCACTTCTCTACCCACCATACGTCACGGTCATTCTCTATCCATCTCGTAGACACGAGCTGAGAAATTGCAAAAGTCGAGCAATTGCTCAGAGATGAAAAGTGCCAGCACTGAAAGCTGTTGCTAGCCAGCACCCTTCCTTGGAAGCGCTTTCACAGGCGCAACAACACTGGGGCTTCTCGCTTCTCTAGCCACCAAACGTCACGGTCACTATTTCTCCGTCTCGTAGACACGAGCTGAGAAATTGCAAACGTCGAGCAATTGCTCAGAGATGAAAAGTGCCAGCACTGAAAGCTCTTGCTAGCCAGCACCCTTCCTTGGAAGCGCTTTCACAGGCGCAACAACACTGGGGCTTCTCGCTTCTCTAGCCACCAAACGTCACGGTCACTATTTCTCCGTCTCGTAGACACGAGCTGAGAAATTGCAAACGTCGAGCAATTGCTCAGAGATGAAAAGTGCCAGCACTGAAAGCTCTTGCTAGCCAGCCCCCTTCCTTGGAAGCGCTTTCACAGGCGCAGCAACACTGGGGCTTTGCGCTTCTCTACCCACCAAACGTCACGGTCACTATCTCTCCGTCTCGTGGACACGAGCTGAGAAATTGCAAACGTCGAGCAATTGCTCAGAGATGAAAAGTGCCAGCACTGAAAGCTGTTGCTAGCCAGCACCCTTCCTTGGAAGCGCTTTCACAGGCGCAGCAACACTGGGGCTTTGCGCTTCTCTACCCACCAAACGTCACGGTCATTCTCTTTCCGTCTCGTAGACTCGAGCTGACAGATTGCAAAAGTCGAGCAATTGCTCAGAAATGAAAAGTGCCAGCACTGAAAGCTCTTGCTAGCCAGCACCCTTCCTTGGAAGCGCTTTTGTAAGCCTAAGAACACTGGGGCTCTGGGCTTCTCTAGCCACCTAATCTTCTGCTCATCCTCTCGTGCAGTCTAAAGAGAGCTCAGGTGAGAAATTGCAAATGTTGAGCAATTGCTCAGAGATGAAAAGTGCCAGCACTGAAAGCTGTTGCTATCCAGCACCCTTCCTTGGAAGTGCTTTTGTAGCCCTTAGAACACTGGGGCTCTGGGCTTCTCTAGCCACCTAATCTTCTGCTCATCCTCTCGCGTAGTCTAAAGAGCGCTCAGGTGAGAAATTGCAAACGTCGAGCAATTGCTCAGAGATGAAAAGTGCCAGCACTGAAAGCTCTTGCTAGCCAGCACCCTTCCTTGGAAGCGCTTTCACAGGCGCAGCAACACTGGGGCTTTGCGCTTCTCTACCCACCAAACGTCACGGTCATTCTCTTTCCGTCTCGTAGACTCGAGCTGACAGATTGCAAACGTCGAGCAATTGCTCAGAGATGAAAAGTGCCAGCACTGAAAGCTGTTGCTAGCCAGCCCCCTTCCTTGGAAGCGCTTTCACAGGCGCAGCAACACTGGGGCTTTGCGCTTCTCTACCCACCAAACGTCACGGTCACTATTTCTCCGTCTCGTAGACACGAGCTGAGAGATTGCAAACGTCGAGCAATTGCTCAGAGATGAAAAGTGCCAGCACTGAAAGCTCTTGCTAGCCAGCACCCTTCCTTGGAAGCGCTTTCACAGGCGCAGCAACACTGGGGCTTTGCGCTTCTCTACCCACCAAACGTCACGGTCATTCTCTTTCCGTCTCGTAGACACGAGCTGAGAGATTGCAAACGTCGAGCAATTGCTCAGAGATGAAAAGTGCCAGCACTGAAAGCTCTTGCTAGCCAGCACCCTTCCTTGGAAGCGCTTTTGTAGGCCTAAGAACACTGGGGCTCTGGGCTTCTCTAGCCACCTAATCTTCTGCTCATCCTCTCGCGCAGTCTAAAGAGCACTCAGGTGAGAAATTGCAAACGTCGAGCAATTGCTCAGAGATGAAAAGTGCCAGCACTGAAAGCTCTTGCTAGCCAGCACCCTTCCTTGGAAGCGCTTTCACAGGCGCAGCAACACTGGGGCTTTGCGCTTCTCTACCCACCAAACGTCACGGTCATTATCTCTCCGTCTCGTAGACACGAGCTGAGAAATTGCAAACGTCGAGCAATTGCTCAGAGATGAAAAGTGCCAGCACTGAAAGCTCTTGCTAGCCAGCACCCTTCCTTTGAAGCGATTTTATAGCCCTTAGAACACTGGGGCTCTGGGCTTCTCTAGCCAACTAATCTTCTGCTCATCCTCTCGCGCAGTCTAAAGAGAGCTCAAGTGAGATTTTGCAAATGTTGAGCAATTGCTCAGAGATGAAAAGTGCCAGCACTGAAAGCTGTTGCTAGCCAGCACCCTTCCTTGGAAGCGCTTTCACAGGCGCAGCAACACTGGGGCTTTGCGCTTCTCTACCCACCAAACGTCACGGTCATTCTCTTTCCGTCTCGTAGACACGAGGTGACAGATTGCAAACATCGAGCAATTGCTCAGAGATGAAAAGTGCCAGCGCTGAAAGATGTTGCTAGCCAGCACCCTTCCTTGGAAGCGCTTTTGTAGACCTAAGAACACTGGGGCTCTGGGCTTCTCTAGCCACCTAATCTTCTGCTCATCCTCTCGCGTAGTCTAAAGAGCGCTCAGGTGAGAAATTGCAAACGTCGAGCAATTGCTCAGAGATGAAAAGTGCCAGCACTGAAAGCTCTTGCTAGCCAGCACCCTTCCTTGGAAGCGCTTTCACAGGCGCAGTAACACTGGGGCTTTGCGCTTCTCTAGCCACCAAACGTCACGGTCACTATTTCTACGTCTCGTAGACACGAGCTGAGAAATTGCAAACGTCGAGCAATTGCTCAGAGATGAAAAGTGCCAGCACTGAAAGCTGTTGCTAGCCAGCACCCTTCCTTGCAAGCGCTTTCACAGGCGCAGCAACACTGGGGCTTTGCGCTTCTCTACCCACCAAACGTCACGGTCACTATTTCTCCGTCTCGTAGACACGAGCTGAGAAATTGCAAACGTCGAGCAATTGCTCAGAGATGAAAAGTGCCAGCACTGAAAGCTGTTGCTAGCCAGCCCCCTTCCTTGGAAGCGCTTTCACAGGCGCAGCAACACTGGGGCTTTGCGCTTCTCTACCCACCAAACATCACGGTCACTATTTCTCCGTCTCGTAGACACGAGCTGAGAGATTGCAAACGTCGAGCAATTGCTCAGAGATGAAAAGTGCCAGCACTGAAAGCTGTTGCTAGCCAGCACCCTTCCTTGGAAGCGCTTTCACAGGCGCAGCAACACTGGGGCTTTGCGCTTCTCTACCCACCAAACGTCACGGTCATTCTCTTTCCGTCTCGTAGACACGAGCTGAGAGATTGCAAACGTCGAGCAATTGCTCAGAGATGAAAAGTGCCAGCACTGAAAGCTGTTGCTAGCCAGCACCCTTCCTTGGAAGCGCTTTTGTAGGCCTAAGAACACTGGGGCTCTGGGCTTCTCTAGCCACCTAATCTTCTGCTCATCCTCTCGCGTAGTCTAAAGAGAGCTCAGGTTAGAAATTGCAAACGTCGAGCAATTGCTCAGAGATGAAAAGTGCCAGCACTGAAAGCTGTTGCTAGCCAGCACCCTTCCTTGGAAGCGCTTTCACAGGCGCAGCAACACTGGGGCTTTGCGCTTCTCTACCCACCAAACGTCACGCTCACTATCTCTCCGTCTCGTAGACACGAGCTGAGAGATTGCAAACGTCGAGCAATTGCTCAGAGATGAAAAGTGCCAGCACTGAAAGCTGTTGCTAGACAGCACCCTTCCTTGGAAGCGCTTTTATAGCCCTTAGAACACTGGGGCTCTGGGCTTCTCTAGCCACCTAATCTTCTGCTCATCAAATCGCGCCGTGTAAAGAGCTCAGGTGAGAAATTGCAAACGTCGAGCAATTGCTCAGAGATGAAAAGTGCCAGCACTGAAAGCTCTTGCTAGCCAGCACCGAAAGCTGTTGCTAGCCAGCACCCTTCCTCGGAAGCGCTTTCACAGGCGCAGCAACACTGGGGCTTTGCGCTTCTCTACCCACCAAACATCACGGTCACTATCACTCCGTCTCGTGGACACAAGCTGAGATATTGCAAACGTCGAGCAATTGCTCAGAGATGAAAAGTGCCAGCACTGAAAGCTCTTGCTAGCCAGCACCCTTCCTTGGAAGCGCTTTCACAGGCGCAGCAACACTGGGGCTTTGCGCTTCTCTACCCACCAAACGTCACGGTCATTCTCTTTCCGTCTCGTAGACTCGAGCTGACAGATTGCAAACGTCGAGCAATTGCTCAGAGATGAAAAGTGCCAGCACTGAAAGCTGTTGCTAGCCAGCACCCTTCCTTGGAAGCGCTTTCACAGGCGCAGCAACACTGGGGCTTCTCGCTTCTCTACCCACCAAACGTCACGGTCACTATTTCTCCGTCTCGTAGACACGAGCTGAGAAATTGCAAACGTCGAGCAATTGCTCAGAGATGAAAAGTGCCAGCACTGAAAGCTGTTGCTAGCCAGCACCCTTCCTTGGAAGCGCTTTCACAGGCGCAGCAACACTGGGGCTTTGCGCTTCTCTACCCACCAAACATCACAGTCATTCTCTTTCCGTCTCGTAGACACGAGCTGAGAGATTGCAAACGTCGAGCAATTGCTCAGAGATGAAAAGTGCCAGCACTGAAAGCTGTTGCTAGCCAGCACCCTTCCTTGGAAGCGCTTTTGTAGCCCTTAGAACACTGGGGCTCTGGGCTTCTCTAGCCACCTAATCTTCTGCTCATGCTCTCGTGCACTCTAAAGAGAGCTCAGGTGAGAAATTGCAAACGTCGAGCAATTGCTCAGAGATGAAAAGTGCCAGCACTGAAAGCTGTTGCTAGCCAGCACCCTTCCTTGGAAGCGCTTTCACAGGCGCAGCAACACTGGGGCTTTGCGCTTCTCTACCCACCAAACGTCACGGTCACTATCTCTCCGTCTCGTAGACACGAGCTGAGAGATTGCAAACGTTGAGCAATTGCTCAGAGATGAAAAGTGCCAGCACTGAAAGCTGTTGCTAGACAGCACCCTTCCTTGGAAGCGCTTTTGTAGACCTAAGAACACTGGGGCTCTGGGCTTCTCTAGCCAACTAATCTTCTGCTCATCCTCTCGCGTAGTCTAAAGAGCGCTCAGGTGAGAAATTGCAAACGTCGAGCAATTGCTCAGAGATGAAAAGTGCCAGCACTGAAAGCTGTTGCTAGCCAGCACCCTTCCTTGGAAGCGCTTTCACAGGCGCAGCAACACTGGGGCTTTGCGCTTCTCTACCCACCAAACGTCACGGTCATTCTCTTTCCATCTCGTAGACACGAGCTGAGAAATTGCAAACGTCGAGCAATTGCTCAGAGATGAAAAGTGCCAGCACTGAAAGCTCTTGCTAGCCAGCACCCTTCCTTGGAAGCGCTTTCACAGGCGCAGCAACACTGGGGCTTTGCGCTTCTCTACCCACCAAACGTCACGGTCATTCTCTTTCCGTCTCGTAGACACGAGCTGACAGATTGCAAACATCGAGCAATTGCTCAGAAATGAAAAGTGCCAGCACTGAAAGCTGTTGCTAGCCAGCACCCTTCCTTGGAAGCGCTTTTGTAGGCCTAAGAACATTGGGGCTCTGGGCTTCTCTAGCCACCTAATCTTCTGCTCATCCTCTCGCGCAGTGTAAAGAGAGCTCAGGTGAGATATTGCAAATGTTGAGCAATTGCTCAGAGATGAAAAGTGCCAGCACTGAAAGCTGTTGCTAGCCAGCACCCTTCCTTGGAAGCGCTTTCACAGGCGCAGCAACACTGGGGCTTTGCGCTTCTCTACCCACCAAACGTCACGGTCACTATCTCTCCATCTCGTAGACACGAGCTGAGAAATTGCAAACGTCGAGCAATTGCTCAGAGAAGAAAAGTGCCAGCACTGAAAGCTGTTGCTAGCCAGCACCCTTCCTTGGAAGCGCTTTCACAGGCGCAGCAACACTGGGGCTTTGCGCTTCTCTACCCACCAAACGTCACGGTCATTCTCTTTCCGTCTCGTAGACACGAGCTGAGAGATTGCAAACGTCAAGCAATTGCTCAGAGATGAAAAGTGCCAGCACTGAAAGCTCTTGCTAGCCAGCACCCTTCCTTGGAAGCGCTTTTGTAGACCTAAGAACACTGGGGATCCGGGCTTCTCTAGCCGCCTAATCTTCTGCTCATCCTCTCGCGTAGTCTAAAGAGAGCTCAGGTGAGAAATTGCAAATGTCGAGCTATTGCTCAGAGATGAAAAGTGCCAGCACTGAAAGCTCTTGCTAGCCAGCCCCCTTCCTTGGAAGCGCTTTCACAGGCGCAGCAACACTGGGGCTTTGCACTTCTCTACCCACCATACGTCACGGTCATTCTCTATCCATCTCGTAGACACGAGCTGAGAAATTGCAAAAGTCGAGCAATTGCTCAGAGATGAAAAGTGCCAGCACTGAAAGCTGTTGCTAGCCAGCACCCTTCCTTGGAAGCGCTTTCACAGGCGCAGCAACACTGGGGCTTCTCGCTTCTCTACCCACCAAACGTCACGGTCACTATTTCTCCGTCTCGTAGACACGAGCTGAGAAATTGCAAACGTCGAGCAATTGCTCAGAGATGAAAAGTGCCAGCACTGAAAGCTCTTGCTAGCCAGCCCCCTTCCTTGGAAGCGCTTTCACAGGCGCAGCAACACTGGGGCTTTGCGCTTCTCTACCCACCAAACGTCACGGTCACTATCTCTCCGTCTCGTGGACACGAGCTGAGAAATTGCAAACGTCGAGCAATTGCTCAGAGATGAAAAGTGCCAGCACTGAAAGCTGTTGCTAGCCAGCACCCTTCCTTGGAAGCGCTTTCACAGGCGCAGCAACACTGGGGCTTTGCGCTTCTCTACCCACCAAACGTCACGGTCATTCTCTTTCCGTCTCGTAGACTCGAGCTGACAGATTGCAAAAGTCGAGCAATTGCTCAGAAATGAAAAGTGCCAGCACTGAAAGCTCTTGCTAGCCAGCACCCTTCCTTGGAAGCGCTTTTGTAAGCCTAAGAACACTGGGGCTCTGGGCTTCTCTAGCCACCTAATCTTCTGCTCATCCTCTCGTGCAGTCTAAAGAGAGCTCAGGTGAGAAATTGCAAATGTTGAGCAATTGCTCAGAGATGAAAAGTGCCAGCACTGAAAGCTGTTGCTATCCAGCACCCTTCCTTGGAAGTGCTTTTGTAGCCCTTAGAACACTGGGGCTCTGGGCTTCTCTAGCCACCTAATCTTCTGCTCATCCTCTCGCGTAGTCTAAAGAGCGCTCAGGTGAGAAATTGCAAACGTCGAGCAATTGCTCAGAGATGAAAAGTGCCAGCACTGAAAGCTCTTGCTAGCCAGCACCCTTCCTTGGAAGCGCTTTCACAGGCGCAGC
Source organism: Sarcoramphus papa (assembly GCA_037962945.1). Classification (NCBI taxonomy): domain Eukaryota; kingdom Metazoa; phylum Chordata; class Aves; order Accipitriformes; family Cathartidae; genus Sarcoramphus; species Sarcoramphus papa. The sequence continues at coordinate 77,699,285 of CM075587.1, forward strand.
AACACTGGGGCTTTGCGCTTCTCTACCCACCAAACGTCACGGTCATTCTCTTTCCATCTCGTAGACACGAGCTGACAGATTGCAAACGTCGAGCAATTGCTCAGAGATGAAAAGTGCCAGCACTGAAAGCTGTTGCTAGCCAGCCCCCTTCCTTGGAAGCGCTTTCACAGGCGCAGCAACACTGGGGCTTTGCGCTTCTCTACCCACCAAACGTCACGGTCACTATTTCTCCGTCTCGTAGACACGAGCTGAGAGATTGCAAACGTCGAGCAATTGCTCAGAGATGAAAAGTGCCAGCACTGAAAGCTCTTGCTAGCCAGCACCCTTCCTTGGAAGCGCTTTCACAGGCGCAGCAACACTGGGGCTTTGCGCTTCTCTACCCACCAAACGTCACGGTCATTCTCTTTCCGTCTCGTAGACACGAGCTGAGAGATTGCAAACGTCGAGCAATTGCTCAGAGATGAAAAGTGCCAGCACTGAAAGCTCTTGCTAGCCAGCACCCTTCCTTGGAAGCGCTTTTGTAGGCCTAAGAACACTGGGGCTCTGGGCTTCTCTAGCCACCTAATCTTCTGCTCATCCTCTCGCGTAGTCTAAAGAGCGCTCAGGTGAGAAATTGCAAACGTCGAGCAATTGCTCAGAGATGAAAAGTGCCAGCACTGAAAGCTCTTGCTAGCCAGCACCCTTCCTTGGAAGCGCTTTCACAGGCGCAGCAACACTGGGGCTTTGCGCTTCTCTACCCACCAAACGTCACGGTCATTCTCTTTCCATCTCGTAGACACGAGCTGACAGATTGCAAACGTCGAGCAATTGCTCAGAGATGAAAAGTGCCAGCACTGAAAGCTGTTGCTAGCCAGCCCCCTTCCTTGGAAGCGCTTTCACAGGCGCAGCAACACTGGGGCTTTGCGCTTCTCTACCCACCAAACGTCACGGTCACTATTTCTCCGTCTCGTAGACACGAGCTGAGAGATTGCAAACGTCGAGCAATTGCTCAGAGATGAAAAGTGCCAGCACTGAAAGCTCTTGCTAGCCAGCACCCTTCCTTGGAAGCGCTTTCACAGGCGCAGCAACACTGGGGCTTTGCGCTTCTCTACCCACCAAACGTCACGGTCATTCTCTTTCCGTCTCGTAGACACGAGCTGAGAGATTGCAAACGTCGAGCAATTGCTCAGAGATGAAAAGTGCCAGCACTGAAAGCTCTTGCTAGCCAGCACCCTTCCTTGGAAGCGCTTTTGTAGGCCTAAGAACACTGGGGCTCTGGGCTTCTCTAGCCACCTAATCTTCTGCTCATCCTCTCGCGTAGTCTAAAGAGCGCTCAGGTGAGAAATTGCAAACGTCGAGCAATTGCTCAGAGATGAAAAGTGCCAGCACTGAAAGCTCTTGCTAGCCAGCACCCTTCCTTGGAAGCGCTTTCACAGGCGCAGCAACACTGGGGCTTTGCGCTTCTCTACCCACCAAACGTCACGGTCATTATCTCTCCGTCTCGTAGACACGAGCTGAGAAATTGCAAACGTCGAGCAATTGCTCAGAGATGAAAAGTGCCAGCACTGAAAGCTCTTGCTAGCCAGCACCCTTCCTTTGAAGCGATTTTATAGCCCTTAGAACACTGGGGCTCTGGGCTTCTCTAGCCAACTAATCTTCTGCTCATCCTCTCGCGCAGTCTAAAGAGAGCTCAAGTGAGATTTTGCAAATGTTGAGCAATTGCTCAGAGATGAAAAGTGCCAGCACTGAAAGCTGTTGCTAGCCAGCACCCTTCCTTGGAAGCGCTTTCACAGGCGCAGCAACACTGGGGCTTTGCGCTTCTCTACCCACCAAACGTCACGGTCATTCTCTTTCCGTCTCGTAGACACGAGGTGACAGATTGCAAACATCGAGCAATTGCTCAGAGATGAAAAGTGCCAGCGCTGAAAGATGTTGCTAGCCAGCACCCTTCCTTGGAAGCGCTTTTGTAGACCTAAGAACACTGGGGCTCTGGGCTTCTCTAGCCACCTAATCTTCTGCTCATCCTCTCGCGTAGTCTAAAGAGCGCTCAGGTGAGAAATTGCAAACGTCGAGCAATTGCTCAGAGATGAAAAGTGCCAGCACTGAAAGCTCTTGCTAGCCAGCACCCTTCCTTGGAAGCGCTTTCACAGGCGCAGCAACACTGGGGCTTTGCGCTTCTCTACCCACCAAACGTCACGGTCATTCTCTTTCCGTCTCGTAGACTCGAGCTGACAGATTGCAAACGTCGAGCAATTGCTCAGAGATGAAAAGTGCCAGCACTGAAAGCTGTTGCTAGCCAGCCCCCTTCCTTGGAAGCGCTTTCACAGGCGCAGCAACACTGGGGCTTTGCGCTTCTCTACCCACCAAACGTCACGGTCACTATTTCTCCGTCTCGTAGACACGAGCTGAGAGATTGCAAACGTCGAGCAATTGCTCAGAGATGAAAAGTGCCAGCACTGAAAGCTCTTGCTAGCCAGCACCCTTCCTTGGAAGCGCTTTCACAGGCGCAGCAACACTGGGGCTTTGCGCTTCTCTACCCACCAAACGTCACGGTCATTCTCTTTCCGTCTCGTAGACACGAGCTGAGAGATTGCAAACGTCGAGCAATTGCTCAGAGATGAAAAGTGCCAGCACTGAAAGCTCTTGCTAGCCAGCACCCTTCCTTGGAAGCGCTTTTGTAGGCCTAAGAACACTGGGGCTCTGGGCTTCTCTAGCCACCTAATCTTCTGCTCATCCTCTCGCGCAGTCTAAAGAGCGCTCAGGTGAGAAATTGCAAACGTCGAGCAATTGCTCAGAGATGAAAAGTGCCAGCACTGAAAGCTCTTGCTAGCCAGCACCCTTCCTTGGAAGCGCTTTCACAGGCGCAGCAACACTGGGGCTTTGCGCTTCTCTACCCACCAAACGTCACGGTCATTATCTCTCCGTCTCGTAGACACGAGCTGAGAAATTGCAAACGTCGAGCAATTGCTCAGAGATGAAAAGTGCCAGCACTGAAAGCTCTTGCTAGCCAGCACCCTTCCTTTGAAGCGATTTTATAGCCCTTAGAACACTGGGGCTCTGGGCTTCTCTAGCCAACTAATCTTCTGCTCATCCTCTCGCGCAGTCTAAAGAGAGCTCAAGTGAGATTTTGCAAATGTTGAGCAATTGCTCAGAGATGAAAAGTGCCAGCACTGAAAGCTGTTGCTAGCCAGCACCCTTCCTTGGAAGCGCTTTCACAGGCGCAGCAACACTGGGGCTTTGCGCTTCTCTACCCACCAAACGTCACGGTCATTCTCTTTCCGTCTCGTAGACACGAGGTGACAGATTGCAAACATCGAGCAATTGCTCAGAGATGAAAAGTGCCAGCGCTGAAAGATGTTGCTAGCCAGCACCCTTCCTTGGAAGCGCTTTTGTAGACCTAAGAACACTGGGGCTCTGGGCTTCTCTAGCCACCTAATCTTCTGCTCATCCTCTCGCGTAGTCTAAAGAGCGCTCAGGTGAGAAATTGCAAACGTCGAGCAATTGCTCAGAGATGAAAAGTGCCAGCACTGAAAGCTCTTGCTAGCCAGCACCCTTCCTTGGAAGCGCTTTCACAGGCGCAGTAACACTGGGGCTTTGCGCTTCTCTAGCCACCAAACGTCACGGTCACTATTTCTACGTCTCGTAGACACGAGCTGAGAAATTGCAAACGTCGAGCAATTGCTCAGAGATGAAAAGTGCCAGCACTGAAAGCTGTTGCTAGCCAGCACCCTTCCTTGCAAGCGCTTTCACAGGCGCAGCAACACTGGGGCTTTGCGCTTCTCTACCCACCAAACGTCACGGTCACTATTTCTCCGTCTCGTAGACACGAGCTGAGAAATTGCAAACGTCGAGCAATTGCTCAGAGATGAAAAGTGCCAGCACTGAAAGCTCTTGCTAGCCAGCCCCCTTCCTTGCAAGCGCTTTCACAGGCGCAGCAACACTGGGGCTTTGCGCTTCTCTACCCACCAAACATCACGGTCACTATTTCTCCGTCTCGTAGACACGAGCTGAGAGATTGCAAACGTCGAGCAATTGCTCAGAGATGAAAAGTGCCAGCACTGAAAGCTGTTGCTAGCCAGCACCCTTCCTTGGAAGCGCTTTCACAGGCGCAGCAACACTGGGGCTTTGCGCTTCTCTACCCACCAAACGTCACGGTCATTCTCTTTCCGTCTCGTAGACACGAGCTGAGAGATTGCAAACGTCGAGCAATTGCTCAGAGATGAAAAGTGCCAGCACTGAAAGCTGTTGCTAGCCAGCACCCTTCCTTGGAAGCGCTTTTGTAGGCCTAAGAACACTGGGGCTCTGGGCTTCTCTAGCCACCTAATCTTCTGCTCATCCTCTCGCGTAGTCTAAAGAGAGCTCAGGTTAGAAATTGCAAACGTCGAGCAATTGCTCAGAGATGAAAAGTGCCAGCACTGAAAGCTGTTGCTAGCCAGCACCCTTCCTTGGAAGCGCTTTCACAGGCGCAGCAACACTGGGGCTTTGCGCTTCTCTACCCACCAAACGTCACGCTCACTATCTCTCCGTCTCGTAGACACGAGCTGAGAGATTGCAAACGTCGAGCAATTGCTCAGAGATGAAAAGTGCCAGCACTGAAAGCTGTTGCTAGACAGCACCCTTCCTTGGAAGCGCTTTTATAGCCCTTAGAACACTGGGGCTCTGGGCTTCTCTAGCCACCTAATCTTCTGCTCATCAAATCGCGCCGTGTAAAGAGCTCAGGTGAGAAATTGCAAACGTCGAGCAATTGCTCAGAGATGAAAAGTGCCAGCACTGAAAGCTCTTGCTAGCCAGCACCGAAAGCTGTTGCTAGCCAGCACCCTTCCTCGGAAGCGCTTTCACAGGCGCAGCAACACTGGGGCTTTGCGCTTCTCTACCCACCAAACATCACGGTCACTATCACTCCGTCTCGTGGACACAAGCTGAGATATTGCAAACGTCGAGCAATTGCTCAGAGATGAAAAGTGCCAGCACTGAAAGCTCTTGCTAGCCAGCACCCTTCCTTGGAAGCGCTTTCACAGGCGCAGCAACACTGGGGCTTTGCGCTTCTCTACCCACCAAACGTCACGGTCATTCTCTTTCCGTCTCGTAGACTCGAGCTGACAGATTGCAAACGTCGAGCAATTGCTCAGAGATGAAAAGTGCCAGCACTGAAAGCTGTTGCTAGCCAGCACCCTTCCTTGGAAGCGCTTTCACAGGCGCAGCAACACTGGGGCTTCTCGCTTCTCTACCCACCAAACGTCACGGTCACTATTTCTCCGTCTCGTAGACACGAGCTGAGAAATTGCAAACGTCGAGCAATTGCTCAGAGATGAAAAGTGCCAGCACTGAAAGCTGTTGCTAGCCAGCACCCTTCCTTGGAAGCGCTTTCACAGGCGCAGCAACACTGGGGCTTTGCGCTTCTCTACCCACCAAACATCACAGTCATTCTCTTTCCGTCTCGTAGACACGAGCTGAGAGATTGCAAACGTCGAGCAATTGCTCAGAGATGAAAAGTGCCAGCACTGAAAGCTGTTGCTAGCCAGCACCCTTCCTTGGAAGCGCTTTTGTAGCCCTTAGAACACTGGGGCTCTGGGCTTCTCTAGCCACCTAATCTTCTGCTCATGCTCTCGTGCACTCTAAAGAGAGCTCAGGTGAGAAATTGCAAACGTCGAGCAATTGCTCAGAGATGAAAAGTGCCAGCACTGAAAGCTGTTGCTAGCCAGCACCCTTCCTTGGAAGCGCTTTCACAGGCGCAGCAACACTGGGGCTTTGCGCTTCTCTACCCACCAAACGTCACGGTCACTATCTCTCCGTCTCGTAGACACGAGCTGAGAGATTGCAAACGTTGAGCAATTGCTCAGAGATGAAAAGTGCCAGCACTGAAAGCTGTTGCTAGACAGCACCCTTCCTTGGAAGCGCTTTTGTAGACCTAAGAACACTGGGGCTCTGGGCTTCTCTAGCCAACTAATCTTCTGCTCATCCTCTCGCGTAGTCTAAAGAGCGCTCAGGTGAGAAATTGCAAACGTCGAGCAATTGCTCAGAGATGAAAAGTGCCAGCACTGAAAGCTGTTGCTAGCCAGCACCCTTCCTTGGAAGCGCTTTCACAGGCGCAGCAACCCTGGGGCTTTGCGCTTCTCTAGCCACCAAACGTCACGGTCATTCTCTTTCCATCTCGTAGACACGAGCTGAGAAATTGCAAACGTCGAGCAATTGCTCAGAGATGAAAAGTGCCAGCACTGAAAGCTCTTGCTAGCCAGCACCCTTCCTTGGAAGCGCTTTCACAGGCGCAGCAACACTGGGGCTTTGCGCTTCTCTACCCACCAAACGTCACGGTCATTCTCTTTCCGTCTCGTAGACACGAGCTGACAGATTGCAAACATCGAGCAATTGCTCAGAAATGAAAAGTGCCAGCACTGAAAGCTGTTGCTAGCCAGCACCCTTCCTTGGAAGCGCTTTTGTAGGCCTAAGAACATTGGGGCTCTGGGCTTCTCTAGCCACCTAATCTTCTGCTCATCCTCTCGCGCAGTGTAAAGAGAGCTCAGGTGAGAAATTGCAAATGTTGAGCAATTGCTCAGAGATGAAAAGTGCCAGCACTGAAAGCTGTTGCTAGCCAGCCCCCTTCCTTGGAAGCGCTTTCACAGGCGCAGCAACACTGGGGCTTTGCGCTTCTCTACCCACCAAACGTCACGGTCACTATCTCTCCATCTCGTAGACACGAGCTGAGAAATTGCAAACGTCGAGCAATTGCTCAGAGAAGAAAAGTGCCAGCACTGAAAGCTGTTGCTAGCCAGCACCCTTCCTTGGAAGCGCTTTCACAGGCGCAGCAACACTGGGGCTTTGCGCTTCTCTACCCACCAAACGTCACGGTCATTCTCTTTCCGTCTCGTAGACACGAGCTGAGAGATTGCAAACGTCAAGCAATTGCTCAGAGATGAAAAGTGCCAGCACTGAAAGCTCTTGCTAGCCAGCACCCTTCCTTGGAAGCGCTTTTGTAGACCTAAGAACACTGGGGCTCCTTGTTTCTCTAGCCGCCTAATCTTCTGCTCATCCTCTCGCGTAGTCTAAAGAGAGCTCAGGTGAGAAATTGCAAATGTCGAGCTATTGCTCAGAGATGAAAAGTGCCAGCACTGAAAGCTCTTGCTAGCCAGCCCCCTTCCTTGGAAGCGCTTTCACAGGCGCAGCAACACTGGGGCTTTGCACTTCTCTACCCACCATACGTCACGGTCATTCTCTATCCATCTCGTAGACACGAGCTGAGAAATTGCAAAAGTCGAGCAATTGCTCAGAGATGAAAAGTGCCAGCACTGAAAGCTGTTGCTAGCCAGCACCCTTCCTTGGAAGCGCTTTCACAGGCGCAGCAACACTGGGGCTTCTCGCTTCTCTACCCACCAAACGTCACGGTCACTATTTCTCCGTCTCGTAGACACGAGCTGAGAAATTGCAAACGTCGAGCAATTGCTCAGAGATGAAAAGTGCCAGCACTGAAAGCTCTTGCTAGCCAGCCCCCTTCCTTGGAAGCGCTTTCACAGGCGCAGCAACACTGGGGCTTTGCGCTTCTCTACCCACCAAACATCACGGTCACTATCTCTCCGTCTCGTGGACACGAGCTGAGAAATTGCAAACGTCGAGCAATTGCTCAGAGATGAAAAGTGCCAGCACTGAAAGCTGTTGCTAGCCAGCACCCTTCCTTGGAAGCGCTTTCACAGGCGCAGCAACACTGGGGCTTTGCGCTTCTCTACCCACCAAACGTCACGGTCATTCTCTTTCCGTCTCGTAGACTCGAGCTGACAGATTGCAAAAGTCGAGCAATTGCTCAGAAATGAAAAGTGCCAGCACTGAAAGCTCTTGCTAGCCAGCACCCTTCCTTGGAAGCGCTTTTGTAAGCCTAAGAACACTGGGGCTCTGGGCTTCTCTAGCCACCTAATCTTCTGCTCATCCTCTCGTGCAGTCTAAAGAGAGCTCAGGTGAGAAATTGCAAATGTTGAGCAATTGCTCAGAGATGAAAAGTGCCAGCACTGAAAGCTGTTGCTATCCAGCACCCTTCCTTGGAAGTGCTTTTGTAGCCCTTAGAACACTGGGGCTCTGGGCTTCTCTAGCCACCTAATCTTCTGCTCATCCTCTCGCGTAGTCTAAAGAGCGCTCAGGTGAGAAATTGCAAACGTCGAGCAATTGCTCAGAGATGAAAAGTGCCAGCACTGAAAGCTCTTGCTAGCCAGCACCCTTCCTTGGAAGCGCTTTCACAGGCGCAGCAACACTGGGGCTTTGCGCTTCTCTACCCACCAAACGTCACGGTCATTCTCTTTCCATCTCGTAGACACGAGCTGACAGATTGCAAACGTCGAGCAATTGCTCAGAGATGAAAAGTGCCAGCACTGAAAGCTGTTGCTAGCCAGCCCCCTTCCTTGGAAGCGCTTTCACAGGCGCAGCAACACTGGGGCTTTGCGCTTCTCTACCCACCAAACGTCACGGTCACTATTTCTCCGTCTCGTAGACACGAGCTGAGAGATTGCAAACGTCGAGCAATTGCTCAGAGATGAAAAGTGCCAGCACTGAAAGCTCTTGCTAGCCAGCACCCTTCCTTGGAAGCGCTTTCACAGGCGCAGCAACACTGGGGCTTTGCGCTTCTCTACCCACCAAACGTCACGGTCATTCTCTTTCCGTCTCGTAGACACGAGCTGAGAGATTGCAAACGTCGAGCAATTGCTCAGAGATGAAAAGTGCCAGCACTGAAAGCTCTTGCTAGCCAGCACCCTTCCTTGGAAGCGCTTTTGTAGGCCTAAGAACACTGGGGCTCTGGGCTTCTCTAGCCACCTAATCTTCTGCTCATCCTCTCGCGTAGTCTAAAGAGCGCTCAGGTGAGAAATTGCAAACGTCGAGCAATTGCTCAGAGATGAAAAGTGCCAGCACTGAAAGCTCTTGCTAGCCAGCACCCTTCCTTGGAAGCGCTTTCACAGGCGCAGCAACACTGGGGCTTTGCGCTTCTCTACCCACCAAACGTCACGGTCATTATCTCTCCGTCTCGTAGACACGAGCTGAGAAATTGCAAACGTCGAGCAATTGCTCAGAGATGAAAAGTGCCAGCACTGAAAGCTCTTGCTAGCCAGCACCCTTCCTTTGAAGCGATTTTATAGCCCTTAGAACACTGGGGCTCTGGGCTTCTCTAGCCAACTAATCTTCTGCTCATCCTCTCGCGCAGTCTAAAGAGAGCTCAAGTGAGATTTTGCAAATGTTGAGCAATTGCTCAGAGATGAAAAGTGCCAGCACTGAAAGCTGTTGCTAGCCAGCACCCTTCCTTGGAAGCGCTTTCACAGGCGCAGCAACACTGGGGCTTTGCGCTTCTCTACCCACCAAACGTCACGGTCATTCTCTTTCCGTCTCGTAGACACGAGGTGGCAGATTGCAAACATCGAGCAATTGCTCAGAGATGAAAAGTGCCAGCGCTGAAAGATGTTGCTAGCCAGCACCCTTCCTTGGAAGCGCTTTTGTAGACCTAAGAACACTGGGGCTCTGGGCTTCTCTAGCCACCTAATCTTCTGCTCATCCTCTCGCGTAGTCTAAAGAGCGCTCAGGTGAGAAATTGCAAACGTCGAGCAATTGCTCAGAGATGAAAAGTGCCAGCACTGAAAGCTCTTGCTAGCCAGCACCCTTCCTTGGAAGCGCTTTCACAGGCGCAGTAACACTGGGGCTTTGCGCTTCTCTAGCCACCAAACGTCACGGTCACTATTTCTACGTCTCGTAGACACGAGCTGAGAAATTGCAAACGTCGAGCAATTGCTCAGAGATGAAAAGTGCCAGCACTGAAAGCTGTTGCTAGCCAGCACCCTTCCTTGCAAGCGCTTTCACAGGCGCAGCAACACTGGGGCTTTGCGCTTCTCTATCCACCAAACATCACGGTCACTATTTCTCCGTCTCGTAGACACGAGCTGAGAGATTGCAAACGTCGAGCAATTGCTCAGAGATGAAAAGTGCCAGCACTGAAAGCTGTTACTAGCCAGCACCCTTCCTTGGAAGCGCTTTCACAGGCGCAGCAACACTGGGGCTTTGCGCTTCTCTACCCACCAAACGTCACGGTCATTCTCTTTCCGTCTCGTAGACACGAGCTGAGAGATTGCAAACGTCGAGCAATTGCTCAGAGATGAAAAGTGCCAGCACTGAAAGCTGTTGCTAGCCAGCACCCTTCCTTGGAAGCGCTTTTGTAGGCCTAAGAACACTGGGGCTCTGGGCTTCTCTAGCCACCTAATCTTCTGCTCATCCTCTCGCGTAGTCTAAAGAGAGCTCAGGTGAGAAATTGCAAACGTCGAGCAATTGCTCAGAGAAGAAAAGTGCCAGCACTGAAAGCTGTTGCTAGCCAGCCCCCTTCCTTGGAAGCGCTTTCACAGGCGCAGCAACACTGGGGCTTTGCGCTTCTCTACCCACCAAACGTCACGCTCACTATCTCTCCGTCTCGTAGACACGAGCTGAGAGATTGCAAACGTCGAGCAATTGCTCAGAGATGAAAAGTGCCAGCACTGAAAGCTGTTGCTAGACAGCACCCTTCCTTGGAAGCGCTTTTATAGCCCTTAGAACACTGGGGCTCTGGGCTTCTCTAGCCACCTAATCTTCTGCTCATCCTCTCGCGCAGTATAAAGAGCTCAGGTGAGAAATTGCAAACGTCGAGCAATTGCTCAGAGATGAAAAGTGCCAGCACTGAAAGCTGTTGCTATCCAGCACCCTTCCTCGGAAGCGCTTTCACAGGCGCAGCAACACTGGGGCTTTGCGCTTCTCTACCCACCAAACGTCACGGTCACTATCACTCCGTCGCGTGTACACGAGCTGAGAAATTGCAAACGTCGAGCAATTGCTCAGAGATGAAAAGTGCCAGCACTGAAAGCTGTTGCTAGACAGCACCCTTCCTTGGAAGCGCTTTCACAGGCGCAGCAACACTGGGGCTTTGCGCTTCTCTACCCACCAAACGTCACGGTCATTCTCTTTCCGTCTCGTAGACTCGAGCTGACAGATTGCAAACGTCGAGCAATTGCTCAGAAATGAAAAGTGCCAGCACTGAAAGCTGTTGCTAGCCAGCACCCTTCCTTGCAAGCGCTTTTGTAGGCCTAAGAACACTGGGGCTCTGGGCTTCTCTAGCCACCTAATCTTCTGCTCATCCTCTCGTGCAGTCTAAAGAGAGCTCAGCTGAGAAATTGCAAATGTCGAGCAATTGCTCAGAGATGAAAAGTGCCAGCACTGAAAGCTGTTGCTATCCAGCACCCTTCCTTGGAAGTGCTTTTGTAGCCCTTAGAACACTGGGGCTCTAGGCTTCTCTAGCCACCTAATCTTCTGCTCATCCTCTCGCGTAGTCTAAAGAGCGCTCAGGTGAGAAATTGCAAACGTCGAGCAATTGCTCAGAGATGAAAAGTGCCAGCACTGAAAGCTCTTGCTAGCCAGCACCCTTCCTTGGAAGCGCTTTCACAGGCGCAGTAACACTGGGGCTTTGCGCTTCTCTAGCCACCAAACGTCACGGTCACTATTTCTACGTCTCGTAGACACGAGCTGAGAAATTGCAAACGTCGAGCAATTGCTCAGAGATGAAAAGTGCCAGCACTGAAAGCTGTTGCTAGCCAGCACCCTTCCTTGCAAGCGCTTTCACAGGCGCAGCAACACTGGGGCTTTGCGCTTCTCTACCCACCAAACATCACGGTCACTATTTCTCCGTCTCGTAGACACGAGCTGAGAGATTGCAAACGTCGAGCAATTGCTCAGAGATGAAAAGTGCCAGCACTGAAAGCTGTTACTAGCCAGCACCCTTCCTTGGAAGCGCTTTCACAGGCGCAGCAACACTGGGGCTTTGCGCTTCTCTACCCACCAAACGTCACGGTCATTCTCTTTCCGTCTCGTAGACACGAGCTGAGAGATTGCAAACGTCGAGCAATTGCTCAGAGATGAAAAGTGCCAGCACTGAAAGCTGTTGCTAGCCAGCACCCTTCCTTGGAAGCGCTTTTGTAGGCCTAAGAACACTGGGGCTCTGGGCTTCTCTAGCCACCTAATCTTCTGCTCATCCTCTCGCGTAGTCTAAAGAGAGCTCAGGTGAGAAATTGCAAACGTCGAGCAATTGCTCAGAGAAGAAAAGTGCCAGCACTGAAAGCTGTTGCTAGCCAGCCCCCTTCCTTGGAAGCGCTTTCACAGGCGCAGCAACACTGGGGCTTTGCGCTTCTCTACCCACCAAACGTCACGCTCACTATCTCTCCGTCTCGTAGACACGAGCTGAGAGATTGCAAACGTCGAGCAATTGCTCAGAGATGAAAAGTGCCAGCACTGAAAGCTGTTGCTAGACAGCACCCTTCCTTGGAAGCGCTTTTATAGCCCTTAGAACACTGGGGCTCTGGGCTTCTCTAGCCACCTAATCTTCTGCTCATCCTCTCGCGCAGTATAAAGAGCTCAGGTGAGAAATTGCAAACGTCGAGCAATTGCTCAGAGATGAAAAGTGCCAGCACTGAAAGCTGTTGCTAGCCAGCACCCTTCCTCGGAAGCGCTTTCACAGGCGCAGCAACACTGGGGCTTTGCGCTTCTCTAGCCACCAAACGTCACGGTCACTATCACTCCGTCGCGTGTACACGAGCTGAGAAATTGCAAACGTCGAGCAATTGCTCAGAGATGAAAAGTGCCAGCACTGAAAGCTGTTGCTAGACAGCACCCTTCCTTGGAAGCGCTTTCACAGGCGCAGCAACACTGGGGCTTTGCGCTTCTCTACCCACCAAACGTCACGGTCATTCTCTTTCCGTCTCGTAGACTCGAGCTGACAGATTGCAAACGTCGAGCAATTGCTCAGAGATGAAAAGTGCCAGCACTGAAAGCTCTTGCTAGCCAGCACCCTTCCTTTGAAGCGATTTTATAGCCCTTAGAACACTGGGGCTCTGGGCTTCTCTAGCCAACTAATCTTCTGCTCATCCTCTCGCGCAGTCTAAAGAGAGCTCAAGTGAGATTTTGCAAATGTTGAGCAATTGCTCAGAGATGAAAAGTGCCAGCACTGAAAGCTGTTGCTAGCCAGCACCCTTCCTTGGAAGCGCTTTCACAGGCGCAGCAACACTGGGGCTTTGCGCTTCTCTACCCACCAAACGTCACGGTCATTCTCTTTCCGTCTCGTAGACACGAGGTGACAGATTGCAAACATCGAGCAATTGCTCAGAGATGAAAAGTGCCAGCGCTGAAAGATGTTGCTAGCCAGCACCCTTCCTTGGAAGCGCTTTTGTAGACCTAAGAACACTGGGGCTCTGGGCTTCTCTAGCCACCTAATCTTCTGCTCATCCTCTCGCGTAGTCTAAAGAGCGCTCAGGTGAGAAATTGCAAACGTCGAGCAATTGCTCAGAGATGAAAAGTGCCAGCACTGAAAGCTCTTGCTAGCCAGCACCCTTCCTTGGAAGCGCTTTCACAGGCGCAGTAACACTGGGGCTTTGCGCTTCTCTAGCCACCAAACGTCACGGTCACTATTTCTACGTCTCGTAGACACGAGCTGAGAAATTGCAAACGTCGAGCAATTGCTCAGAGATGAAAAGTGCCAGCACTGAAAGCTGTTGCTAGCCAGCACCCTTCCTTGCAAGCGCTTTCACAGGCGCAGCAACACTGGGGCTTTGCGCTTCTCTACCCACCAAACGTCACGGTCACTATTTCTCCGTCTCGTAGACACGAGCTGAGAAATTGCAAACGTCGAGCAATTGCTCAGAGATGAAAAGTGCCAGCACTGAAAGCTCTTGCTAGCCAGCCCCCTTCCTTGCAAGCGCTTTCACAGGCGCAGCAACACTGGGGCTTTGCGCTTCTCTACCCACCAAACATCACGGTCACTATTTCTCCGTCTCGTAGACACGAGCTGAGAGATTGCAAACGTCGAGCAATTGCTCAGAGATGAAAAGTGCCAGCACTGAAAGCTGTTGCTAGCCAGCACCCTTCCTTGGAAGCGCTTTCACAGGCGCAGCAACACTGGGGCTTTGCGCTTCTCTACCCACCAAACGTCACGGTCATTCTCTTTCCGTCTCGTAGACACGAGCTGAGAGATTGCAAACGTCGAGCAATTGCTCAGAGATGAAAAGTGCCAGCACTGAAAGCTGTTGCTAGCCAGCACCCTTCCTTGGAAGCGCTTTTGTAGGCCTAAGAACACTGGGGCTCTGGGCTTCTCTAGCCACCTAATCTTCTGCTCATCCTCTCGCGTAGTCTAAAGAGAGCTCAGGTTAGAAATTGCAAACGTCGAGCAATTGCTCAGAGATGAAAAGTGCCAGCACTGAAAGCTGTTGCTAGCCAGCACCCTTCCTTGGAAGCGCTTTCACAGGCGCAGCAACACTGGGGCTTTGCGCTTCTCTACCCACCAAACGTCACGCTCACTATCTCTCCGTCTCGTAGACACGAGCTGAGAGATTGCAAACGTCGAGCAATTGCTCAGAGATGAAAAGTGCCAGCACTGAAAGCTGTTGCTAGACAGCACCCTTCCTTGGAAGCGCTTTTATAGCCCTTAGAACACTGGGGCTCTGGGCTTCTCTAGCCACCTAATCTTCTGCTCATCAAATCGCGCCGTGTAAAGAGCTCAGGTGAGAAATTGCAAACGTCGAGCAATTGCTCAGAGATGAAAAGTGCCAGCACTGAAAGCTCTTGCTAGCCAGCACCGAAAGCTGTTGCTAGCCAGCACCCTTCCTCGGAAGCGCTTTCACAGGCGCAGCAACACTGGGGCTTTGCGCTTCTCTACCCACCAAACATCACGGTCACTATCACTCCGTCTCGTGGACACAAGCTGAGATATTGCAAACGTCGAGCAATTGCTCAGAGATGAAAAGTGCCAGCACTGAAAGCTCTTGCTAGCCAGCACCCTTCCTTGGAAGCGCTTTCACAGGCGCAGCAACACTGGGGCTTTGCGCTTCTCTACCCACCAAACGTCACGGTCATTCTCTTTCCGTCTCGTAGACTCGAGCTGACAGATTGCAAACGTCGAGCAATTGCTCAGAGATGAAAAGTGCCAGCACTGAAAGCTGTTGCTAGCCAGCACCCTTCCTTGGAAGCGCTTTCACAGGCGCAGCAACACTGGGGCTTCTCGCTTCTCTACCCACCAAACGTCACGGTCACTATTTCTCCGTCTCGTAGACACGAGCTGAGAAATTGCAAACGTCGAGCAATTGCTCAGAGATGAAAAGTGCCAGCACTGAAAGCTGTTGCTAGCCAGCACCCTTCCTTGGAAGCGCTTTCACAGGCGCAGCAACACTGGGGCTTTGCGCTTCTCTACCCACCAAACATCACAGTCATTCTCTTTCCGTCTCGTAGACACGAGCTGAGAGATTGCAAACGTCGAGCAATTGCTCAGAGATGAAAAGTGCCAGCACTGAAAGCTGTTGCTAGCCAGCACCCTTCCTTGGAAGCGCTTTTGTAGCCCTTAGAACACTGGGGCTCTGGGCTTCTCTAGCCACCTAATCTTCTGCTCATGCTCTCGTGCACTCTAAAGAGAGCTCAGGTGAGAAATTGCAAACGTCGAGCAATTGCTCAGAGATGAAAAGTGCCAGCACTGAAAGCTGTTGCTAGCCAGCACCCTTCCTTGGAAGCGCTTTCACAGGCGCAGCAACACTGGGGCTTTGCGCTTCTCTACCCACCAAACGTCACGGTCACTATCTCTCCGTCTCGTAGACACGAGCTGAGAGATTGCAAACGTTGAGCAATTGCTCAGAGATGAAAAGTGCCAGCACTGAAAGCTGTTGCTAGACAGCACCCTTCCTTGGAAGCGCTTTTGTAGACCTAAGAACACTGGGGCTCTGGGCTTCTCTAGCCAACTAATCTTCTGCTCATCCTCTCGCGTAGTCTAAAGAGCGCTCAGGTGAGAAATTGCAAACGTCGAGCAATTGCTCAGAGATGAAAAGTGCCAGCACTGAAAGCTGTTGCTAGCCAGCACCCTTCCTTGGAAGCGCTTTCACAGGCGCAGCAACCCTGGGGCTTTGCGCTTCTCTAGCCACCAAACGTCACGGTCATTCTCTTTCCATCTCGTAGACACGAGCTGAGAAATTGCAAACGTCGAGCAATTGCTCAGAGATGAAAAGTGCCAGCACTGAAAGCTCTTGCTAGCCAGCACCCTTCCTTGGAAGCGCTTTCACAGGCGCAGCAACACTGGGGCTTTGCGCTTCTCTACCCACCAAACGTCACGGTCATTCTCTTTCCGTCTCGTAGACACGAGCTGACAGATTGCAAACATCGAGCAATTGCTCAGAAATGAAAAGTGCCAGCACTGAAAGCTGTTGCTAGCCAGCACCCTTCCTTGGAAGCGCTTTTGTAGGCCTAAGAACATTGGGGCTCTGGGCTTCTCTAGCCACCTAATCTTCTGCTCATCCTCTCGCGCAGTGTAAAGAGAGCTCAGGTGAGAAATTGCAAATGTTGAGCAATTGCTCAGAGATGAAAAGTGCCAGCACTGAAAGCTGTTGCTAGCCAGCCCCCTTCCTTGGAAGCGCTTTCACAGGCGCAGCAACACTGGGGCTTTGCGCTTCTCTACCCACCAAACGTCACGGTCACTATCTCTCCATCTCGTAGACACGAGCTGAGAAATTGCAAACGTCGAGCAATTGCTCAGAGAAGAAAAGTGCCAGCACTGAAAGCTGTTGCTAGCCAGCACCCTTCCTTGGAAGCGCTTTCACAGGCGCAGCAACACTGGGGCTTTGCGCTTCTCTACCCACCAAACGTCACGGTCATTCTCTTTCCGTCTCGTAGACACGAGCTGAGAGATTGCAAACGTCAAGCAATTGCTCAGAGATGAAAAGTGCCAGCACTGAAAGCTCTTGCTAGCCAGCACCCTTCCTTGGAAGCGCTTTTGTAGACCTAAGAACACTGGGGCTCCTTGTTTCTCTAGCCGCCTAATCTTCTGCTCATCCTCTCGCGTAGTCTAAAGAGAGCTCAGGTGAGAAATTGCAAATGTCGAGCTATTGCTCAGAGATGAAAAGTGCCAGCACTGAAAGCTCTTGCTAGCCAGCCCCCTTCCTTGGAAGCGCTTTCACAGGCGCAGCAACACTGGGGCTTTGCACTTCTCTACCCACCATACGTCACGGTCATTCTCTATCCATCTCGTAGACACGAGCTGAGAAATTGCAAAAGTCGAGCAATTGCTCAGAGATGAAAAGTGCCAGCACTGAAAGCTGTTGCTAGCCAGCACCCTTCCTTGGAAGCGCTTTCACAGGCGCAGCAACACTGGGGCTTCTCGCTTCTCTACCCACCAAACGTCACGGTCACTATTTCTCCGTCTCGTAGACACGAGCTGAGAAATTGCAAACGTCGAGCAATTGCTCAGAGATGAAAAGTGCCAGCACTGAAAGCTCTTGCTAGCCAGCCCCCTTCCTTGGAAGCGCTTTCACAGGCGCAGCAACACTGGGGCTTTGCGCTTCTCTACCCACCAAACATCACGGTCACTATCTCTCCGTCTCGTGGACACGAGCTGAGAAATTGCAAACGTCGAGCAATTGCTCAGAGATGAAAAGTGCCAGCACTGAAAGCTGTTGCTAGCCAGCACCCTTCCTTGGAAGCGCTTTCACAGGCGCAGCAACACTGGGGCTTTGCGCTTCTCTACCCACCAAACGTCACGGTCATTCTCTTTCCGTCTCGTAGACTCGAGCTGACAGATTGCAAAAGTCGAGCAATTGCTCAGAAATGAAAAGTGCCAGCACTGAAAGCTCTTGCTAGCCAGCACCCTTCCTTGGAAGCGCTTTTGTAAGCCTAAGAACACTGGGGCTCTGGGCTTCTCTAGCCACCTAATCTTCTGCTCATCCTCTCGTGCAGTCTAAAGAGAGCTCAGGTGAGAAATTGCAAATGTTGAGCAATTGCTCAGAGATGAAAAGTGCCAGCACTGAAAGCTGTTGCTATCCAGCACCCTTCCTTGGAAGTGCTTTTGTAGCCCTTAGAACACTGGGGCTCTGGGCTTCTCTAGCCACCTAATCTTCTGCTCATCCTCTCGCGTAGTCTAAAGAGCGCTCAGGTGAGAAATTGCAAACGTCGAGCAATTGCTCAGAGATGAAAAGTGCCAGCACTGAAAGCTCTTGCTAGCCAGCACCCTTCCTTGGAAGCGCTTTCACAGGCGCAGCAACACTGGGGCTTTGCGCTTCTCTACCCACCAAACGTCACGGTCATTCTCTTTCCATCTCGTAGACACGAGCTGACAGATTGCAAACGTCGAGCAATTGCTCAGAGATGAAAAGTGCCAGCACTGAAAGCTGTTGCTAGCCAGCCCCCTTCCTTGGAAGCGCTTTCACAGGCGCAGCAACACTGGGGCTTTGCGCTTCTCTACCCACCAAACGTCACGGTCACTATTTCTCCGTCTCGTAGACACGAGCTGAGAGATTGCAAACGTCGAGCAATTGCTCAGAGATGAAAAGTGCCAGCACTGAAAGCTCTTGCTAGCCAGCACCCTTCCTTGGAAGCGCTTTCACAGGCGCAGCAACACTGGGGCTTTGCGCTTCTCTACCCACCAAACGTCACGGTCATTCTCTTTCCGTCTCGTAGACACGAGCTGAGAGATTGCAAACGTCGAGCAATTGCTCAGAGATGAAAAGTGCCAGCACTGAAAGCTCTTGCTAGCCAGCACCCTTCCTTGGAAGCGCTTTTGTAGGCCTAAGAACACTGGGGCTCTGGGCTTCTCTAGCCACCTAATCTTCTGCTCATCCTCTCGCGTAGTCTAAAGAGCGCTCAGGTGAGAAATTGCAAACGTCGAGCAATTGCTCAGAGATGAAAAGTGCCAGCACTGAAAGCTCTTGCTAGCCAGCACCCTTCCTTGGAAGCGCTTTCACAGGCGCAGCAACACTGGGGCTTTGCGCTTCTCTACCCACCAAACGTCACGGTCATTATCTCTCCGTCTCGTAGACACGAGCTGAGAAATTGCAAACGTCGAGCAATTGCTCAGAGATGAAAAGTGCCAGCACTGAAAGCTCTTGCTAGCCAGCACCCTTCCTTTGAAGCGATTTTATAGCCCTTAGAACACTGGGGCTCTGGGCTTCTCTAGCCAACTAATCTTCTGCTCATCCTCTCGCGCAGTCTAAAGAGAGCTCAAGTGAGATTTTGCAAATGTTGAGCAATTGCTCAGAGATGAAAAGTGCCAGCACTGAAAGCTGTTGCTAGCCAGCACCCTTCCTTGGAAGCGCTTTCACAGGCGCAGCAACACTGGGGCTTTGCGCTTCTCTACCCACCAAACGTCACGGTCATTCTCTTTCCGTCTCGTAGACACGAGGTGGCAGATTGCAAACATCGAGCAATTGCTCAGAGATGAAAAGTGCCAGCGCTGAAAGATGTTGCTAGCCAGCACCCTTCCTTGGAAGCGCTTTTGTAGACCTAAGAACACTGGGGCTCTGGGCTTCTCTAGCCACCTAATCTTCTGCTCATCCTCTCGCGTAGTCTAAAGAGCGCTCAGGTGAGAAATTGCAAACGTCGAGCAATTGCTCAGAGATGAAAAGTGCCAGCACTGAAAGCTCTTGCTAGCCAGCACCCTTCCTTGGAAGCGCTTTCACAGGCGCAGTAACACTGGGGCTTTGCGCTTCTCTAGCCACCAAACGTCACGGTCACTATTTCTACGTCTCGTAGACACGAGCTGAGAAATTGCAAACGTCGAGCAATTGCTCAGAGATGAAAAGTGCCAGCACTGAAAGCTGTTGCTAGCCAGCACCCTTCCTTGCAAGCGCTTTCACAGGCGCAGCAACACTGGGGCTTTGCGCTTCTCTATCCACCAAACATCACGGTCACTATTTCTCCGTCTCGTAGACACGAGCTGAGAGATTGCAAACGTCGAGCAATTGCTCAGAGATGAAAAGTGCCAGCACTGAAAGCTGTTACTAGCCAGCACCCTTCCTTGGAAGCGCTTTCACAGGCGCAGCAACACTGGGGCTTTGCGCTTCTCTACCCACCAAACGTCACGGTCATTCTCTTTCCGTCTCGTAGACACGAGCTGAGAGATTGCAAACGTCGAGCAATTGCTCAGAGATGAAAAGTGCCAGCACTGAAAGCTGTTGCTAGCCAGCACCCTTCCTTGGAAGCGCTTTTGTAGGCCTAAGAACACTGGGGCTCTGGGCTTCTCTAGCCACCTAATCTTCTGCTCATCCTCTCGCGTAGTCTAAAGAGAGCTCAGGTGAGAAATTGCAAACGTCGAGCAATTGCTCAGAGAAGAAAAGTGCCAGCACTGAAAGCTGTTGCTAGCCAGCCCCCTTCCTTGGAAGCGCTTTCACAGGCGCAGCAACACTGGGGCTTTGCGCTTCTCTACCCACCAAACGTCACGCTCACTATCTCTCCGTCTCGTAGACACGAGCTGAGAGATTGCAAACGTCGAGCAATTGCTCAGAGATGAAAAGTGCCAGCACTGAAAGCTGTTGCTAGACAGCACCCTTCCTTGGAAGCGCTTTTATAGCCCTTAGAACACTGGGGCTCTGGGCTTCTCTAGCCACCTAATCTTCTGCTCATCCTCTCGCGCAGTATAAAGAGCTCAGGTGAGAAATTGCAAACGTCGAGCAATTGCTCAGAGATGAAAAGTGCCAGCACTGAAAGCTGTTGCTATCCAGCACCCTTCCTCGGAAGCGCTTTCACAGGCGCAGCAACACTGGGGCTTTGCGCTTCTCTACCCACCAAACGTCACGGTCACTATCACTCCGTCGCGTGTACACGAGCTGAGAAATTGCAAACGTCGAGCAATTGCTCAGAGATGAAAAGTGCCAGCACTGAAAGCTGTTGCTAGACAGCACCCTTCCTTGGAAGCGCTTTCACAGGCGCAGCAACACTGGGGCTTTGCGCTTCTCTACCCACCAAACGTCACGGTCATTCTCTTTCCGTCTCGTAGACTCGAGCTGACAGATTGCAAACGTCGAGCAATTGCTCAGAAATGAAAAGTGCCAGCACTGAAAGCTGTTGCTAGCCAGCACCCTTCCTTGCAAGCGCTTTTGTAGGCCTAAGAACACTGGGGCTCTGGGCTTCTCTAGCCACCTAATCTTCTGCTCATCCTCTCGTGCAGTCTAAAGAGAGCTCAGCTGAGAAATTGCAAATGTCGAGCAATTGCTCAGAGATGAAAAGTGCCAGCACTGAAAGCTGTTGCTATCCAGCACCCTTCCTTGGAAGTGCTTTTGTAGCCCTTAGAACACTGGGGCTCTAGGCTTCTCTAGCCACCTAATCTTCTGCTCATCCTCTCGCGTAGTCTAAAGAGCGCTCAGGTGAGAAATTGCAAACGTCGAGCAATTGCTCAGAGATGAAAAGTGCCAGCACTGAAAGCTCTTGCTAGCCAGCACCCTTCCTTGGAAGCGCTTTCACAGGCGCAGTAACACTGGGGCTTTGCGCTTCTCTAGCCACCAAACGTCACGGTCACTATTTCTACGTCTCGTAGACACGAGCTGAGAAATTGCAAACGTCGAGCAATTGCTCAGAGATGAAAAGTGCCAGCACTGAAAGCTGTTGCTAGCCAGCACCCTTCCTTGCAAGCGCTTTCACAGGCGCAGCAACACTGGGGCTTTGCGCTTCTCTACCCACCAAACATCACGGTCACTATTTCTCCGTCTCGTAGACACGAGCTGAGAGATTGCAAACGTCGAGCAATTGCTCAGAGATGAAAAGTGCCAGCACTGAAAGCTGTTACTAGCCAGCACCCTTCCTTGGAAGCGCTTTCACAGGCGCAGCAACACTGGGGCTTTGCGCTTCTCTACCCACCAAACGTCACGGTCATTCTCTTTCCGTCTCGTAGACACGAGCTGAGAGATTGCAAACGTCGAGCAATTGCTCAGAGATGAAAAGTGCCAGCACTGAAAGCTGTTGCTAGCCAGCACCCTTCCTTGGAAGCGCTTTTGTAGGCCTAAGAACACTGGGGCTCTGGGCTTCTCTAGCCACCTAATCTTCTGCTCATCCTCTCGCGTAGTCTAAAGAGAGCTCAGGTGAGAAATTGCAAACGTCGAGCAATTGCTCAGAGAAGAAAAGTGCCAGCACTGAAAGCTGTTGCTAGCCAGCCCCCTTCCTTGGAAGCGCTTTCACAGGCGCAGCAACACTGGGGCTTTGCGCTTCTCTACCCACCAAACGTCACGCTCACTATCTCTCCGTCTCGTAGACACGAGCTGAGAGATTGCAAACGTCGAGCAATTGCTCAGAGATGAAAAGTGCCAGCACTGAAAGCTGTTGCTAGACAGCACCCTTCCTTGGAAGCGCTTTTATAGCCCTTAGAACACTGGGGCTCTGGGCTTCTCTAGCCACCTAATCTTCTGCTCATCCTCTCGCGCAGTATAAAGAGCTCAGGTGAGAAATTGCAAACGTCGAGCAATTGCTCAGAGATGAAAAGTGCCAGCACTGAAAGCTGTTGCTAGCCAGCACCCTTCCTCGGAAGCGCTTTCACAGGCGCAGCAACACTGGGGCTTTGCGCTTCTCTAGCCACCAAACGTCACGGTCACTATCACTCCGTCGCGTGTACACGAGCTGAGAAATTGCAAACGTCGAGCAATTGCTCAGAGATGAAAAGTGCCAGCACTGAAAGCTGTTGCTAGCCAGCACCCTTCCTTGGAAGCGCTTTCACAGGCGCAGCAACACTGGGGCTTTGCGCTTCTCTACCCACCAAACGTCACGGTCATTCTCTTTCCGTCTCGTAGACTCGAGCTGACAGATTGCAAACGTCGAGCAATTGCTCAGAAATGAAAAGTGCCAGCACTGAAAGCTGTTGCTAGCCAGCACCCTTCCTTGCAAGCGCTTTTGTAGGCCTAAGAACACTGGGGCTCTGGGCTTCTCTAGCCACCTAATCTTCTGCTCATCCTCTCGTGCAGTCTAAAGAGAGCTCAGCTGAGAAATTGCAAATGTCGAGCAATTGCTCAGAGATGAAAAGTGCCAGCACTGAAAGCTGTTGCTATCCAGCACCCTTCCTTGGAAGTGCTTTTGTAGCCCTTAGAACACTGGGGCTCTAGGCTTCTCTAGCCACCTAATCTTCTGCTCATCCTCTCGCGTAGTCTAAAGAGCGCTCAGGTGAGAAATTGCAAACGTCGAGCAATTGCTCAGAGATGAAAAGTGCCAGCACTGAAAGCTGTTGCTAGCCAGCACCCTTCCTTGGAAGCGCTTTCACAGGCGTAGCAACACTGGGGCTTCTCGCTTCTCTAGCCACCAAACGTCACGGTCACTATTTCTCCCTCTCGTAGACACGAGCTGAGAAATTGCAAACGTCGAGCAATTGCTCAGAGATGAAAAGTGCCAGCACTGAAAGCTGTTGCTAGCCAGCCCCCTTCCTTGGAAGCGCTTTCACAGGCGCAGCAACACTGGGGCTTTGCGCTTCTCTACCCACCATACGTCACGGTCACTATTTCTCCGTCTCGTAGACACGAGCTGAGAGATTGCAAACGTCGAGCAATTGCTCAGAGATGAAAAGTGCCAGCACTGAAAGCTGTTACTAGCCAGCACCCTTCCTTGGAAGCGCTTTCATAGGCGCAACAACACTGGGGCTTTGCGCTTCTCTACCCACCAAACGTCACGGTCACTATCTCTCCGTCTCGTAGACACGAGCTGAGAGATTGCAAACGTCGAGCAATTGCTCAGAGATGAAAAGTGCCAGCAATGAAAGCTGTTGCTAGCCAGCACCCTTCCTCGGAAGCGCTTTCACAGGCGCAGCAACACTGGGGCTTTGCGCTTCTCTACCCACCAAACGTCACGGTCACTATCACTCCGTCTCGTGGACACGAGCTGAGATATTGCAAACGTCGAGCAATTGCTCAGAGATGAAAAGTGCCAGCACTGAAAGCTGTTGCTATCCAGCCCCGTTCCTTGGAAGCGCTTTCACAGGCGCAGCAACACTGGGGCTTTGCGCTTCTCTACCCACCAAACGTCACGGTCATTCTCTTTCCATCTCGTAGACACGAGCTGAGAGATTGCAAACGTCGAGCAATTGCTCAGAGATGAAAAGTGCCAGCACTGAAAGCTCTTGCTAGCCAGCACCCTTCCTTGGAAGCGCTTTCACAGGCGCAGTAACACTGGGGCTTTGCGCTTCTCTAGCCACCTAATCTTCTGCTCATCCTCTCGCGTAGTCTAAAGAGCGCTCAGGTGAGAAATTGCAAATGTTGAGCAATTGCTCAGAGATGAAAAGTGCCAGCACTGAAAGCTGTTGCTAGCCAGCACCCTTCCTTGGAAGCGCTTTCACAGGCGCAACAACACTGGGGCTTCTCGCTTCTCTACCCACCAAACATCACGGTCACTATTTCTCCGTCTCGTAGACACGAGCTGAGAAATTGCAAACGTCGAGCAATTGCTCAGAGATGAAAAGTGCCAGCACTGAAAGCTCTTGCTAGCCAGCCCCCTTCCTTGGAAGCGCTTTCACAGGCGCAGCAACACTGGGGCTTTGCGCTTCTCTACCCACCAAACGTCACGGTCATTATCTCTCTGTCTCGTAGACACGAGCTGAGAGATTGCAAACGTCGAGCAATTGCTCAGAGATGAAAAGCGCCAGCACTGAAAGCTGTTGCTAGCCAGCACCCTTCCTTGGAAGCGCTTTTGTAGCCCTTAGAACACTGGGGCTCTGGGCTTCTCTAGCCACCTAATCTTCTGCTCATCCTCTCGCGCAGTGTAAAGAGAGCTCAGGTGAGATATTGCAAATGTTGAGCAATTGCTCAGAGATGAAAAGTGCCAGCACTGAAAGCTGTTGCTAGCCAGCACCCTTCCTTGCAAGCGCTTTCACAGGCGCAGCAACACTGGGGCTTTGCGCTTCTCTACCCACCAAACGTCACGGTCATTCTCTTTCCGTCTCGTAGACACGAGCTGACAGATTGCAAACATCGAGCAATTGCTCAGAGATGAAAAGTGCCAGCGCTGAAAGCTGTTGCTAGCCAGCACCCTTCCTTGGAAGCGCTTTTGTAGACGTAAGAACACTGGGGCTCTGGGCTTCTCTAGCCACCTAATCTTCTGCTCATCCTCTCGCGTAGTCTAAAGAGCGCTCAGGTGAGAAATTGCAAACGTCGAGCAATTGCTCAGAGATGAAAAGTGCCAGCACTGAAAGCTGTTGCTAGCCAGCACCCTTCCTTGGAAGCGCTTTCACAGGCGCAGTAACACTGGGGATTTGCGCTTCTCTAGCCACCAAACGTCAAGGTCACTATTTCTCCGTCTCATAGACACGAGCTGAGAAATTGCAAACGTCGAGCAATTGCTCAGAGATGAAAAGTGCCAGCACTGAAAGCTCTTGCTAGCCAGCCCCCTTCCTTGGAAGCGCTTTCACAGGCGCAGCAACACTGGGGCTTTGCGCTTCTCTACCCACCAAACGTCACGGTCACTATCTCTCCGTCTCGTAGACACGAGCTGAGAGATTGCAAACGTCGAGCAATTGCTCAGAGATGAAAAGTGCCAGCACTGAAAGCTGTTGCTAGCCAGCACCCTTCCTTGGAAGCGCTTTCACAGGCGCAGCAACACTGGGGCTTTGCGCTTCTCTACCCACCAAACGTCACGTCATTCTCTTTCCGTCTCGTAGACACGAGCTGAGAGATTGCAAACGTCGAGCAATTGCTCAGAGATGAAAAGTGCCAGCACTGAAAGCTGTTGCTAGCCAGCACCCTTCCTTGGAAGCGCTTTTGTAGGCCTAAGAACACTGGGGCTCTGGGCTTCTCTAGCCACCTAATCTTCTGCTCATCCTCTCGCGTAGTCTAAAGAGAGCTCAGGTTAGAAATTGCAAACGTCGAGCAATTGCTCAGAGATGAAAAGTGCCAGCACTGAAAGCTCTTGCTAGCCAGCACCCTTCCTTGGAAGCGCTTTCACAGGCGCAGCAACACTGGGGCTTTGCGCTTCTCTACCCACCAAACGTCACGGTCATTCTCTTTCCGTCTCGTAGACACGAGCTGAGAGATTGCAAACGTCGAGCAATTGCTCAGAGATGAAAAGTGCCAGCACTGAAAGCTGTTGCTAGACAGCACCCTTCCTTGGAAGCGCTTTTATAGCCCTTAGAACACTGGGGCTCTGGGCTTCTCTAGCCACCTAATCTTCTGCTCATCCTCTCGCGCAGTGTAAAGAGCTCAGGTGAGAAATTGCAAACGTCGAGCAATTGCTCAGAGATGAAAAGTGCCAGCACTGAAAGCTCTTGCTAGCCAGCCCCCTTCCTTGGAAGCGCTTTCACAGGCGCAGCAACACTGGGGCTTTGCGCTTCTCTACCCACCAAACGTCACGGTCACTATCACTCCGTCGCGTGTACACGAGCTGAGAAATTGCAAACGTCGAGCAATTGCTCAGAGATGAAAAGTGCCAGCACTGAAAGCTGTTGCTAGACAGCACCCTTCCTTGGAAGCGCTTTCACAGGCGCAGCAACACTGGGGCTTTGCGCTTCTCTACCCCCCAAACGTCACGGTCATTATCTCTCTGTCTCGTAGACATGAGCTGAGAAATTGCAAACGTCGAGCAATTGCTCAGAGATGGAAAGTGCCAGCACTGAAAGCTCTTGCTAGCCAGCACCCTTCCTTGGAAGCGCTTTCACAGGTGCAGCAACACTGGGGCTTTGCGCTTCTCTACCCACCAAACGTCACGGTCATTCTCTTTCCGTCTCGTAGACACGAGCTGAGAGATTGCAAACGTCGAGCAATTGCTCAGAGATGAAAAGTGCCAGCACTGAAAGCTGTTGCTAGCCAGCACCCTTCCTTGGAAGCGCTTTTGTAGGCCTAAGAACACTGGGGCTCTGGGCTTCTCTAGCCACCTAATCTTCTGCTCATCCTCTCGCGTAGTCTAAAGAGAGCTCAGGTTAGAAATTGCAAACGTCGAGCAATTGCTCAGAGATGAAAAGTGCCAGCACTGAAAGCCCTTGCTAGCCAGCACCCTTCCTTGGAAGCGCTTTCACAGGCGCAGTAACACTGGGGCATTGCGCTTCTCTACCCACCAAACGTCACGGTCACTATTTCTCCGTCTCGTAGACACGAGCTGAGAAATTGCAAACGTCGAGCAATTGCTCAGAGATGAAAAGTGCCAGCACTGAAAGCTGTTGCTAGCCAGCCCCCTTCCTTGGAAGCGCTTTCACAGGCGCAGCAACACTGGGGCTTTGCGCTTCTCTACCCACCAAACGTCACGGTCATTCTCTTTCCGTCTCGTAGACTCGAGCTGACAGATTGCAAACGTCGAGCAATTGCTCAGAAATGAAAAGTGCCAGCACTGAAAGCTCTTGCTAGCCAGCACCCTTCCTTGGAAGCGCTTTCACAGGCGCAGCAACACTGGGGCTTCTCGCTTCTCTAGCCACCAAACGTCACGGTCACTATTTCTCCGTCTCGTAGACACGAGCTGAGAAATTGCAAACGTCGAGCAATTGCTCAGAGATGAAAAGTGCCAGCACTGAAAGCTCTTGCTAGCCAGCCCCCTTCCTTGGAAGCGCTTTCACAGGCGCAGCAACACTGGGGCTTTGCGCTTCTCTACCCACCAAACGTCACGGTCACTATTTCTCCGTCTCGTAGACACGAGCTGAGAGATTGCAAACGTCGAGCAATTGCTCAGAGATGAAAAGTGCCAGCACTGAAAGCTCTTGCTAGCCAGCACCCTTCCTTGGAAGCGCTTTCACAGGCGCAGCAACACTGGGGCTTTGCGCTTCTCTAGCCACCAAACGTCACGGTCATTCTCTTTCCGTCTCGTAGACACGAGCTGAGAGATTGCAAACGTCGAGCAATTGCTCAGAGATGAAAAGTGCCAGCACTGAAAGCTGTTGCTAGCCAGCCCCCTTCCTTGGAAGCGCTTTTGTAAGCCTAAGAACACTGGGGCTCTGGGCTTCTCTAGCCACCTAATCTTCTGCTCATCCTCTCGCGTAGTCTAAAGAGAGCTCAGGTTAGAAATTGCAAACGTCGAGCAATTGCTCAGAGATGAAAAGTGCCAGCACTGAAAGCTCTTGCTAGCCAGCACCCTTCCTTGGAAGCGCTTTCACAGGCGCAGTAACACTGGGGCATTGCGCTTCTCTACCCACCAAACGTCACGGTCACTATTTCTCCGTCTCGTAGACACGAGCTGAGAAATTGCAAACGTCGAGCAATTGCTCAGAGATGAAAAGTGCCAGCACTGAAAGCTGTTGCTAGCCAGCCCCCTTCCTTGGAAGCGCTTTCACAGGCGCAGCAACACTGGGGCTTTGCGCTTCTCTACCCACCATACGTCACGGTCACTATTTCTCCGTCTCGTAGACACGAGCTGAGAGATTGCAAACGTCGAGCAATTGCTCAGAGATGAAAAGTGCCAGCACTGAAAGCTGTTACTAGCCAGCACCCTTCCTTGGAAGCGCTTTCATAGGCGCAACAACACTGGGGCTTTGCGCTTCTCTACCCACCAAACGTCACGGTCACTATCTCTCCGTCTCGTAGACACGAGCTGAGAGATTGCAAACGTCGAGCAATTGCTCAGAGATGAAAAGTGCCAGCACTGAAAGCTCTTGCTAGCCAGCACCCTTCCTCGGAAGCGCTTTCACAGGCGCAGCAACACTGGGGCTTTGCGCTTCTCTACCCACCAAACGTCACGGTCACTATCACTCCGTCTCGTGGACACGAGCTGAGATATTGCAAACGTCGAGCAATTGCTCAGAGATGAAAAGTGCCAGCACTGAAAGCTTTTGCTATCCAGCCCCGTTCCTTGGAAGCGCTTTCACAGGCGCAGCAACACTGGGGCTTTGCGCTTCTCTACCCACCAAACGTCACGGTCACTATTTCTCCGTCTCGTAGACACGAGCTGAGAAATTGCAAACGTCGAGCAATTGCTCAGAGATGAAAAGTGCCAGCACTGAAAGCTGTTGCTAGCCAGCACCCTTCCTTGCAAGCGCTTTTGTAGACCTAAGAACACTGGGGCTCCTTGTTTCTCTAGCCACCTAATCTTCTGCTCATCCTCTAGCGTAGTCTAAAGAGCGCTCTAGTGAGAAATTGCAAATGTTGAGCAATTGCTCAGAGATGAAAAGTGCCAGCACTGAAAGCTGTTGCTAGCCAGCCCCCTTCCTTGGAAGCGCTTTCACAGGCGCAACAACACTGGGGCTTCTCGCTTCTCTAGCCACCAAACGTCACGGTCACTATTTCTCCGTCTCGTAGACACGAGCTGAGAAATTGCAAACGTCGAGCAATTGCTCAGAGATGAAAAGTGCCAGCACTGAAAGCTCTTGCTAGCCAGCCCCCTTCCTTGGAAGCGCTTTCACAGGCGCAGCAACACTGGGGCTTTGCGCTTCTCTACCCACCAAACGTCACGGTCATTATCTCTCTGTCTCGTAGACACGAGCTGAGAGATTGCAAACGTCGAGCAATTGCTCAGAGATGAAAAGTGCCAGCACTGAAAGCTGTTGCTAGACAGCACCCTTCCTTGGAAGCGCTTTTATAGCCCTTAGAACACTGGGGCTCTGGGCTTCTCTAGCCACCTAATCTTCTGCTCATCCTCTCGCGCAGTGTAAAGAGCTCAGGTGAGAAATTGCAAACGTCGAGCAATTGCTCAGAGATGAAAAGTGCCAGCACTGAAAGCTGTTGCTAGCCAGCACCCTTCCTCGGAAGCGCTTTCACAGGCGCAGTAACACTGGGGATTTGCGCTTCTCTACCCACCAAACGTCACGGTCACTATTTCTCCGTCTCGTAGACACGAGCTGAGAGATTGCAAACGTCGAGCAATTGCTCAGAGATGAAAAGTGCCAGCACTGAAAGCTGTTGCTAGCCAGCACCCTTCCTTGGAAGCGCTTTTGTAGGCCTAAGAACACTGGGGCTCTGGGCTTCTCTAGCCACCTAATCTTCTGCTCATCCTCTCGCGTAGTCTAAAGAGAGCTCAGGTGAGAAATTGCAAACGTCGAGCAATTGCTCAGAGAAGAAAAGTGCCAGCACTGAAAGCTGTTGCTAGCCAGCCCCCTTCCTTGGAAGCGCTTTCACAGGCGCAGCAACACTGGGGCTTTGCGCTTCTCTACCCACCAAACGTCACGCTCACTATCTCTCCGTCTCGTAGACACGAGCTGAGAGATTGCAAACGTCGAGCAATTGCTCAGAGATGAAAAGTGCCAGCACTGAAAGCTGTTGCTAGACAGCACCCTTCCTTGGAAGCGCTTTTATAGCCCTTAGAACACTGGGGCTCTGGGCTTCTCTAGCCACCTAATCTTCTGCTCATCCTCTCGCGCAGTATAAAGAGCTCAGGTGAGAAATTGCAAACGTCGAGCAATTGCTCAGAGATGAAAAGTGCCAGCACTGAAAGCTGTTGCTATCCAGCACCCTTCCTCGGAAGCGCTTTCACAGGCGCAGCAACACTGGGGCTTTGCGCTTCTCTACCCACCAAACGTCACGGTCACTATCACTCCGTCGCGTGTACACGAGCTGAGAAATTGCAAACGTCGAGCAATTGCTCAGAGATGAAAAGTGCCAGCACTGAAAGCTGTTGCTAGACAGCACCCTTCCTTGGAAGCGCTTTCACAGGCGCAGCAACACTGGGGCTTTGCGCTTCTCTACCCACCAAACGTCACGGTCATTCTCTTTCCGTCTCGTAGACTCGAGCTGACAGATTGCAAACGTCGAGCAATTGCTCAGAAATGAAAAGTGCCAGCACTGAAAGCTGTTGCTAGCCAGCACCCTTCCTTGCAAGCGCTTTTGTAGGCCTAAGAACACTGGGGCTCTGGGCTTCTCTAGCCACCTAATCTTCTGCTCATCCTCTCGTGCAGTCTAAAGAGAGCTCAGCTGAGAAATTGCAAATGTCGAGCAATTGCTCAGAGATGAAAAGTGCCAGCACTGAAAGCTGTTGCTATCCAGCACCCTTCCTTGGAAGTGCTTTTGTAGCCCTTAGAACACTGGGGCTCTAGGCTTCTCTAGCCACCTAATCTTCTGCTCATCCTCTCGCGTAGTCTAAAGAGCGCTCAGGTGAGAAATTGCAAACGTCGAGCAATTGCTCAGAGATGAAAAGTGCCAGCACTGAAAGCTCTTGCTAGCCAGCACCCTTCCTTGGAAGCGCTTTCACAGGCGCAGTAACACTGGGGCTTTGCGCTTCTCTAGCCACCAAACGTCACGGTCACTATTTCTACGTCTCGTAGACACGAGCTGAGAAATTGCAAACGTCGAGCAATTGCTCAGAGATGAAAAGTGCCAGCACTGAAAGCTGTTGCTAGCCAGCACCCTTCCTTGCAAGCGCTTTCACAGGCGCAGCAACACTGGGGCTTTGCGCTTCTCTACCCACCAAACATCACGGTCACTATTTCTCCGTCTCGTAGACACGAGCTGAGAGATTGCAAACGTCGAGCAATTGCTCAGAGATGAAAAGTGCCAGCACTGAAAGCTGTTACTAGCCAGCACCCTTCCTTGGAAGCGCTTTCACAGGCGCAGCAACACTGGGGCTTTGCGCTTCTCTACCCACCAAACGTCACGGTCATTCTCTTTCCGTCTCGTAGACACGAGCTGAGAGATTGCAAACGTCGAGCAATTGCTCAGAGATGAAAAGTGCCAGCACTGAAAGCTGTTGCTAGCCAGCACCCTTCCTTGGAAGCGCTTTTGTAGGCCTAAGAACACTGGGGCTCTGGGCTTCTCTAGCCACCTAATCTTCTGCTCATCCTCTCGCGTAGTCTAAAGAGAGCTCAGGTGAGAAATTGCAAACGTCGAGCAATTGCTCAGAGAAGAAAAGTGCCAGCACTGAAAGCTGTTGCTAGCCAGCCCCCTTCCTTGGAAGCGCTTTCACAGGCGCAGCAACACTGGGGCTTTGCGCTTCTCTACCCACCAAACGTCACGCTCACTATCTCTCCGTCTCGTAGACACGAGCTGAGAGATTGCAAACGTCGAGCAATTGCTCAGAGATGAAAAGTGCCAGCACTGAAAGCTGTTGCTAGACAGCACCCTTCCTTGGAAGCGCTTTTATAGCCCTTAGAACACTGGGGCTCTGGGCTTCTCTAGCCACCTAATCTTCTGCTCATCCTCTCGCGCAGTATAAAGAGCTCAGGTGAGAAATTGCAAACGTCGAGCAATTGCTCAGAGATGAAAAGTGCCAGCACTGAAAGCTGTTGCTAGCCAGCACCCTTCCTCGGAAGCGCTTTCACAGGCGCAGCAACACTGGGGCTTTGCGCTTCTCTAGCCACCAAACGTCACGGTCACTATCACTCCGTCGCGTGTACACGAGCTGAGAAATTGCAAACGTCGAGCAATTGCTCAGAGATGAAAAGTGCCAGCACTGAAAGCTGTTGCTAGACAGCACCCTTCCTTGGAAGCGCTTTCACAGGCGCAGCAACACTGGGGCTTTGCGCTTCTCTACCCACCAAACGTCACGGTCATTCTCTTTCCATCTCGTAGACACGAGCTGAGAGATTGCAAACGTCGAGCAATTGCTCAGAAATGAAAAGTGCCAGCACTGAAAGCTGTTGCTAGCCAGCACCCTTCCTTGCAAGCGCTTTTGTAGGCCTAAGAACACTGGGGCTCTGGGCTTCTCTAGCCACCTAATCTTCTGCTCATCCTCTCGTGCAGTCTAAAGAGAGCTCAGCTGAGAAATTGCAAATGTCGAGCAATTGCTCAGAGATGAAAAGTGCCAGCACTGAAAGCTGTTGCTATCCAGCACCCTTCCTTGGAAGTGCTTTTGTAGCCCTTAGAACACTGGGGCTCTAGGCTTCTCTAGCCACCTAATCTTCTGCTCATCCTCTCGCGTAGTCTAAAGAGCGCTCAGGTGAGAAATTGCAAACGTCGAGCAATTGCTCAGAGATGAAAAGTGCCAGCACTGAAAGCTGTTGCTAGCCAGCACCCTTCCTTGGAAGCGCTTTCACAGGCGTAGCAACACTGGGGCTTCTCGCTTCTCTAGCCACCAAACGTCACGGTCACTATTTCTCCCTCTCGTAGACACGAGCTGAGAAATTGCAAACGTCGAGCAATTGCTCAGAGATGAAAAGTGCCAGCACTGAAAGCTGTTGCTAGCCAGCCCCCTTCCTTGGAAGCGCTTTCACAGGCGCAGCAACACTGGGGCTTTGCGCTTCTCTACCCACCATACGTCACGGTCACTATTTCTCCGTCTCGTAGACACGAGCTGAGAGATTGCAAACGTCGAGCAATTGCTCAGAGATGAAAAGTGCCAGCACTGAAAGCTGTTACTAGCCAGCACCCTTCCTTGGAAGCGCTTTCATAGGCGCAACAACACTGGGGCTTTGCGCTTCTCTACCCACCAAACGTCACGGTCACTATCTCTCCGTCTCGTAGACACGAGCTGAGAGATTGCAAACGTCGAGCAATTGCTCAGAGATGAAAAGTGCCAGCAATGAAAGCTGTTGCTAGCCAGCACCCTTCCTCGGAAGCGCTTTCACAGGCGCAGCAACACTGGGGCTTTGCGCTTCTCTACCCACCAAACGTCACGGTCACTATCACTCCGTCTCGTGGACACGAGCTGAGATATTGCAAACGTCGAGCAATTGCTCAGAGATGAAAAGTGCCAGCACTGAAAGCTGTTGCTATCCAGCCCCGTTCCTTGGAAGCGCTTTCACAGGCGCAGCAACACTGGGGCTTTGCGCTTCTCTACCCACCAAACGTCACGGTCATTCTCTTTCCATCTCGTAGACACGAGCTGAGAGATTGCAAACGTCGAGCAATTGCTCAGAGATGAAAAGTGCCAGCACTGAAAGCTCTTGCTAGCCAGCACCCTTCCTTGGAAGCGCTTTCACAGGCGCAGTAACACTGGGGCTTTGCGCTTCTCTAGCCACCTAATCTTCTGCTCATCCTCTCGCGTAGTCTAAAGAGCGCTCAGGTGAGAAATTGCAAATGTTGAGCAATTGCTCAGAGATGAAAAGTGCCAGCACTGAAAGCTGTTGCTAGCCAGCACCCTTCCTTGGAAGCGCTTTCACAGGCGCAACAACACTGGGGCTTCTCGCTTCTCTACCCACCAAACATCACGGTCACTATTTCTCCGTCTCGTAGACACGAGCTGAGAAATTGCAAACGTCGAGCAATTGCTCAGAGATGAAAAGTGCCAGCACTGAAAGCTCTTGCTAGCCAGCCCCCTTCCTTGGAAGCGCTTTCACAGGCGCAGCAACACTGGGGCTTTGCGCTTCTCTACCCACCAAACGTCACGGTCATTATCTCTCTGTCTCGTAGACACGAGCTGAGAGATTGCAAACGTCGAGCAATTGCTCAGAGATGAAAAGCGCCAGCACTGAAAGCTGTTGCTAGCCAGCACCCTTCCTTGGAAGCGCTTTTGTAGCCCTTAGAACACTGGGGCTCTGGGCTTCTCTAGCCACCTAATCTTCTGCTCATCCTCTCGCGCAGTGTAAAGAGAGCTCAGGTGAGATATTGCAAATGTTGAGCAATTGCTCAGAGATGAAAAGTGCCAGCACTGAAAGCTGTTGCTAGCCAGCACCCTTCCTTGCAAGCGCTTTCACAGGCGCAGCAACACTGGGGCTTTGCGCTTCTCTACCCACCAAACGTCACGGTCATTCTCTTTCCGTCTCGTAGACACGAGCTGACAGATTGCAAACATCGAGCAATTGCTCAGAGATGAAAAGTGCCAGCGCTGAAAGCTGTTGCTAGCCAGCACCCTTCCTTGGAAGCGCTTTTGTAGACGTAAGAACACTGGGGCTCTGGGCTTCTCTAGCCACCTAATCTTCTGCTCATCCTCTCGCGTAGTCTAAAGAGCGCTCAGGTGAGAAATTGCAAACGTCGAGCAATTGCTCAGAGATGAAAAGTGCCAGCACTGAAAGCTGTTGCTAGCCAGCACCCTTCCTTGGAAGCGCTTTCACAGGCGCAGTAACACTGGGGATTTGCGCTTCTCTAGCCACCAAACGTCAAGGTCACTATTTCTCCGTCTCATAGACACGAGCTGAGAAATTGCAAACGTCGAGCAATTGCTCAGAGATGAAAAGTGCCAGCACTGAAAGCTCTTGCTAGCCAGCCCCCTTCCTTGGAAGCGCTTTCACAGGCGCAGCAACACTGGGGCTTTGCGCTTCTCTACCCACCAAACGTCACGGTCACTATCTCTCCGTCTCGTAGACACGAGCTGAGAGATTGCAAACGTCGAGCAATTGCTCAGAGATGAAAAGTGCCAGCACTGAAAGCTGTTGCTAGCCAGCACCCTTCCTTGGAAGCGCTTTCACAGGCGCAGCAACACTGGGGCTTTGCGCTTCTCTACCCACCAAACGTCACGTCATTCTCTTTCCGTCTCGTAGACACGAGCTGAGAGATTGCAAACGTCGAGCAATTGCTCAGAGATGAAAAGTGCCAGCACTGAAAGCTGTTGCTAGCCAGCACCCTTCCTTGGAAGCGCTTTTGTAGGCCTAAGAACACTGGGGCTCTGGGCTTCTCTAGCCACCTAATCTTCTGCTCATCCTCTCGCGTAGTCTAAAGAGAGCTCAGGTTAGAAATTGCAAACGTCGAGCAATTGCTCAGAGATGAAAAGTGCCAGCACTGAAAGCTCTTGCTAGCCAGCACCCTTCCTTGGAAGCGCTTTCACAGGCGCAGCAACACTGGGGCTTTGCGCTTCTCTACCCACCAAACGTCACGGTCATTCTCTTTCCGTCTCGTAGACACGAGCTGAGAGATTGCAAACGTCGAGCAATTGCTCAGAGATGAAAAGTGCCAGCACTGAAAGCTGTTGCTAGACAGCACCCTTCCTTGGAAGCGCTTTTATAGCCCTTAGAACACTGGGGCTCTGGGCTTCTCTAGCCACCTAATCTTCTGCTCATCCTCTCGCGCAGTGTAAAGAGCTCAGGTGAGAAATTGCAAACGTCGAGCAATTGCTCAGAGATGAAAAGTGCCAGCACTGAAAGCTCTTGCTAGCCAGCCCCCTTCCTTGGAAGCGCTTTCACAGGCGCAGCAACACTGGGGCTTTGCGCTTCTCTACCCACCAAACGTCACGGTCACTATCACTCCGTCGCGTGTACACGAGCTGAGAAATTGCAAACGTCGAGCAATTGCTCAGAGATGAAAAGTGCCAGCACTGAAAGCTGTTGCTAGACAGCACCCTTCCTTGGAAGCGCTTTCACAGGCGCAGCAACACTGGGGCTTTGCGCTTCTCTACCCCCCAAACGTCACGGTCATTATCTCTCTGTCTCGTAGACATGAGCTGAGAAATTGCAAACGTCGAGCAATTGCTCAGAGATGGAAAGTGCCAGCACTGAAAGCTCTTGCTAGCCAGCACCCTTCCTTGGAAGCGCTTTCACAGGTGCAGCAACACTGGGGCTTTGCGCTTCTCTACCCACCAAACGTCACGGTCATTCTCTTTCCGTCTCGTAGACACGAGCTGAGAGATTGCAAACGTCGAGCAATTGCTCAGAGATGAAAAGTGCCAGCACTGAAAGCTGTTGCTAGCCAGCACCCTTCCTTGGAAGCGCTTTTGTAGGCCTAAGAACACTGGGGCTCTGGGCTTCTCTAGCCACCTAATCTTCTGCTCATCCTCTCGCGTAGTCTAAAGAGAGCTCAGGTTAGAAATTGCAAACGTCGAGCAATTGCTCAGAGATGAAAAGTGCCAGCACTGAAAGCCCTTGCTAGCCAGCACCCTTCCTTGGAAGCGCTTTCACAGGCGCAGTAACACTGGGGCATTGCGCTTCTCTACCCACCAAACGTCACGGTCACTATTTCTCCGTCTCGTAGACACGAGCTGAGAAATTGCAAACGTCGAGCAATTGCTCAGAGATGAAAAGTGCCAGCACTGAAAGCTGTTGCTAGCCAGCCCCCTTCCTTGGAAGCGCTTTCACAGGCGCAGCAACACTGGGGCTTTGCGCTTCTCTACCCACCAAACGTCACGGTCATTCTCTTTCCGTCTCGTAGACTCGAGCTGACAGATTGCAAACGTCGAGCAATTGCTCAGAAATGAAAAGTGCCAGCACTGAAAGCTCTTGCTAGCCAGCACCCTTCCTTGGAAGCGCTTTCACAGGCGCAGCAACACTGGGGCTTCTCGCTTCTCTAGCCACCAAACGTCACGGTCACTATTTCTCCGTCTCGTAGACACGAGCTGAGAAATTGCAAACGTCGAGCAATTGCTCAGAGATGAAAAGTGCCAGCACTGAAAGCTCTTGCTAGCCAGCCCCCTTCCTTGGAAGCGCTTTCACAGGCGCAGCAACACTGGGGCTTTGCGCTTCTCTACCCACCAAACGTCACGGTCACTATTTCTCCGTCTCGTAGACACGAGCTGAGAGATTGCAAACGTCGAGCAATTGCTCAGAGATGAAAAGTGCCAGCACTGAAAGCTCTTGCTAGCCAGCACCCTTCCTTGGAAGCGCTTTCACAGGCGCAGCAACACTGGGGCTTTGCGCTTCTCTAGCCACCAAACGTCACGGTCATTCTCTTTCCGTCTCGTAGACACGAGCTGAGAGATTGCAAACGTCGAGCAATTGCTCAGAGATGAAAAGTGCCAGCACTGAAAGCTGTTGCTAGCCAGCCCCCTTCCTTGGAAGCGCTTTTGTAAGCCTAAGAACACTGGGGCTCTGGGCTTCTCTAGCCACCTAATCTTCTGCTCATCCTCTCGCGTAGTCTAAAGAGAGCTCAGGTTAGAAATTGCAAACGTCGAGCAATTGCTCAGAGATGAAAAGTGCCAGCACTGAAAGCTCTTGCTAGCCAGCACCCTTCCTTGGAAGCGCTTTCACAGGCGCAGTAACACTGGGGCATTGCGCTTCTCTACCCACCAAACGTCACGGTCACTATTTCTCCGTCTCGTAGACACGAGCTGAGAAATTGCAAACGTCGAGCAATTGCTCAGAGATGAAAAGTGCCAGCACTGAAAGCTGTTGCTAGCCAGCCCCCTTCCTTGGAAGCGCTTTCACAGGCGCAGCAACACTGGGGCTTTGCGCTTCTCTACCCACCATACGTCACGGTCACTATTTCTCCGTCTCGTAGACACGAGCTGAGAGATTGCAAACGTCGAGCAATTGCTCAGAGATGAAAAGTGCCAGCACTGAAAGCTGTTACTAGCCAGCACCCTTCCTTGGAAGCGCTTTCATAGGCGCAACAACACTGGGGCTTTGCGCTTCTCTACCCACCAAACGTCACGGTCACTATCTCTCCGTCTCGTAGACACGAGCTGAGAGATTGCAAACGTCGAGCAATTGCTCAGAGATGAAAAGTGCCAGCACTGAAAGCTCTTGCTAGCCAGCACCCTTCCTCGGAAGCGCTTTCACAGGCGCAGCAACACTGGGGCTTTGCGCTTCTCTACCCACCAAACGTCACGGTCACTATCACTCCGTCTCGTGGACACGAGCTGAGATATTGCAAACGTCGAGCAATTGCTCAGAGATGAAAAGTGCCAGCACTGAAAGCTTTTGCTATCCAGCCCCGTTCCTTGGAAGCGCTTTCACAGGCGCAGCAACACTGGGGCTTTGCGCTTCTCTACCCACCAAACGTCACGGTCACTATTTCTCCGTCTCGTAGACACGAGCTGAGAAATTGCAAACGTCGAGCAATTGCTCAGAGATGAAAAGTGCCAGCACTGAAAGCTGTTGCTAGCCAGCACCCTTCCTTGCAAGCGCTTTTGTAGACCTAAGAACACTGGGGCTCCTTGTTTCTCTAGCCACCTAATCTTCTGCTCATCCTCTAGCGTAGTCTAAAGAGCGCTCTAGTGAGAAATTGCAAATGTTGAGCAATTGCTCAGAGATGAAAAGTGCCAGCACTGAAAGCTGTTGCTAGCCAGCCCCCTTCCTTGGAAGCGCTTTCACAGGCGCAACAACACTGGGGCTTCTCGCTTCTCTAGCCACCAAACGTCACGGTCACTATTTCTCCGTCTCGTAGACACGAGCTGAGAAATTGCAAACGTCGAGCAATTGCTCAGAGATGAAAAGTGCCAGCACTGAAAGCTCTTGCTAGCCAGCCCCCTTCCTTGGAAGCGCTTTCACAGGCGCAGCAACACTGGGGCTTTGCGCTTCTCTACCCACCAAACGTCACGGTCATTATCTCTCTGTCTCGTAGACACGAGCTGAGAGATTGCAAACGTCGAGCAATTGCTCAGAGATGAAAAGTGCCAGCACTGAAAGCTGTTGCTAGACAGCACCCTTCCTTGGAAGCGCTTTTATAGCCCTTAGAACACTGGGGCTCTGGGCTTCTCTAGCCACCTAATCTTCTGCTCATCCTCTCGCGCAGTGTAAAGAGCTCAGGTGAGAAATTGCAAACGTCGAGCAATTGCTCAGAGATGAAAAGTGCCAGCACTGAAAGCTGTTGCTAGCCAGCACCCTTCCTCGGAAGCGCTTTCACAGGCGCAGTAACACTGGGGATTTGCGCTTCTCTACCCACCAAACGTCACGGTCACTATTTCTCCGTCTCGTAGACACGAGCTGAGAGATTGCAAACGTCGAGCAATTGCTCAGAGATGAAAAGTGCCAGCACTGAAAGCTCTTGCTAGCCAGCACCCTTCCTTGGAAGCGCTTT
This sequence comes from Sarcoramphus papa, assembly GCA_037962945.1. NCBI lineage: Eukaryota > Metazoa > Chordata > Aves > Accipitriformes > Cathartidae > Sarcoramphus > Sarcoramphus papa. Next base: position 77,738,446 of record CM075587.1, read on the forward strand.
CACAGGCGCAGCAACACTGGGGCTTTGCGCTTCTCTAGCCACCAAACGTCACGGTCATTCTCTTTCCGTCTCGTAGACACGAGCTGAGAGATTGCAAACGTCGAGCAATTGCTCAGAGATGAAAAGTGCCAGCACTGAAAGCTGTTGCTAGCCAGCACCCTTCCTTGGAAGCGCTTTTGTAGGCCTAAGAACACTGGGGCTCTGGGCTTCTCTAGCCACCTAATCTTCTGCTCATCCTCTCGCGTAGTCTAAAGAGAGCTCAGGTTAGAAATTGCAAACGTCGAGCAATTGCTCAGAGATGAAAAGTGCCAGCACTGAAAGCTCTTGCTAGCCAGCACCCTTCCTTGGAAGCGCTTTCACAGGCGCAGTAACACTGGGGCATTGCGCTTCTCTACCCACCAAACGTCACGGTCACTATCTCTCCGTCTCGTAGACACGAGCTGAGAAATTGCAAACGTCGAGCAATTGCTCAGAGATGAAAAGTGCCAGCACTGAAAGCTGTTACTAGCCAGCACCCTTCCTTGGAAGCGCTTTCATAGGCGCAACAACACTGGGGCTTTGCGCTTCTCTACCCACCAAACGTCACGGTCACTATCTCTCCGTCTCGTAGACACGAGCTGAGAGATTGCAAACGTCGAGCAATTGCTCAGAGATGAAAAGTGCCAGCACTGAAAGCTGTTGCTAGCCAGCACCCTTCCTCGGAAGCGCTTTCACAGGCGCAGCAACACTGGGGCTTTGCGCTTCTCTACCCACCAAACGTCACGGTCACTATTTCTCCGTCTCGTAGACACGAGCTGAGAAATTCCAAACGTCGAGCAATTGCTCAGAGATGAAAAGTGCCAGCACTGAAAGCTGTTGCTAGCCAGCCCCCTTCCTTGGAAGCGCTTTCACAGGCGCAGCAACACTGGGGCTTTGCGCTTCTCTACCCACCAAACGTCACGGTCATTCTCTTTCCGTCTCGTAGACTCGAGCTGACAGATTGCAAACGTCGAGCAATTGCTCAGAAATGAAAAGTGCCAGCACTGAAAGCCCTTGCTAGCCAGCACCCTTCCTTGGAAGCGCTTTCACAGGCGCAGCAACACTGGGGCTTTGCGCTTCTCTACCCACCAAACGTCACGGTCACTATCTCTCCGTCTCGTAGACACGAGCTGAGAGATTGCAAACGTCGAGCAATTGCTCAGAGATGAAAAGTGCCAGCACTGAAAGCTCTTGCTAGCCAGCACCCTTCCTCGGAAGCGCTTTCACAGGCGCAGCAACACTGGGGCTTTGCGCTTCTCTACCCACCAAACGTCACGGTCACTATCACTCCGTCTCGTGGACACGAGCTGAGATATTGCAAACGTCGAGCAATTGCTCAGAGATGAAAAGTGCCAGCACTGAAAGCTTTTGCTATCCAGCCCCGTTCCTTGGAAGCGCTTTCACAGGCGCAGCAACACTGGGGCTTTGCGCTTCTCTACCCACCAAACGTCACGGTCACTATTTCTCCGTCTCGTAGACACGAGCTGAGAAATTGCAAACGTCGAGCAATTGCTCAGAGATGAAAAGTGCCAGCACTGAAAGCTGTTGCTAGCCAGCACCCTTCCTTGCAAGCGCTTTTGTAGACCTAAGAACACTGGGGCTCCTTGTTTCTCTAGCCACCTAATCTTCTGCTCATCCTCTAGCGTAGTCTAAAGAGCGCTCAGGTGAGAAATTGCAAATGTTGAGCAATTGCTCAGAGATGAAAAGTGCCAGCACTGAAAGCTCTTGCTAGCCAGCCCCCTTCCTTGGAAGCGCTTTCACAGGCGCAACAACACTGGGGCTTCTCGCTTCTCTAGCCACCAAACGTCACGGTCACTATTTCTCCGTCTCGTAGACACGAGCTGAGAAATTGCAAACGTCGAGCAATTGCTCAGAGATGAAAAGTGCCAGCACTGAAAGCTCTTGCTAGCCAGCCCCCTTCCTTGGAAGCGCTTTCACAGGCGCAGCAACACTGGGGCTTTGCGCTTCTCTAGCCACCAAACGTCACGGTCATTATCTCTCTGTCTCGTAGACACGAGCTGAGAGATTGCAAACGTCGAGCAATTGCTCAGAGATGAAAAGTGCCAGCACTGAAAGCTGTTGCTAGACAGCACCCTTCCTTGGAAGCGCTTTTATAGCCCTTAGAACACTGGGGCTCTGGGCTTCTCTAGCCACCTAATCTTCTGCTCATCCTCTCGCGCAGTGTAAAGAGCTCAGGTGAGAAATTGCAAACGTCGAGCAATTGCTCAGAGATGAAAAGTGCCAGCACTGAAAGCTGTTGCTATCCAGCACCCTTCCTCGGAAGCGCTTTCACAGGCGCAGTAACACTGGGGATTTGCGCTTCTCTACCCACCAAACGTCACGGTCACTATTTCTCCGTCTCGTAGACACGAGCTGAGAAATTGCAAACGTCGAGCAATTGCTCAGAGATGAAAAGTGCCAGCACTGAAAGCTCTTGCTAGCCAGCCCCCTTCCTTGGAAGCGCTTTCACAGGCGCAGCAACACTGGGGCTTTGCGCTTCTCTACCCACCATACGTCACGGTCACTATTTCTCCGTCTCGTAGACACGAGCTGAGAGATTGCAAACGTCGAGCAATTGCTCAGAGATGAAAAGTGCCAGCACTGAAAGCTGTTACTAGCCAGCACCCTTCCTTGGAAGCGCTTTCATAGGCGCAACAACACTGGGGCTTTGCGCTTCTCTACCCACCAAACGTCACGGTCACTATCTCTCCGTCTCGTAGACACGAGCTGAGAGATTGCAAACGTCGAGCAATTGCTCAGAGATGAAAAGTGCCAGCACTGAAAGCTGTAGCTAGCCAGCACCCTTCCTCGGAAGCGCTTTCACAGGCGCAGTAACACTGGGGATTTGCGCTTCTCTACCCACCAAACGTCACGGTCACTATTTCTCCGTCTCGTAGACACGAGCTGAGAGATTGCAAACGTCGAGCAATTGCTCAGAGATGAAAAGTGCCAGCACTGAAAGCTCTTGCTAGCCAGCACCCTTCCTTGGAAGCGCTTTCACAGGCGCAGCAACACTGGGGCTTTGCGCTTCTCTAGCCACCAAACGTCACGGTCATTCTCTTTCCGTCTCGTAGACACGAGCTGAGAGATTGCAAACGTCGAGCAATTGCTCAGAGATGAAAAGTGCCAGCACTGAAAGCTCTTGCTAGCCAGCACCCTTCCTTGGAAGCGCTTTTGTAGGCCTAAGAACACTGGGGCTCTGGGCTTCTCTAGCCACCTAATCTTCTGCTCATCCTCTCGCGTAGTCTAAAGAGAGCTCAGGTTAGAAATTGCAAACGTCGAGCAATTGCTCAGAGATGAAAAGTGCCAGCACTGAAAGCTCTTGCTAGCCAGCACCCTTCCTTGGAAGCGCTTTCACAGGCGCAGTAACACTGGGGCATTGCGCTTCTCTACCCACCAAACGTCACGGTCACTATTTCTCCGTCTCGTAGACACGAGCTGAGAAATTGCAAACGTCGAGCAATTGCTCAGAGATGAAAAGTGCCAGCACTGAAAGCTGTTACTAGCCAGCCCCCTTCCTTGGAAGCGCTTTCATAGGCGCAACAACACTGGGGCTTTGCGCTTCTCTACCCACCAAACGTCACGGTCACTATCTCTCCGTCTCGTAGACACGAGCTGAGAAATTCCAAACGTCGAGCAATTGCTCAGAGATGAAAAGTGCCAGCACTGAAAGCTGTTGCTAGCCAGCACCCTTCCTCGGAAGCGCTTTCACAGGCGCAGCAACACTGGGGCTTTGCGCTTCTCTACCCACCAAACGTCACGGTCACTATTTCTCCGTCTCGTAGACACGAGCTGAGAAATTCCAAACGTCGAGCAATTGCTCAGAGATGAAAAGTGCCAGCACTGAAAGCTGTTGCTAGCCAGCCCCCTTCCTTGGAAGCGCTTTCACAGGCGCAGCAACACTGGGGCTTTGCGCTTCTCTACCCACCAAACGTCACGGTCATTCTCTTTCCGTCTCGTAGACTCGAGCTGACAGATTGCAAACGTCGAGCAATTGCTCAGAAATGAAAAGTGCCAGCACTGAAAGCCCTTGCTAGCCAGCACCCTTCCTTGGAAGCGCTTTCACAGGCGCAGCAACACTGGGGCTTCTCGCTTCTCTAGCCACCAAACGTCACGGTCACTATTTCTCCGTCTCGTAGACACGAGCTGAGAAATTGCAAACGTCGAGCAATTGCTCAGAGATGAAAAGTGCCAGCACTGAAAGCTGTTGCTAGCCAGCACCCTTCCTTGGAAGCGCTTTCACAGGCGCAGCAACACTGGGGCTTTGCGCTTCTCTACCCACCATACGTCACGGTCACTATTTCTCCGTCTCGTAGACACGAGCTGAGAGATTGCAAACGTCGAGCAATTGCTCAGAGATGAAAAGTGCCAGCACTGAAAGCTGTTACTAGCCAGCACCCTTCCTTGGAAGCGCTTTCATAGGCGCAACAACACTGGGGCTTTGCGCTTCTCTACCCACCAAACGTCACGGTCACTATCTCTCCGTCTCGTAGACACGAGCTGAGAGATTGCAAACGTCGAGCAATTGCTCAGAGATGAAAAGTGCCAGCACTGAAAGCTCTTGCTAGCCAGCACCCTTCCTCGGAAGCGCTTTCACAGGCGCAGCAACACTGGGGCTTTGCGCTTCTCTACCCACCAAACGTCACGGTCACTATCACTCCGTCTCGTGGACACGAGCTGAGATATTGCAAACGTCGAGCAATTGCTCAGAGATGAAAAGTGCCAGCACTGAAAGCTTTTGCTATCCAGCCCCGTTCCTTGGAAGCGCTTTCACAGGCGCAGCAACACTGGGGCTTTGCGCTTCTCTACCCACCAAACGTCACGGTCACTATTTCTCCGTCTCGTAGACACGAGCTGAGAAATTGCAAACGTCGAGCAATTGCTCAGAGATGAAAAGTGCCAGCACTGAAAGCTGTTGCTAGCCAGCACCCTTCCTTGCAAGCGCTTTTGTAGACCTAAGAACACTGGGGCTCCTTGTTTCTCTAGCCACCTAATCTTCTGCTCATCCTCTAGCGTAGTCTAAAGAGCGCTCAGGTGAGAAATTGCAAATGTTGAGCAATTGCTCAGAGATGAAAAGTGCCAGCACTGAAAGCTGTTGCTAGCCAGCCCCCTTCCTTGGAAGCGCTTTCACAGGCGCAACAACACTGGGGCTTCTCGCTTCTCTAGCCACCAAACGTCACGGTCACTATTTCTCCGTCTCGTAGACACGAGCTGAGAAATTGCAAACGTCGAGCAATTGCTCAGAGATGAAAAGTGCCAGCACTGAAAGCTCTTGCTAGCCAGCCCCCTTCCTTGGAAGCGCTTTCACAGGCGCAGCAACACTGGGGCTTTGCGCTTCTCTACCCACCAAACGTCACGGTCATTATCTCTCTGTCTCGTAGACACGAGCTGAGAGATTGCAAACGTCGAGCAATTGCTCAGAGATGAAAAGTGCCAGCACTGAAAGCTGTTGCTAGACAGCACCCTTCCTTGGAAGCGCTTTTATAGCCCTTAGAACACTGGGGCTCTGGGCTTCTCTAGCCACCTAATCTTCTGCTCATCCTCTCGCGCAGTGTAAAGAGCTCAGGTGAGAAATTGCAAACGTCGAGCAATTGCTCAGAGATGAAAAGTGCCAGCACTGAAAGCTGTTGCTATCCAGCACCCTTCCTCGGAAGCGCTTTCACAGGCGCAGTAACACTGGGGATTTGCGCTTCTCTACCCACCAAACGTCACGGTCACTATTTCTCCGTCTCGTAGACACGAGCTGAGAAATTGCAAACGTCGAGCAATTGCTCAGAGATGAAAAGTGCCAGCACTGAAAGCTCTTGCTAGCCAGCCCCCTTCCTTGGAAGCGCTTTCACAGGCGCAGCAACACTGGGGCTTTGCGCTTCTCTACCCACCAAACGTCACGGTCACTATTTCTCCGTCTCGTAGACACGAGCTGAGAAATTGCAAACGTCGAGCAATTGCTCAGAGATGAAAAGTGCCAGCACTGAAAGCTCTTGCTAGCCAGCACCCTTCCTTGGAAGCGCTTTCACAGGCGCAGCAACACTGGGGCTTTGCGCTTCTCTAGCCACCAAACGTCACGGTCATTCTCTTTCCGTCTCGTAGACACGAGCTGAGAGATTGCAAACGTCGAGCAATTGCTCAGAGATGAAAAGTGCCAGCACTGAAAGCTCTTGCTAGCCAGCACCCTTCCTTGGAAGCGCTTTTGTAGGCCTAAGAACACTGGGGCTCTGGGCTTCTCTAGCCACCTAATCTTCTGCTCATCCTCTCGCGTAGTCTAAAGAGAGCTCAGGTTAGAAATTGCAAACGTCGAGCAATTGCTCAGAGATGAAAAGTGCCAGCACTGAAAGCTCTTGCTAGCCAGCACCCTTCCTTGGAAGCGCTTTCACAGGCGCAGTAACACTGGGGCATTGCGCTTCTCTACCCACCAAACGTCACGGTCACTATTTCTCCGTCTCGTAGACACGAGCTGAGAAATTGCAAACGTCGAGCAATTGCTCAGAGATGAAAAGTGCCAGCACTGAAAGCTGTTGCTAGCCAGCCCCCTTCCTTGGAAGCGCTTTCACAGGCGCAGCAACACTGGGGCTTTGCGCTTCTCTACCCACCATACGTCACGGTCACTATTTCTCCGTCTCGTAGACACGAGCTGAGAGATTGCAAACGTCGAGCAATTGCTCAGAGATGAAAAGTGCCAGCACTGAAAGCTCTTGCTAGCCAGCACCCTTCCTTGGAAGCGCTTTCATAGGCGCAACAACACTGGGGCTTTGCGCTTCTCTACCCACCAAACGTCACGGTCACTATCTCTCCGTCTCGTAGACACGAGCTGAGAGATTGCAAACGTCGAGCAATTGCTCAGAGATGAAAAGTGCCAGCACTGAAAGCTCTTGCTAGCCAGCACCCTTCCTCGGAAGCGCTTTCACAGGCGCAGCAACACTGGGGCTTTGCGCTTCTCTACCCACCAAACGTCACGGTCACTATCACTCCGTCTCGTGGACACGAGCTGAGATATTGCAAACGTCGAGCAATTGCTCAGAGATGAAAAGTGCCAGCACTGAAAGCTTTTGCTATCCAGCCCCGTTCCTTGGAAGCGCTTTCACAGGCGCAGCAACACTGGGGCTTTGCGCTTCTCTACCCACCAAACGTCACGGTCACTATTTCTCCGTCTCGTAGACACGAGCTGAGAAATTGCAAACGTCGAGCAATTGCTCAGAGATGAAAAGTGCCAGCACTGAAAGCTGTTGCTAGCCAGCACCCTTCCTTGCAAGCGCTTTTGTAGACCTAAGAACACTGGGGCTCCTTGTTTCTCTAGCCACCTAATCTTCTGCTCATCCTCTAGCGTAGTCTAAAGAGCGCTCAGGTGAGAAATTGCAAATGTTGAGCAATTGCTCAGAGATGAAAAGTGCCAGCACTGAAAGCTGTTGCTAGCCAGCCCCCTTCCTTGGAAGCGCTTTCACAGGCGCAACAACACTGGGGCTTCTCGCTTCTCTAGCCACCAAACGTCACGGTCACTATTTCTCCGTCTCGTAGACACGAGCTGAGAAATTGCAAACGTCGAGCAATTGCTCAGAGATGAAAAGTGCCAGCACTGAAAGCTCTTGCTAGCCAGCACCCTTCCTTGGAAGCGCTTTCACAGGCGCAGCAACACTGGGGCTTTGCGCTTCTCTACCCACCAAACGTCACGGTCATTATCTCTCTGTCTCGTAGACACGAGCTGAGAGATTGCAAACGTCGAGCAATTGCTCAGAGATGAAAAGTGCCAGCACTGAAAGCTGTTGCTAGACAGCACCCTTCCTTGGAAGCGCTTTTATAGCCCTTAGAACACTGGGGCTCTGGGCTTCTCTAGCCACCTAATCTTCTGCTCATCCTCTCGCGCAGTGTAAAGAGCTCAGGTGAGAAATTGCAAACGTCGAGCAATTGCTCAGAGATGAAAAGTGCCAGCACTGAAAGCTGTTGCTATCCAGCACCCTTCCTCGGAAGCGCTTTCACAGGCGCAGTAACACTGGGGATTTGCGCTTCTCTACCCACCAAACGTCACGGTCACTATTTCTCCGTCTCGTAGACACGAGCTGAGAAATTGCAAACGTCGAGCAATTGCTCAGAGATGAAAAGTGCCAGCACTGAAAGCTCTTGCTAGCCAGCACCCTTCCTTGGAAGCGCTTTCACAGGCGCAGCAACACTGGGGCTTTGCGCTTCTCTACCCACCATACGTCACGGTCACTATTTCTCCGTCTCGTAGACACGAGCTGAGAGATTGCAAACGTCAAGCAATTGCTCAGAGATGAAAAGTGCCAGCACTGAAAGCTCTTGCTAGCCAGCACCCTTCCTTGGAAGCGCTTTCACAGGCGCAGCAACACTGGGGCTTTGCGCTTCTCTAGCCACCAAACGTCACGGTCATTCTCTTTCCGTCTCGTAGACACGAGCTGAGAGATTGCAAACGTCGAGCAATTGCTCAGAGATGAAAAGTGCCAGCACTGAAAGCTGTTGCTAGCCAGCACCCTTCCTTGGAAGCGCTTTTGTAGGCCTAAGAACACTGGGGCTCTGGGCTTCTCTAGCCACCTAATCTTCTGCTCATCCTCTCGCGTAGTCTAAAGAGAGCTCAGGTTAGAAATTGCAAACGTCGAGCAATTGCTCAGAGATGAAAAGTGCCAGCACTGAAAGCTCTTGCTAGCCAGCACCCTTCCTTGGAAGCGCTTTCACAGGCGCAGTAACACTGGGGCATTGCGCTTCTCTACCCACCAAACGTCACGGTCACTATTTCTCCGTCTCGTAGACACGAGCTGAGAAATTGCAAACGTCGAGCAATTGCTCAGAGATGAAAAGTGCCAGCACTGAAAGCTCTTGCTAGCCAGCCCCCTTCCTTGGAAGCGCTTTCACAGGCGCAGCAACACTGGGGCTTTGCGCTTCTCTACCCACCATACGTCACGGTCACTATTTCTCCGTCTCGTAGACACGAGCTGAGAGATTGCAAACGTCGAGCAATTGCTCAGAGATGAAAAGTGCCAGCACTGAAAGCTGTTACTAGCCAGCACCCTTCCTTGGAAGCGCTTTCATAGGCGCAACAACACTGGGGCTTTGCGCTTCTCTACCCACCAAACGTCACGGTCACTATCTCTCCGTCTCGTAGACACGAGCTGAGAGATTGCAAACGTCGAGCAATTGCTCAGAGATGAAAAGTGCCAGCACTGAAAGCTGTTGCTAGCCAGCACCCTTCCTCGGAAGCGCTTTCACAGGCGCAGCAACACTGGGGCTTTGCGCTTCTCTACCCACCAAACGTCACGGTCACTATCACTCCGTCTCGTGGACACGAGCTGAGATATTGCAAACATCGAGCAATTGCTCAGAGATGAAAAGTGCCAGCACTGAAAGCTTTTGCTATCCAGCCCCGTTCCTTGGAAGCGCTTTCACAGGCGCAGCAACACTGGGGCTTTGCGCTTCTCTACCCACCAAACGTCACGGTCACTATTTCTCCGTCTCGTAGACACGAGCTGAGAAATTGCAAACGTCGAGCAATTGCTCAGAGATGAAAAGTGCCAGCACTGAAAGCTCTTGCTAGCCAGCACCCTTCCTTGCAAGCGCTTTTGTAGACCTAAGAACACTGGGGCTCCTTGTTTCTCTAGCCACCTAATCTTCTGCTCATCCTCTAGCGTAGTCTAAAGAGCGCTCAGGTGAGAAATTGCAAATGTTGAGCAATTGCTCAGAGATGAAAAGTGCCAGCACTGAAAGCTGTTGCTAGCCAGCCCCCTTCCTTGGAAGCGCTTTCACAGGCGCAACAACACTGGGGCTTCTCGCTTCTCTAGCCACCAAACGTCACGGTCACTATTTCTCCGTCTCGTAGACACGAGCTGAGAAATTGCAAACGTCGAGCAATTGCTCAGAGATGAAAAGTGCCAGCACTGAAAGCTCTTGCTAGCCAGCCCCCTTCCTTGGAAGCGCTTTCACAGGCGCAGCAACACTGGGGCTTTGCGCTTCTCTACCCACCAAACGTCACGGTCATTATCTCTCTGTCTCGTAGACACGAGCTGAGAGATTGCAAACGTCGAGCAATTGCTCAGAGATGAAAAGTGCCAGCACTGAAAGCTGTTGCTAGACAGCACCCTTCCTTGGAAGCGCTTTTATAGCCCTTAGAACACTGGGGCTCTGGGCTTCTCTAGCCACCTAATCTTCTGCTCATCCTCTCGCGCAGTGTAAAGAGCTCAGGTGAGAAATTGCAAACGTCGAGCAATTGCTCAGAGATGAAAAGTGCCAGCACTGAAAGCTGTTGCTATCCAGCACCCTTCCTCGGAAGCGCTTTCACAGGCGCAGTAACACTGGGGATTTGCGCTTCTCTACCCACCAAACGTCACGGTCACTATTTCTCCGTCTCGTAGACACGAGCTGAGAAATTGCAAACGTCGAGCAATTGCTCAGAGATGAAAAGTGCCAGCACTGAAAGCTCTTGCTAGCCAGCCCCCTTCCTTGGAAGCGCTTTCACAGGCGCAGCAACACTGGGGCTTTGCGCTTCTCTACCCACCAAACGTCACGGTCACTATTTCTCCGTCTCGTAGACACGAGCTGAGAGATTGCAAACGTCGAGCAATTGCTCAGAGATGAAAAGTGCCAGCACTGAAAGCTCTTGCTAGCCAGCACCCTTCCTTGGAAGCGCTTTCACAGGCGCAGCAACACTGGGGCTTTGCGCTTCTCTAGCCACCAAACGTCACGGTCATTCTCTTTCCGTCTCGTAGACACGAGCTGAGAGATTGCAAACGTCGAGCAATTGCTCAGAGATGAAAAGTGCCAGCACTGAAAGCTCTTGCTAGCCAGCACCCTTCCTTGGAAGCGCTTTTGTAGGCCTAAGAACACTGGGGCTCTGGGCTTCTCTAGCCACCTAATCTTCTGCTCATCCTCTCGCGTAGTCTAAAGAGAGCTCAGGTTAGAAATTGCAAACGTCGAGCAATTGCTCAGAGATGAAAAGTGCCAGCACTGAAAGCTGTTGCTAGCCAGCACCCTTCCTTGGAAGCGCTTTCACAGGCGCAGTAACACTGGGGCATTGCGCTTCTCTACACACCAAACGTCACGGTCACTATTTCTCCGTCTCGTAGACACGAGCTGAGAAATTGCAAACGTCGAGCAATTGCTCAGAGATGAAAAGTGCCAGCACTGAAAGCTGTTGCTAGCCAGCCCCCTTCCTTGGAAGCGCTTTCACAGGCGCAGCAACACTGGGGCTTTGCGCTTCTCTACCCACCATACGTCACGGTCACTATTTCTCCGTCTCGTAGACACGAGCTGAGAGATTGCAAACGTCGAGCAATTGCTCAGAGATGAAAAGTGCCAGCACTGAAAGCTGTTACTAGCCAGCACCCTTCCTTGGAAGCGCTTTCATAGGCGCAACAACACTGGGGCTTTGCGCTTCTCTACCCACCAAACGTCACGGTCACTATCTCTCCTTCTCGTAGACACGAGCTGAGAGATTGCAAACGTCGAGCAATTGCTCAGAGATGAAAAGTGCCAGCACTGAAAGCTGTTGCTAGCCAGCACCCTTCCTCGGAAGCGCTTTCACAGGCGCAGCAACACTGGGGCTTTGCGCTTCTCTACCCACCAAACGTCACGGTCACTATCACTCCGTCTCGTAGACACGAGCTGAGAGATTGCAAACGTCGAGCAATTGCTCAGAGATGAAAAGTGCCAGCACTGAAAGCTTTTGCTATCCAGCCCCGTTCCTTGGAAGCGCTTTCACAGGCGCAGCAACACTGGGGCTTTGCGCTTCTCTACCCACCAAACGTCACGGTCATTCTCTTTCCATCTGGTAGACACGAGCTGAGAAATTGCAAACGTCGAGCAATTGCTCAGAGATGAAAAGTGCCAGCACTGAAAGCTGTTGCTAGCCAGCACCCTTCCTTGGAAGCGCTTTTGTAGACCTAAGAACACTGGGGCTCCTTGTTTCTCTAGCCACCTAATCTTCTGCTCATCCTCTAGCGTAGTCTAAAGAGCGCTCAGGTGAGAAATTGCAAATGTTGAGCAATTGCTCAGAGATGAAAAGTGCCAGCACTGAAAGCTGTTGCTAGCCAGCCCCCTTCCTTGGAAGCGCTTTCACAGGCGCAGCAACACTGGGGCTTCTCGCTTCTCTAGCCACCAAACGTCACGGTCACTATTTCTCCGTCTCGTAGACACGAGCTGAGAAATTGCAAACGTCGAGCAATTGCTCAGAGATGAAAAGTGCCAGCACTGAAAGCTCTTGCTAGCCAGCCCCCTTCCTTGGAAGCGCTTTCACAGGCGCAGCAACACTGGGGCTTTGCGCTTCTCTACCCACCAAACGTCACGGTCATTATCTCTCTGTCTCGTAGACACGAGCTGAGAGATTGCAAACGTCGAGCAATTGCTCAGAGATGAAAAGTGCCAGCACTGAAAGCTGTTGCTAGACAGCACCCTTCCTTGGAAGCGCTTTTGTAGCCCTTAGAACACTGGGGCTCTGGGCTTCTCTAGCCACCTAATCTTCTGCTCATCCTCTCGCGCAGTGTAAAGAGAGCTCAGGTGAGATATTGCAAATGTTGAGCAATTGCTCAGAGATGAAAAGTGCCAGCACTGAAAGCTGTTGCTAGCCAGCCCCCTTCCTTGGAAGCGCTTTCACAGGCGCAGCAACACTGGGGCTTTGCGCTTCTCTACCCACCAAACGTCACGGTCATTCTCTTTCCGTCTCGTAGACACGAGGTGACAGATTGCAAACATCGAGCAATTGCTCAGAGATGAAAAGTGCCAGCGCTGAAAGCTGTTGCTAGCCAGCACCCTTCCTTGGAAGCGCTTTTGTAGACCTAAGAACACTGGGGCTCTGGGCTTCTCTAGCCACCTCATCTTCTGCTCATCCTCTCGCGTACTCTAAAGAGCGCTCAGGTGAGAAATTGCAAACGTCGAGCAATTGCTCAGAGATGAAAAGTGCCAGCACTGAAAGCTCTTGCTAGCCAGCACCCTTCCTTGGAAGCGCTTTCACAGGCGCAGTAACACTGGGGCTTTGCGCTTCTCTACCCACCAAACGTCACGGTCACTATTTCTCCGTCTCGTAGACACGAGCTGAGAAATTGCAAACGTCGAGCAATTGCTCAGAGATGAAAAGTGCCAGCACTGAAAGCTCTTGCTAGCCAGCCCCCTTCCTTGGAAGCGCTTTCACAGGCGCAGCAACACTGGGGCTTTGCGCTTCTCTACCCACCAAACGTCACGGTCACTATTTCTCCGTCTCGTAGACACGAGCTGAGAGATTGCAAACGTCGAGCAATTGCTCAGAGATGAAAAGTGCCAGCACTGAAAGCTGTTGCTAGCCAGCACCCTTCCTTGGAAGCGCTTTTGTAGGCCTAAGAACACTGGGGCTCTGGGCTTCTCTAGCCACCTAATCTTCTGCTCATCCTCTCGCGTAGTCTAAAGAGAGCTCAGGTTAGAAATTGCAAACATCGAGCAATTGCTCAGAGATGAAAAGTGCCAGCACTGAAAGCTGTTGCTAGCCAGCACCCTTCCTTGGAAGTGCTTTCACAGGCGCAGCAACACTGGGGCTTTGCGCTTCTCTACCCACCAAATGTCACGCTCACTATCTCTCCGTCTCGTAGACACGAGCTGAGAGATTGCAAACGTCGAGCAATTGCTCAGAGATGAAAAGTGCCAGCACTGAAAGCTGTTGCTAGACAGCACCCTTCCTTGGAAGCGCTTTTATAGCCCTTAGAACACTGGGGCTCTGGGCTTCTCTAGCCACCTAATCTTCTGCTCATCCTCTCGCGCAGTGTAAAGAGCTCAGGTGAGAAATTGCAAATGTTGAGCAATTGCTCAGAGATGAAAAGTGCCAGCACTGAAAGCTCTTGCTAGCCAGCACCCTTCCTTGGAAGCGCTTTCACAGGCGCAGCAACACTGGGGCTTTGCGCTTCTCTAGCCACCAAACGTCACGGTCACTATTTCTCCGTCTCGTAGACACGAGCTGAGAAATTGCAAACGTCGAGCAATTGCTCAGAGATGAAAAGTGCCAGCACTGAAAGCTCTTGCTAGCCAGCACCCTTCCTTGGAAGCGCTTTCACAGGCGCAGCAACACTGGGGCTTTGCGCTTCTCTACCCACCAAACGTCACGGTCGTTCTCTTTCCATCTCGTAGACACGAGCTGAGAAATTGCAAACGTCGAGCAATTGCTCAGAGATGAAAAGTGCCAGCACTGAAAGCTGTTGCTAGCCAGCACCCTTCCTTGCAAGCGCTTTTGTAGCCCTTAGAACACTGGGGCTCTGGGCTTCTCTAGCCACCTAATCTTCTGCTCATCCTCTCGCGTAGTCTAAAGAGCGCTCAGGTGAGAAATTGCAAACGTCGAGCAATTGCTCAGAGATGAAAAGTGCCAGCACTGAAAGCTCTTGCTAGCCAGCACCCTTCCTTGGAAGCGCTTTCACAGGCGCAGCAACACTGGGGCTTTGCGCTTCTCTACCCACCAAACGTCACCGTCATTCTCTTTCCGTCTCGTAGACACGAGCTGAGAGATTGCAAACGTCGAGCAATTGCTCAGAGATGAAAAGTGCCAGCACTGAAAGCTTTTGCTATCCAGCCCCGTTCCTTGGAAGCGCTTTCACAGGCGCAGCAACACTGGGGCTTTGCGCTTCTCTACCCACCAAACGTCACGGTCACTATCACTCCGTCTCGTGGACACGAGCTGAGATATTGCAAACGTCGAGCAATTGCTCAGAGATGAAAAGTGCCAGCACTGAAAGCTGTTGCTATCCAGCCCCGTTCCTTGGAAGCACTTTCACAGGCGCAGCAACACTGGGGCTTTGCGCTTCTCTACCCACCAAACGTCACGGTCATTCTCTTTCCATCTCGTAGACACGAGCTGAGAGATTGCAAACGTCGAGCAATTGCTCAGAGATGAAAAGTGCCAGCACTGAAAGCTGTTGCTAGCCAGCACCCTTCCTTGGAAGCGCTTTTGTAGACCTAAGAACACTGGGGCTCTGGGCTTCTCTAGCCACCTAATCTTCTGCTCATCCTCTCGCGTAGTCTAAAGAGCGCTCAGGTGAGAAATTGCAAATGTTGAGCAATTGCTCAGAGATGAAAAGTGCCAGCAATGAAAGCTGTTGCTAGCCAGCACCCTTCCTTGGAAGTGCTTTCACAGGCGCAACAACACTGGGGCTTCTCGCTTCTCTAGCCACCAAACGTCACGGTCACTATTTCTCCGTCTCGTAGACACGAGCTGAGAAATTGCAAACGTCGAGCAATTGCTCAGAGATGAAAAGTGCCAGCACTGAAAGCTCTTGCTAGCCAGCACCCTTCCTTGCAAGCGCTTTTGTAGCCCTTAGAACACTGGGGCTCTGGGCTTCTCTAGCCACCTAATCTTCTGCTCATCCTCTCGCGTAGTCTAAAGAGCGCTCAGGTGAGAAATTGCAAACGTCGAGCAATTGCTCAGAGATGAAAAGTGCCAGCACTGAAAGCTCTTGCTAGCCAGCACCCTTCCTTGGAAGCGCTTTCACAGGCGCAGCAACACTGGGGCTTTGCGCTTCTCTACCCACCAAACGTCACGGTCATTCTCTTTCCGTCTCGTAGACACGAGCTGAGAGATTGCAAACGTCGAGCAATTGCTCAGAGATGAAAAGTGCCAGCACTGAAAGCTGTTGCTAGCCAGCACCCTTCCTTGGAAGCGCTTTCACAGGCGCAGCAACACTGGGGCTTTGCGCTTCTCTACCCACCAAACGTCACGGTCACTATCACTCCGTCTCGTGGACACGAGCTGAGATATTGCAAACGTCGAGCAATTGCTCAGAGATGAAAAGTGCCAGCACTGAAAGCTGTTGCTATCCAGCCCCGTTCCTTGGAAGCGCTTTCACAGGCGCAGCAACACTGGGGCTTTGCGCTTCTCTACCCACCAAACGTCACGGTCATTCTCTTTCCATCTGGTAGACACGAGCTGAGAGATTGCAAACGTCGAGCAATTGCTCAGAGATGAAAAGTGCCAGCACTGAAAGCTGTTGCTAGCCAGCACCCTTCCTTGGAAGCGCTTTTGTAGACCTAAGAACACTGGGGCTCTGGGCTTCTCTAGCCACCTAATCTTCTGCTCATCCTCTCGCGTAGTCTAAAGAGCGCTCAGGTGAGAAATTGCAAATGTTGAGCAATTGCTCAGAGATGAAAAGTGCCAGCACTGAAAGCTGTTGCTAGCCAGCCCCCTTCCTTGGAAGCGCTTTCACAGGCGCAGCAACACTGGGGCTTCTCGCTTCTCTAGCCACCAAACGTCACGGTCACTATTTCTCCGTCTCGTAGACACGAGCTGAGAAATTGCAAACGTCGAGCAATTGCTCAGAGATGAAAAGTGCCAGCACTGAAAGCTCTTGCTAGCCAGCCCCCTTCCTTGGAAGCGCTTTCACAGGCGCAGCAACACTGGGGCTTTGCGCTTCTCTACCCACCAAACGTCACGGTCATTATCTCTCTGTCTCGTAGACACGAGCTGAGAGATTGCAAACGTCGAGCAATTGCTCAGAGATGAAAAGTGCCAGCACTGAAAGCTGTTGCTAGACAGCACCCTTCCTTGGAAGCGCTTTTGTAGCCCTTAGAACACTGGGGCTCTGGGCTTCTCTAGCCACCTAATCTTCTGCTCATCCTCTCGCGCAGTGTAAAGAGAGCTCAGGTGAGATATTGCAAATGTTGAGCAATTGCTCAGAGATGAAAAGTGCCAGCACTGAAAGCTGTTGCTAGCCAGCCCCCTTCCTTGGAAGCGCTTTCACAGGCGCAGCAACACTGGGGCTTTGCGCTTCTCTACCCACCAAACGTCACGGTCATTCTCTTTCCGTCTCGTAGACACGAGGTGACAGATTGCAAACATCGAGCAATTGCTCAGAGATGAAAAGTGCCAGCGCTGAAAGCTGTTGCTAGCCAGCACCCTTCCTTGGAAGCGCTTTTGTAGACCTAAGAACACTGGGGCTCTGGGCTTCTCTAGCCACCTCATCTTCTGCTCATCCTCTCGCGTACTCTAAAGAGCGCTCAGGTGAGAAATTGCAAACGTCGAGCAATTGCTCAGAGATGAAAAGTGCCAGCACTGAAAGCTCTTGCTAGCCAGCACCCTTCCTTGGAAGCGCTTTCACAGGCGCAGTAACACTGGGGCTTTGCGCTTCTCTACCCACCAAACGTCACGGTCACTATTTCTCCGTCTCGTAGACACGAGCTGAGAAATTGCAAACGTCGAGCAATTGCTCAGAGATGAAAAGTGCCAGCACTGAAAGCTCTTGCTAGCCAGCCCCCTTCCTTGGAAGCGCTTTCACAGGCGCAGCAACACTGGGGCTTTGCGCTTCTCTACCCACCAAACGTCACGGTCACTATTTCTCCGTCTCGTAGACACGAGCTGAGAGATTGCAAACGTCGAGCAATTGCTCAGAGATGAAAAGTGCCAGCACTGAAAGCTGTTGCTAGCCAGCACCCTTCCTTGGAAGCGCTTTTGTAGGCCTAAGAACACTGGGGCTCTGGGCTTCTCTAGCCACCTAATCTTCTGCTCATCCTCTCGCGTAGTCTAAAGAGAGCTCAGGTTAGAAATTGCAAACATCGAGCAATTGCTCAGAGATGAAAAGTGCCAGCACTGAAAGCTGTTGCTAGCCAGCACCCTTCCTTGGAAGTGCTTTCACAGGCGCAGCAACACTGGGGCTTTGCGCTTCTCTACCCACCAAATGTCACGCTCACTATCTCTCCGTCTCGTAGACACGAGCTGAGAGATTGCAAACGTCGAGCAATTGCTCAGAGATGAAAAGTGCCAGCACTGAAAGCTGTTGCTAGACAGCACCCTTCCTTGGAAGCGCTTTTATAGCCCTTAGAACACTGGGGCTCTGGGCTTCTCTAGCCACCTAATCTTCTGCTCATCCTCTCGCGCAGTGTAAAGAGCTCAGGTGAGAAATTGCAAATGTTGAGCAATTGCTCAGAGATGAAAAGTGCCAGCACTGAAAGCTCTTGCTAGCCAGCACCCTTCCTTGGAAGCGCTTTCACAGGCGCAGCAACACTGGGGCTTTGCGCTTCTCTAGCCACCAAACGTCACGGTCACTATTTCTCCGTCTCGTAGACACGAGCTGAGAAATTGCAAACGTCGAGCAATTGCTCAGAGATGAAAAGTGCCAGCACTGAAAGCTCTTGCTAGCCAGCACCCTTCCTTGGAAGCGCTTTCACAGGCGCAGCAACACTGGGGCTTTGCGCTTCTCTACCCACCAAACGTCACGGTCGTTCTCTTTCCATCTCGTAGACACGAGCTGAGAAATTGCAAACGTCGAGCAATTGCTCAGAGATGAAAAGTGCCAGCACTGAAAGCTGTTGCTAGCCAGCACCCTTCCTTGCAAGCGCTTTTGTAGCCCTTAGAACACTGGGGCTCTGGGCTTCTCTAGCCACCTAATCTTCTGCTCATCCTCTCGCGTAGTCTAAAGAGCGCTCAGGTGAGAAATTGCAAACGTCGAGCAATTGCTCAGAGATGAAAAGTGCCAGCACTGAAAGCTCTTGCTAGCCAGCACCCTTCCTTGGAAGCGCTTTCACAGGCGCAGCAACACTGGGGCTTTGCGCTTCTCTACCCACCAAACGTCACCGTCATTCTCTTTCCGTCTCGTAGACACGAGCTGAGAGATTGCAAACGTCGAGCAATTGCTCAGAGATGAAAAGTGCCAGCACTGAAAGCTTTTGCTATCCAGCCCCGTTCCTTGGAAGCGCTTTCACAGGCGCAGCAACACTGGGGCTTTGCGCTTCTCTACCCACCAAACGTCACGGTCACTATCACTCCGTCTCGTGGACACGAGCTGAGATATTGCAAACGTCGAGCAATTGCTCAGAGATGAAAAGTGCCAGCACTGAAAGCTGTTGCTATCCAGCCCCGTTCCTTGGAAGCACTTTCACAGGCGCAGCAACACTGGGGCTTTGCGCTTCTCTACCCACCAAACGTCACGGTCATTCTCTTTCCATCTCGTAGACACGAGCTGAGAGATTGCAAACGTCGAGCAATTGCTCAGAGATGAAAAGTGCCAGCACTGAAAGCTGTTGCTAGCCAGCACCCTTCCTTGGAAGCGCTTTTGTAGACCTAAGAACACTGGGGCTCTGGGCTTCTCTAGCCACCTAATCTTCTGCTCATCCTCTCGCGTAGTCTAAAGAGCGCTCAGGTGAGAAATTGCAAATGTTGAGCAATTGCTCAGAGATGAAAAGTGCCAGCAATGAAAGCTGTTGCTAGCCAGCACCCTTCCTTGGAAGTGCTTTCACAGGCGCAACAACACTGGGGCTTCTCGCTTCTCTAGCCACCAAACGTCACGGTCACTATTTCTCCGTCTCGTAGACACGAGCTGAGAAATTGCAAACGTCGAGCAATTGCTCAGAGATGAAAAGTGCCAGCACTGAAAGCTCTTGCTAGCCAGCACCCTTCCTTGCAAGCGCTTTTGTAGCCCTTAGAACACTGGGGCTCTGGGCTTCTCTAGCCACCTAATCTTCTGCTCATCCTCTCGCGTAGTCTAAAGAGCGCTCAGGTGAGAAATTGCAAACGTCGAGCAATTGCTCAGAGATGAAAAGTGCCAGCACTGAAAGCTCTTGCTAGCCAGCACCCTTCCTTGGAAGCGCTTTCACAGGCGCAGCAACACTGGGGCTTTGCGCTTCTCTACCCACCAAACGTCACGGTCATTCTCTTTCCGTCTCGTAGACACGAGCTGAGAGATTGCAAACGTCGAGCAATTGCTCAGAGATGAAAAGTGCCAGCACTGAAAGCTGTTGCTAGCCAGCACCCTTCCTTGGAAGCGCTTTCACAGGCGCAGCAACACTGGGGCTTTGCGCTTCTCTACCCACCAAACGTCACGGTCACTATCACTCCGTCTCGTGGACACGAGCTGAGATATTGCAAACGTCGAGCAATTGCTCAGAGATGAAAAGTGCCAGCACTGAAAGCTGTTGCTATCCAGCCCCGTTCCTTGGAAGCGCTTTCACAGGCGCAGCAACACTGGGGCTTTGCGCTTCTCTACCCACCAAACGTCACGGTCATTCTCTTTCCATCTCGTAGACACGAGCTGAGAGATTGCAAACGTCGAGCAATTGCTCAGAGATGAAAAGTGCCAGCACTGAAAGCTGTTGCTAGCCAGCACCCTTCCTTGGAAGCGCTTTTGTAGACCTAAGAACACTGGGGCTCTGGGCTTCTCTAGCCACCTAATCTTCTGCTCATCCTCTCGCGTAGTCTAAAGAGCGCTCAGGTGAGAAATTGCAAATGTTGAGCAATTGCTCAGAGATGAAAAGTGCCAGCAATGAAAGCTGTTGCTAGCCAGCACCCTTCCTTGGAAGTGCTTTCACAGGCGCAGCAACACTGGGGCTTTGCGCTTCTCTAGCCACCAAACGTCACGGTCACTATTTCTCCGTCTCGTAGACACGAGCTGAGAAATTGCAAACGTCGAGCAATTGCTCAGAGATGAAAAGTGCCAGCACTGAAAGCTCTTGCTAGCCAGCACCCTTCCTTGGAAGCGCTTTCACAGGCGCAGCAACACTGGGGCTTTGCGCTTCTCTACCCACCAAACGTCACGGTCATTCTCTTTCCGTCTCGTAGACACGAGGTGACAGATTGCAAACATCGAGCAATTGCTCAGAGATGAAAAGTGCCAGCGCTGAAAGCTGTTGCTAGCCAGCACCCTTCCTTGGAAGCGCTTTTGTAGACCTAAGAACACTGGGGCTCTGGGCTTCTCTAGCCACCTAATCTTCTGCTCATCCTCTCGCGTAGTCTAAAGAGCGCTCAGGTGAGAAATTGCAAACGTCGAGCAATTGCTCAGAGATGAAAAGTGCCAGCACTGAAAGCTCTTGCTAGCCAGCCCCCTTCCTTGGAAGCGCTTTCACAGGCGCAGCAACACTGGGGCTTTGCGCTTCTCTAGCCACCAAACGTCACGGTCACTATTTCTCCGTCTCGTAGACACGAGCTGAGAAATTGCAAACGTCGAGCAATTGCTCAGAGATGAAAAGTGCCAGCACTGAAAGCTCTTGCTAGCCAGCCCCCTTCCTTGCAAGCGCTTTCACAGGCGCAGCAACACTGGGGCTTTGCGCTTCTCTACCCACCAAACATCACGGTCACTATTTCTCCGTCTCGTAGACACGAGCTGAGAGATTGCAAACGTCGAGCAATTGCTCAGAGATGAAAAGTGCCAGCACTGAAAGCTGTTGCTAGCCAGCACCCTTCCTTGGAAGCGCTTTCACAGGCGCAGCAACACTGGGGCTTTGCGCTTCTCTACCCACCAAACGTCACGGTCATTCTCTTTCCGTCTCGTAGACACGAGCTGAGAGATTGCAAACGTCGAGCAATTGCTCAGAGATGAAAAGTGCCAGCACTGAAAGCTGTTGCTAGCCAGCACCCTTCCTTGGAAGCGCTTTTGTAGGCCTAAGAACACTGGGGCTCTGGGCTTCTCTAGCCACCTAATCTTCTGCTCATCCTCTCGCGTAGTCTAAAGAGAGCTCAGGTTAGAAATTGCAAACGTCGAGCAATTGCTCAGAGATGAAAAGTGCCAGCACTGAAAGCTGTTGCTAGCCAGCACCCTTCCTTGGAAGCGCTTTCACAGGCGCAGCAACACTGGGGCTTTGCGCTTCTCTACCCACCAAACGTCACGCTCACTATCTCTCCGTCTCGTAGACACGAGCTGAGAGATTGCAAACGTCGAGCAATTGCTCAGAGATGAAAAGTGCCAGCACTGAAAGCTGTTGCTAGACAGCACCCTTCCTTGGAAGCGCTTTTATAGCCCTTAGAACACTGGGGCTCTGGGCTTCTCTAGCCACCTAATCTTCTGCTCATCCTCTCGCGCAGTCTAAAGAGACCTCAGGTGAGAAATTGCAAACGCCCAGCAATTGCTCAGAGATGAAAAGTGCCAGCACTGAAAGCTCTTGCTAGCCAGCCCCCTTCCTTGGAAGCGCTTTCACAGGCGCAGCAACACTGGGGCTTTGCGCTTCTCTACCCACCAAACGTCACGGTCACTATCACTCCGTCGCGTGTACACGAGCTGAGAAATTGCAAACGTCGAGCAATTGCTCAGAGATGAAAAGTGCCAGCACTGAAAGCTGTTGCTAGCCAGCACCCTTCCTTGGAAGCGCTTTCACAGGCGCAGCAACACTGGGGCTTTGCGCTTCTCTACCCACCAAACGTCACGGTCATTATCTCTCCGTCTCGTAGACACGAGCTGAGAAATTGCAAACGTCGAGCAATTGCTCAGAGATGGAAAGTGCCAGCACTGAAAGCTCTTGCTAGCCAGCACCCTTCCTTGGAAGCGCTTTTTTAGCCCTTAGAACACTGGGGCTTTGCGCTTCTCTAGCCACCTAATCTTCTGCTCATCCTCTCGCGCAGTGTAAATAGAGCTCAGGTGAGAAATCGCAAACGTCGAGCAATTGCTCAGAGATGAAAAGTGCCAGCACTGAAAGCTGTTGCTAGCCAGCCCCCTTCCTTGGAAGCGCTTTCACAGGCGCAGTAACACTGGGGCATTGCGCTTCTCTAGCCACCAAACGTCACGGTCACTATTTCTCCGTCTCGTAGACACGAGCTGAGAGATTGCAAACGTCGAGCAATTGCTCAGAAATGAAAAGTGCCAGCACTGAAAGCTCTTGCTAGCCAGCACCCTTCCTTGGAAGCGCTTTCACAGGCGCAGCAACACTGGGGCTTTGCGCTTCTCTACCCACCAAACGTCACGGTCATTCTCTTTCCATCTCGTAGACACGAGCTGAGAAATTGCAAACGTCGAGCAATTGCTCAGAGATGAAAAGTGCCAGCACTGAAAGCTGTTGCTAGCCAGCACCCTTCCTTGGAAGCGCTTTTGTAGCCCTTAGAACACTGGGGCTCTGGGCTTCTCTAGCCACCTAATCTTCTGCTCATCCTCTCGCGTAGTCTAAAGAGCGCTCAGGTGAGAAATTGCAAACGTCGAGCAATTGCTCAGAGATGAAAAGTGCCAGCACTGAAAGCTCTTGCTAGCCAGCACCCTTCCTTGGAAGCGCTTTCACAGGCGCAGCAACACTGGGGCTTTGCGCTTCTCTACCCACCAAACGTCACGGTCATTCTCTTTCCGTCTCGTAGACACGAGCTGAGAGATTGCAAACGTCGAGCAATTGCTCAGAGATGAAAAGTGCCAGCACTGAAAGCTCTTGCTAGCCAGCACCCTTCCTTGGAAGCGCTTTCACAGGCGCAGCAACACTGGGGCTTTGCGCTTCTCTAGCCACCAAACGTCACGGTCATTCTCTTTCCGTCTCGTGGACACGAGCTGAGAAATTGCAAACGTCGAGCAATTGCTCAGAGATGAAAAGTGCCAGCACTGAAAGCTGTTGCTAGCCAGCACCCTTCCTTGGAAGCGCTTTTGTAGCCCTTAGAACACTGGGGCTCTGTGTTTCTCTAGCCACCTAATCTTCTGCTCATCCTCTCGCGTAGTCTAAAGAGCGCTCAGGTGAGAAATTGCAAACGTCGAGCAATTGCTCAGAGATGAAAAGTGCCAGCACTGAAAGCTGTTGCTAGCCAGCACCCTTCCTTGGAAGCGCTTTCACAGGCGCAGCAACACTGGGGCTTTGCGCTTCTCTACCCACCAAACGTCACGGTCATTCTCTTTCCGTCTCGTAGACACGAGCTGAGAGATTGCAAACGTCGAGCAATTGCTCAGAGATGAAAAGTGCCAGCACTGAAAGCTGTTTCTAGCCAGCACCCTTCCTTGGAAGCGCTTTCACAGGCGCAGCAACACTGGGGCTTTGCGCTTGTCTACCCACCAAAAGTCACGGTCATTCTCTTTCCGTCTCGTTGACACGAGCTGAGAGATTGCAAACGTCGAGCAATTGCTCAGAGATGAAAAATGCCAGCACTGAAAGCTCTTGCTAGCCAGCCCCCTTCCTTGGAAGCGCTTTCACAGGCGCAGCAACACTGGGGCTTTGCGCTTCTCTACCCACCAAACGTCACGGTCATTCTCTTTCCATCTCGTAGACACGAGCTGAGAAATCGCAAACGTCGAGCAATTGCTCAGAGATGAAAAGTGCCAGCACTGAAAGCTGTTTCTAGCCAGCACCCTTCCTTGGAAGTGCTTTTGTAGCCCTTAGAACACTGGGGCTCTGGGCTTCTCTAGCCACCTAATCTTCTGCTCATCCTCTCGCGTAGTCTAAAGAGCGCTCAGGTGAGAAATTGCAAACGTCGAGCAATTGCTCAGAGATGAAAAGTGCCAGCACTGAAAGCTGTTGCTAGCCAGCACCCTTCCTTGGAAGCGCTTTCACAGGCGCAGCAACACTGGGGCTTTGCGCTTCTCTACCCACCAAACGTCACGGTCACTATCTCTCCGTCTTGTAGACACGAGCTGAGAAATTGCAAACGTCGAGCAATTGCTCAGAGATGAAAAGTGCCAGCACTGAAAGCTAATGCTAGCGAGCACCCTTCCTTGGAAGCGCTTTCACAGGCGCAGCAACACTGGGGCTTTGCGCTTCTCTACCCACCAAACATCACGGTCACTATCTCTCAGTCTCGTAGAAACGAGCTGAGAGATTGCAAACGTCGAGCAATTGCTCAGAGATGAAAAGTGCCAGCACTGAAAGCTCTTGCTAGCCAGCACCCTTCCTTGCAAGCGCTTTTGTAGACCTAAGAACACTGGGGCTCTGGGCTTCTCTAGCCACCTAATCTTCTGCTCATCCTCTCGCGTAGTCTAAAGAGAGCTCAGGTGAGAAATTGCAAACGTCGAGCAATTGCTCAGAGATGAAAAGTGCCAGCACTGAAAGCTCTTGCTAGCCAGCACCCTTCCTTGGAAGCGCTTTCACAGGCGCAGCAACACTGGGGCTTTGCGCTTCTCTACCCACCAAACGTCACGGTCATTCTCTTTCCATCTCGTAGACACGAGCTGAGAAATTGCAAACGTCGAGCAATTGCTCAGAGATGAAAAGTGCCAGCACTGAAAGCTGTTGCTAGCCAGCACCCTTCCTTGGAAGCGCTTTTGTAGCCCTTAGAATACTGGGGCTCCGGGCCTCTCTAGCCAACTAATCTTCTGCTCATCCTCTCGTGCAGTCTAAACAGAGCTCAGGTGAGAAATTGCAAACGTCGAGCAATTGCTCAGAGATGAAAAGTGCCAGCACTGAAAGCTGTTGCTAGCCAGCACCCTTCCTTGGAAGCGCTTTTGTAGACCTAAGAACACTGGGGCTCTGGGCTTCTCTAGCCTCCTAATCTTCTGCTCATCCTCTCGCGTAGTCTAAAGAGCGCTCAGGTGAGAAATTGCAAACCTCGAGCAAGTGCTCAGAGATGAAAATTGCCAGCACTGAAAGCTGTTGCTAGCCAGCACCCTTCCTTGGAAGCGCTTTCACAGGCGCAGCAACACTGGGGCTTTGTGCTTCTCTAGCCACCAAACGTCACGGTCACTATTTCTCCGTCTCGTAGACACGAGCTGAGAGATTGCAAACGTCGAGCAATTGCTCAGAGATGAAAAGTGCCAGCACTGAAAGCTGTTGCTAGCCAGCACCCTTCCTTGGAAGGGCTTTCACAGGCGCAGCAACACTGGGGCTTTGCGCTTCTCTACCCACCAAACGTCACGGTCATTCTCTTTCCGTCTCGTAGACACGAGCTGAGAGATTGCAAACGTCGAGCAATTGCTCAGAGATGAAAAGTGCCAGCACTGAAAGCTGTTGCTAGCCAGCACCCTTCCTTGCAAGCGCTTTTGTAGACCTAAGAACACTGGGGCTCTGGGCTTCTCTAGCCACCTAATCTTCTGCTCATCCTCTCGCGTAGTCTAAAGAGAGCTCAGGTGAGAAATTGCAAACCTCGAGCAATTGCTCAGAGATGAAAAGTGCCAGCACCGAAAGCTCTTGCTAGCCAGCACCCTTCCTTGCAAGCGCTTTCACAGGCGCAGCAACACTGGGGCTTCTCGCTTCTCTAGCCACCAAACGTCACGGTCACTATTTCTCCGTCTCGTAGACACGAGCTGAGAAATTGCAAACGTCGAGCAATTGCTCAGAGATGAAAAGTGCCAGCACTGAAAGCTGTTTCTAGCCAGCACCCTTCCTTGAAAGCGCTTTTGTAGCCCTTTAGAACACTGGGGCTCTGTGTTTCTCTAGCCACCTAATCTTCTGCTCATCCTCTCGCGTAGTCTAAAGAGCGCTCAGGTGAGAAATTGCAAACGTCGAGCAATTGCTCAGAGATGAAAAGTGCCAGCACTGAAAGCTGTTGCTAGCCAGCACCCTTCCTTGGAAGCGCTTTCACAGGCGCAGCAACACTGGGGCTTTGCGCTTCTCTACCCACCAAACGTCACGGTCATTCTCTTTCCATCTCGTAGACACGAGCTGAGAGATTGCAAACCTCGAGCAATTGCTCAGAGATGAAAAGTGCCAGCACTGAAAGCTCTTGCTAGCCAGCACCCTTCCTTGGAAGCGCTTTCACAGGCGCAGCAACACTGGGGCTTTGCACTTCTCTAGCCACCAAACGTCACGGTCATTCTCTTTCCATCTCGTAGACACGAGCTGAGAGATTGCAAACGTCGAGCAATTGCTCAGAGATGAAAAGTGCCAGCACTGAAAGCTGTTTCTAGCCAGCACCCTTCCTTGCAAGCGCTTTTGTAGCCCTAAGAACACCGGGGCTCTGTGTTTCTCTAGCCACCTAATCTTCTGCTCATCCTCTCGCGTAGTCTAAAGAGAGCTCAGGTTAGAAATTGCAAACGTCGAGCAATTGCTCAGAGATGAAAAGTGCCAGCACTGAAAGCTGTTGCTAGCCAGCACCCTTCCTTGGAAGCGCTTTCACAGGCGCAGCAACACTGGGGCTTTGCGCTTCTCTACCCACCAAACGTCACGCTCACTATCTCTCCGTCTCGTAGACACGAGCTGAGAGATTGCAAACGTCGAGCAATTGCTCAGAGATGAAAAGTGCCAGCACTGAAAGCTGTTGCTAGACAGCACCCTTCCTTGGAAGCGCTTTTATAGCCCTTAGAACACTGGGGCTCTGGGCTTCTCTAGCCACCTAATCTTCTGCTCATCCTCTCGCGCAGTCTAAAGAGACCTCAGGTGAGAAATTGCAAACGCCCAGCAATTGCTCAGAGATGAAAAGTGCCAGCACTGAAAGCTCTTGCTAGCCAGCCCCCTTCCTTGGAAGCGCTTTCACAGGCGCAGCAACACTGGGGCTTTGCGCTTCTCTACCCACCAAACGTCACGGTCACTATCACTCCGTCGCGTGTACACGAGCTGAGAAATTGCAAACGTCGAGCAATTGCTCAGAGATGAAAAGTGCCAGCACTGAAAGCTGTTGCTAGCCAGCACCCTTCCTTGGAAGCGCTTTCACAGGCGCAGCAACACTGGGGCTTTGCGCTTCTCTACCCACCAAACGTCACGGTCATTATCTCTCCGTCTCGTAGACACGAGCTGAGAAATTGCAAACGTCGAGCAATTGCTCAGAGATGGAAAGTGCCAGCACTGAAAGCTCTTGCTAGCCAGCACCCTTCCTTGGAAGCGCTTTTTTAGCCCTTAGAACACTGGGGCTTTGCGCTTCTCTAGCCACCTAATCTTCTGCTCATCCTCTCGCGCAGTGTAAATAGAGCTCAGGTGAGAAATCGCAAACGTCGAGCAATTGCTCAGAGATGAAAAGTGCCAGCACTGAAAGCTGTTGCTAGCCAGCCCCCTTCCTTGGAAGCGCTTTCACAGGCGCAGTAACACTGGGGCATTGCGCTTCTCTAGCCACCAAACGTCACGGTCACTATTTCTCCGTCTCGTAGACACGAGCTGAGAGATTGCAAACGTCGAGCAATTGCTCAGAAATGAAAAGTGCCAGCACTGAAAGCTCTTGCTAGCCAGCACCCTTCCTTGGAAGCGCTTTCACAGGCGCAGCAACACTGGGGCTTTGCGCTTCTCTACCCACCAAACGTCACGGTCATTCTCTTTCCATCTCGTAGACACGAGCTGAGAAATTGCAAACGTCGAGCAATTGCTCAGAGATGAAAAGTGCCAGCACTGAAAGCTGTTGCTAGCCAGCACCCTTCCTTGCAAGCGCTTTTGTAGCCCTTAGAACACTGGGGCTCTGGGCTTCTCTAGCCACCTAATCTTCTGCTCATCCTCTCGCGTAGCCTAAGAGCGCTCAGGTGAGAAATTGCAAACGTCGAGCAATTGCTCAGAGATGAAAAGTGCCAGCACTGAAAGCTCTTGCTAGCCAGCACCCTTCCTTGGAAGCGCTTTCACAGGCGCAGCAACACTGGGGCTTTGCGCTTCTCTACCCACCAAACGTCACGGTCATTCTCTTTCCGTCTCGTAGACACGAGCTGAGAGATTGCAAACGTCGAGCAATTGCTCAGAGATGAAAAGTGCCAGCACTGAAAGCTCTTGCTAGCCAGCACCCTTCCTTGGAAGCGCTTTCACAGGCGCAGCAACACTGGGGCTTTGCGCTTCTCTAGCCACCAAACGTCACGGTCATTCTCTTTCCGTCTCGTGGACACGAGCTGAGAAATTGCAAACGTCGAGCAATTGCTCAGAGATGAAAAGTGCCAGCACTGAAAGCTGTTGCTAGCCAGCACCCTTCCTTGGAAGCGCTTTTGTAGCCCTTAGAACACTGGGGCTCTGTGTTTCTCTAGCCACCTAGTCTTCTGCTCATCCTCTCGCGTAGTCTAAAGAGCGCTCAGGTGAGAAATTGCAAACGTCGAGCAATTGCTCAGAGATGAAAAGTGCCAGCACTGAAAGCTGTTGCTAGCCAGCACCCTTCCTTGGAAGCGCTTTCACAGGCGCAGCAACACTGGGGCTTTGCGCTTCTCTACCCACCAAACGTCACGGTCATTCTCTTTCCGTCTCGTAGACACGAGCTGAGAGATTGCAAACGTCGAGCAATTGCTCAGAGATGAAAAGTGCCAGCACTGAAAGCTCTTGCTAGCCAGCCCCCTTCCTTGGAAGCGCTTTCACAGGCGCAGCAACACTGGGGCTTTGCGCTTGTCTACCCACCAAAAGTCACGGTCATTCTCTTTCCGTCTCGTTGACACGAGCTGAGAGCTTGCAAACGTCGAGCAATTGCTCAGAGATGAAAAGTGCCAGCACTGAAAGCTGTTGCTAGCCAGCACCCTTCCTTGGAAGCGCTTTCACAGGCGCAGCAACACTGGGGCTTTGCGCTTCTCTACCCACCAAACGTCACGCTCACTATCTCTCCGTCTCGTAGACACGAGCTGAGAGATTGCAAACGTCGAGCAATTGCTCAGAGATGAAAAGTGCCAGCACTGAAAGCTGTTGCTAGACAGCACCCTTCCTTGGAAGCGCTTTTATAGCCCTTAGAACACTGGGGCTCTGGGCTTCTCTAGCCACCTAATCTTCTGCTCATCCTCTCGCGCAGTCTAAAGAGACCTCAGGTGAGAAATTGCAAACGCCCAGCAATTGCTCAGAGATGAAAAGTGCCAGCACTGAAAGCTCTTGCTAGCCAGCCCCCTTCCTTGGAAGCGCTTTCACAGGCGCAGCAACACTGGGGCTTTGCGCTTCTCTACCCACCAAACGTCACGGTCACTATCACTCCGTCGCGTGTACACGAGCTGAGAAATTGCAAACGTCGAGCAATTGCTCAGAGATGAAAAGTGCCAGCACTGAAAGCTGTTGCTAGCCAGCACCCTTCCTTGGAAGCGCTTTCACAGGCGCAGCAACACTGGGGCTTTGCGCTTCTCTACCCACCAAACGTCACGGTCATTATCTCTCCGTCTCGTAGACACGAGCTGAGAAATTGCAAACGTCGAGCAATTGCTCAGAGATGGAAAGTGCCAGCACTGAAAGCTCTTGCTAGCCAGCACCCTTCCTTGGAAGCGCTTTTTTAGCCCTTAGAACACTGGGGCTTTGCGCTTCTCTAGCCACCTAATCTTCTGCTCATCCTCTCGCGCAGTGTAAATAGAGCTCAGGTGAGAAATCGCAAACGTCGAGCAATTGCTCAGAGATGAAAAGTGCCAGCACTGAAAGCTGTTGCTAGCCAGCCCCCTTCCTTGGAAGCGCTTTCACAGGCGCAGTAACACTGGGGCATTGCGCTTCTCTAGCCACCAAACGTCACGGTCACTATTTCTCCGTCTCGTAGACACGAGCTGAGAGATTGCAAACGTCGAGCAATTGCTCAGAAATGAAAAGTGCCAGCACTGAAAGCTCTTGCTAGCCAGCACCCTTCCTTGGAAGCGCTTTCACAGGCGCAGCAACACTGGGGCTTTGCGCTTCTCTACCCACCAAACGTCACGGTCATTCTCTTTCCATCTCGTAGACACGAGCTGAGAAATTGCAAACGTCGAGCAATTGCTCAGAGATGAAAAGTGCCAGCACTGAAAGCTGTTGCTAGCCAGCACCCTTCCTTGCAAGCGCTTTTGTAGCCCTTAGAACACTGGGGCTCTGGGCTTCTCTAGCCACCTAATCTTCTGCTCATCCTCTCGCGTAGCCTAAGAGCGCTCAGGTGAGAAATTGCAAACGTCGAGCAATTGCTCAGAGATGAAAAGTGCCAGCACTGAAAGCTCTTGCTAGCCAGCACCCTTCCTTGGAAGCGCTTTCACAGGCGCAGCAACACTGGGGCTTTGCGCTTCTCTACCCACCAAACGTCACGGTCATTCTCTTTCCGTCTCGTAGACACGAGCTGAGAGATTGCAAACGTCGAGCAATTGCTCAGAGATGAAAAGTGCCAGCACTGAAAGCTCTTGCTAGCCAGCACCCTTCCTTGGAAGCGCTTTCACAGGCGCAGCAACACTGGGGCTTTGCGCTTCTCTAGCCACCAAACGTCACGGTCATTCTCTTTCCGTCTCGTGGACACGAGCTGAGAAATTGCAAACGTCGAGCAATTGCTCAGAGATGAAAAGTGCCAGCACTGAAAGCTGTTGCTAGCCAGCACCCTTCCTTGGAAGCGCTTTTGTAGCCCTTAGAACACTGGGGCTCTGTGTTTCTCTAGCCACCTAGTCTTCTGCTCATCCTCTCGCGTAGTCTAAAGAGCGCTCAGGTGAGAAATTGCAAACGTCGAGCAATTGCTCAGAGATGAAAAGTGCCAGCACTGAAAGCTGTTGCTAGCCAGCACCCTTCCTTGGAAGCGCTTTCACAGGCGCAGCAACACTGGGGCTTTGCGCTTCTCTACCCACCAAACGTCACGGTCATTCTCTTTCCGTCTCGTAGACACGAGCTGAGAGATTGCAAACGTCGAGCAATTGCTCAGAGATGAAAAGTGCCAGCACTGAAAGCTGTTGCTAGCCAGCCCCCTTCCTTGGAAGCGCTTTCACAGGCGCAGCAACACTGGGGCTTTGCGCTTGTCTACCAACCAAAAGTCACGGTCATTCTCTTTCCGTCTCGTTGACACGAGCTGAGAGCTTGCAAACGTCGAGCAATTGCTCAGAGATGAAAAATGCCAGCACTGAAAGCTGTTTCTAGCCAGCACCCTTCCTTGGAAGCGCTTTCACAGGCGCAGCAACACTGGGGCTTTGCGCTTCTCTACCCACCAAACGTCACGGTCATTCTCTTTCCGTCTCGTAGACACGAGCTGAGAAATCGCAAACGTCGAGCAATTGCTCAGAGATGAAAAGTGCCAGCACTGAAAGCTGTTTCTAGCCAGCACCCTTCCTTGGAAGTGCTTTTGTAGCCCTTAGAACACTGGGGCTCTGGGCTTCTCTAGCCACCTAATCTTCTGCTCATCCTCTCGCGTAGTCTAAAGAGCGCTCAGGTGAGAAATTGCAAACGTCGAGCAATTGCTCAGAGATGAAAAGTGCCAGCACTGAAAGCTGTTGCTAGCCAGCACCCTTCCTTGGAAGCGCTTTCACAGGCGCAGCAACACTGGGGCTTTGCGCTTCTCTACCCACCAAACGTCACAGTCACTATCTCTCCGTCTTG
This sequence comes from Sarcoramphus papa, assembly GCA_037962945.1. Classification (NCBI taxonomy): domain Eukaryota; kingdom Metazoa; phylum Chordata; class Aves; order Accipitriformes; family Cathartidae; genus Sarcoramphus; species Sarcoramphus papa. Next base: position 77,770,168 of record CM075587.1, read on the forward strand.
TAGACACGAGCTGAGAAATTGCAAACGTCGAGCAATTGCTCAGAGATGAAAAGTGCCAGCACTGAAAGCTAATGCTAGCGAGCACCCTTCCTTGGAAGCGCTTTCACAGGCGCAGCAACACTGGGGCTTTGCGCTTCTCTACCCACCAAACATCACGGTCACTATCTCTCAGTCTCGTAGAAACGAGCTGAGAGATTGCAAACGTCGAGCAATTGCTCAGAGATGAAAAGTGCCAGCACTGAAAGCTGTTGCTAGCCAGCACCCTTCCTTGCAAGCGCTTTTGTAGACCTAAGAACACTGGGGCTCTGGGCTTCTCTAGCCACCTAATCTTCTGCTCATCCTCTCGCGTAGTCTAAAGAGAGCTCAGGTGAGAAATTGCAAACGTCGAGCAATTGCTCAGAGATGAAAAGTGCCAGCACTGAAAGCTCTTGCTAGCCAGCACCCTTCCTTGGAAGCGCTTTCACAGGCGCAGCAACACTGGGGCTTTGCGCTTCTCTACCCACCAAACGTCACGGTCATTCTCTTTCCATCTCGTAGACACGAGCTGAGAAATTGCAAACGTCGAGCAATTGCTCAGAGATGAAAAGTGCCAGCACTGAAAGCTGTTGCTAGCCAGCACCCTTCCTTGGAAGCGCTTTTGTAGCCCTTAGAATACTGGGGCTCCGGGCCTCTCTAGCCAACTAATCTTCTGCTCATCCTCTCGTGCAGTCTAAACAGAGCTCAGGTGAGAAATTGCAAACGTCGAGCAATTGCTCAGAGATGAAAAGTGCCAGCACTGAAAGCTGTTGCTAGCCAGCACCCTTCCTTGGAAGCGCTTTTGTAGACCTAAGAACACTGGGGCTCTGGGCTTCTCTAGCCACCTAATCTTCTGCTCATCCTCTCGCGTAGTCTAAAGAGCGCTCAGGTGAGAAATTGCAAACCTCGAGCAAGTGCTCAGAGATGAAAATTGCCAGCACTGAAAGCTGTTGCTAGCCAGCACCCTTCCTTGGAAGCGCTTTCACAGGCGCAGTAACCCTGGGGCTTTGTGCTTCTCTAGCCACCAAACGTCACGGTCACTATTTCTCCGTCTCGTAGACACGAGCTGAGAGATTGCAAACGTCGAGCAATTGCTCAGAGATGAAAAGTGCCAGCACTGAAAGCTGTTGCTAGCCAGCACCCTTCCTTGGAAGCGCTTTCACAGGCGCAGCAACACTGGGGCTTTGCGCTTCTCTACCCACCAAACGTCACGGTCATTCTCTTTCCGTCTCGTAGACACGAGCTGAGAGATTGCAAACGTCGAGCAATTGCTCAGAGATGAAAAGTGCCAGCACTGAAAGCTGTTGCTAGCCAGCACCCTTCCTTGCAAGCGCTTTTGTAGACCTAAGAACACTGGGGCTCTGGGCTTCTCTAGCCACCTAATCTTCTGCTCATCCTCTCGCGTAGTCTAAAGAGAGCTCAGGTGAGAAATTGCAAACCTCGAGCAATTGCTCAGAGATGAAAAGTGCCAGCACCGAAAGCTCTTGCTAGCCAGCACCCTTCCTTGGAAGCGCTTTCACAGGCGCAGCAACACTGGGGCTTCTCGCTTCTCTAGCCACCAAACGTCACGGTCACTATTTCTCCGTCTCGTAGACACGAGCTGAGAAATTGCAAACGTCGAGCAATTGCTCAGAGATGAAAAGTGCCAGCACTGAAAGCTGTTTCTAGCCAGCACCCTTCCTTGAAAGCGCTTTCACAGGCGCAGCAACACTGGGGCTTTGCGCTTCTCTACCCACCAAACGTCACGGTCATTCTCTTTCCATCTCGTAGACACGAGCTGAGAGATTGCAAATGTCCAGCAATTGCTCAGAGATGAAAAGTGCCAGCACTGAAAGCTCTTGCTAGCCAGCACCCTTCCTTGGAAGCGCTTTTGTAGGCCTAAGAACACTGGGGCTTTGCGCTTCTCTACCCACCAAACGTCACGGTCATTCTCTTTCCATCTCGTAGACACGAGCTGAGAGATTGCAAACGTCGAGCAATTGCTCAGAGATGAAAAGTGCCAGCACTGAAAGCTCTTGCTAGCCAGCACCCTTCCTTGGAAGCGCTTTCACAGGCGCAACAACACTGGGGCTTCTCGCTTCTCTAGCCACCAAACGTCACGGTCATTCTCTTTCCATCTCGTAGACACGAGCTGAGAAATTGCAAACGTCGAGCAATTGCTCAGAGATGAAAAGTGCCAGCACTGAAAGCTCTTGCTAGCCAGCACCCTTCCTTGCAAGCGCTTTTGTAGCCCTTAGAACACCGGGGCTCTGTGTTTCTCTAGCCACCTAATCTTCTGCTCATCCTCTCGCGTAGTCTAAAGAGCGCTCAGGTGAGAAATTGCAAACGTCGAGCAATTGCTCAGAGATGAAAAGTGCCAGCACTGAAAGCTCTTGCTAGCCAGCACCCTTCCTTGGAAGCGCTTTCACAGGCGCAGCAACACTGGGGCTTTGCGCTTCTCTACCCACCAAACGTCACGGTCATTCTCTTTCCATCTCGTAGACACGAGCTGAGAAATTGCAAACGTCGAGCAATTGCTCAGAGATGAAAAGTGCCAGCACTGAAAGCTGTTGCTAGCCAGCACCCTTCCTTGGAAGCGCTTTCACAGGCGCAGCAACACTGGGGCTTTGCGCTGCTCTACCCACCAAAAGTCACGGTCATTCTCTTTCCGTCTCGTAGACACGAGCTGAGAGATTGCAAACGTCGAGCAATTGCTCAGAGATGAAAAGTGCCAGCACTGAAAGCTCTTGCTAGCCAGCACCCTTCCTTGGAAGCGCTTTCACAGGCGCAGCAACACTGGGGCTTTGCGCTTCTCTACCCACCAAACGTCACGGTCATTCTCTTTCCATCTCGTAGACACGAGCTGAGAAATTGCAAACGTCGAGCAATTGCTCAGAGATGAAAAGTGCCAGCACTGAAAGCTCTTGCTAGCCAGCACCCTTCCTTGGAAGCGCTTTTGTAGCCCTTAGAACACTGGGGCTCTGGGCTTCTGTAGCCACCTAATCTTCTGCTCATCCTCTCGCGTAGTCTAAAGAGCGCTCAGGTGAGAAATTGCAAACGTCGAGCAATTGCTCAGAGATGAAAAGTGCCAGCACTGAAAGCTGTTGCTAGCCAGCACCCTTCCTTGGAAGCGCTTTCACAGGCGCAGCAACACTGGGGCTTTGCGCTTCTCTACCCACCAAACGTCACGGTCATTCTCTTTCCGTCTCGTAGACACGAGCTGAGAGATTGCAAACGTCGAGCAATTGCTCAGAGATGAAAAGTGCCAGCACTGAAAGCTCTTGCTAGCCAGCACCCTTCCTTGCAAGCGCTTTTGTAGACCTAAGAACACTGGGGCTCTGGGCTTCTCTAGCCACCTAATCTTCTGCTCATCCTCTCGCGTAGTCTAAAGAGCGCTCAGGTGAGAAATTGCAAACGTCGAGCAATTGCTCAGAGATGAAAAGTGCCAGCACTGAAAGCTCTTGCTAGCCAGCACCCTTCCTTGGAAGCGCTTTCACAGGCGCAGCAACACTGGGGCTTTGCGCTTCTCTACCCACCAAACGTCACGGTCATTCTCTTTCCATCTCGTAGACACGAGCTGAGAGATTGCAAACGTCGAGCAATTGCTCAGAGATGAAAAGTGCCAGCACTGAAAGCTGTTGCTAGCCAGCACCCTTCCTTGGAAGCGCTTTTGTAGACCTAAGAACACTGGGGCTCTGGGCTTCTCTAGCCACCTAATCTTCTGCTCATCCTCTCGCGTAGTCTAAAGAGAGCTCAGGTGAGAAATTGCAAACGTCGAGCAATTGCTCAGAGATGAAAAGTGCCAGCACTGAAAGCTGTTGCTAGCCAGCACCCTTCCTTGGAAGCGCTTTCACAGGCGCAGCAACACTGGGGCTTTGCGCTTCTCTACCCACCAAACGTCACGGTCACTATCTCTCCGTCTCGTGGACACGAGCTGAGAAATTGCAAATGTCGAGCAATTGCTCAGAGATGAAAAGTGCCAGCACTGAAAGCTCTTGCTAGCCAGCACCCTTCCTTGGAAGCGCTTTCACAGGCGCAGCAACACTGGGGCTTTGCGCTTCTCTACCCACCAAACGTCACGGTCATTCTCTTTCCATCTCGTAGACACGAGCTGAGAGATTGCAAACGTCGAGCAATTGCTCAGAGATGAAAAGTGCCAGCACTGAAAGCTCTTGCTAGCCAGCACCCTTCCTTGCAAGCGCTTTTGTAGCCCTTAGAACACTGGGGCTCTGGGCTTCTCTAGCCACCTAATCTTCTGCTCATCCTCTCGCGTAGTCTAAAGAGCGCTCAGGTGAGAAATTGCAAACGTCGAGCAATTGCTCAGAGATGAAAAGTGCCAGCACTGAAAGCTCTTGCTAGCCAGCACCCTTCCTTGGAAGCGCTTTCACAGGCGCAGCAACACTGGGGCTTTGCGCTTCTCTACCCACCAAACGTCACGGTCACTATCTCTCCGTCTCGTGGACACGAGCTGAGAAATTGCAAATGTCGAGCAATTGCTCAGAGATGAAAAGTGCCAGCACTGAAAGCTGTTGCTAGCCAGCACCCTTCCTTGGAAGCGCTTTCACAGGCGCAGCAACACTGGGGCTTTGCGCTTCTCTACCCACCAAACGTCACGGTCATTCTCTTTCCATCTCGTAGACACGAGCTGAGAGATTGCAAACGTCGAGCAATTGCTCAGAGATGAAAAGTGCCAGCACTGAAAGCTCTTGCTAGCCAGCACCCTTCCTTGGAAGCGCTTTCACAGGCGCAGCAACACTGGGGCTTTGCGCTTCTCTAGCCACCAAACGTCACGGTCATTCTCTTTCCGTCTCGTAGACACGAGCTGAGAAATTGCAAACCTCGAGCAATTGCTCAGAGATGAAAAGTGCCAGCACTGAAAGCTGTTGCTAGCCAGCACCCTTCCTTGCAAGCGCTTTTGTAGCCCTTTAGAACACTGGGGCTCTGTGTTTCTCTAGCCACCTAATCTTCTGCTCATCCTCTCGCGTAGTCTAAAGAGAGCTCAGGTGAGAAATTGCAAACGTCGAGCAATTGCTCAGAGATGAAAAGTTCCAGCACTGAAAGCTCTTGCTAGCCAGCACCCTTCCTTGGAAGCGCTTTCACAGGCGCAGCAACACTGGGGCTTTGCGCTTCTCTACCCACCAAACGTCACGGTCATTCTCTTTCCATCTCGTAGACACGAGCTGAGAGATTGCAAACGTCGAGCAATTGCTCAGAGATGAAAAGTGCCAGCACTGAAAGCTGTTGCTAGCTAGCACCCTTCCTTGGAAGCGCTTTCACAGGCGCAGCAACACTGGGGCTTTGCGCTTCTCTACCCACCAAACGTCACGGTCATTCTCTTTCCATCTCGTAGACACGAGCTGAGAGATTGCAAACGTCGAGCAATTGCTCAGAGATGAAAAGTGCCAGCACTGAAAGCTGTTGCTAGCCAGCACCCTTCCTTGCAAGCGCTTTCACAGGCGCAGCAACACTGGGGCTTTGCGCTTCTCTACCCACCAAATGTCACGGTCATTCTCTTTCCGTCTCGTAGACACGAGCTGAGAGATTGCAAACGTCGAGCAATTGCTCAGAGATGAAAAGTGCCAGCACTGAAAGCTCTTGCTAGCCAGCACCCTTCCTTGGAAGCGCTTTCACAGGTGCAGCAACACTGGGGCTTTGCGCTTCTCTACCCACCAAACGTCACGGTCATTCTCTTTCCATCTCGTAGACACGAGCTGAGAAATTGCAAATGTCGAGCAATTGCTCAGAGATGAAAAGTGCCAGCACTGAAAGCTGTTGCTAGCCAGCACCCTTCCTTGGAAGCGCTTTCACAGGCGCAGCAACACTGGGGCTTTGCGCTTCTCTACCCACCAAACGTCACGGTCATTCTCTTTCCAACTCGTAGACACGAGCTGAGAGATTGCAAACGTCGAGCAATTGCTCAGAGATGAAAAGTGCCAGCACTGAAAGCTGTTGCTAGCCAGCACCCTTCCTTGCAAGCGCTTTTGTAGACCTAAGAACACTGGGGCTCTGGGCTTCTCTAGCCACCTAATCTTCTGCTCATCCTCTCGCGTAGTCTAAAGAGAGCTCAGGTGAGAAATTGCAAACGTCGAGCAATTGCTCAGAGATGAAAAGTGCCAGCACTGAAAGCTCTTGCTAGCCAGCACCCTTCCTTGGAAGCGCTTTCACAGGCGCAGCAACACTGGGGCTTTGCGCTTCTCTAGCCACCAAACGTCACGGTCATTCTCTTTCCGTCTCGTAGACACGAGCTGAGAGATTGCAAACGTCGAGCAATTGCTCAGAGATGAAAAGTGCCAGCACTGAAAGCTGTTGCTAGCCAGCACCCTTCCTTGGAAGCGCTTTTGTAGCCCTTAGAATACTGGGGCTCTGGGCTTCTCTAGCCAACTAATCTTCTGCTCATCCTCTCGTGCAGTCTAAACAGAGCTCAGGTGAGAAATTGCAAACGTCGAGCAATTGCTCAGAGATGAAAAGTGCCAGCACTGAAAGCTCTTGCTAGCCAGCACCCTTCCTTGCAAGCGCTTTTGTAGACCTAAGAACACTGGGGCTCTGGGCTTCTCTAGCCACCTAATCTTCTGCTCATCCTCTCGCGTAGTCTAAAGAGAGCTCAGGTGAGAAATTGCAAACCTCGAGCAATTGCTCAGAGATGAAAAGTGCCAGCACTGAAAGCTGTTGCTAGCCAGCACCCTTCCTTGGAAGCGCTTTCACAGGCGCAGCAACACTGGGGCTTTGCGCTTCTCTACCCCCCAAACGTCACGGTCACTATCTCTCCGTCTCGTGGACACGAGCTGAGAAATTGCAAATGTCGAGCAATTGCTCAGAGATGAAAAGTGCCAGCACTGAAAGCTCTTGCTAGCCAGCACCCTTCCTTGGAAGCGCTTTCACAGGCGCAGCAACACTGGGGCTTTGCGCTTCTCTACCCACCAAACGTCACGGTCATTCTCTTTCCATCTCGTAGACACGAGCTGAGAGATTGCAAACGTCGAGCAATTGCTCAGAGATGAAAAGTGCCAGCACTGAAAGCTCTTGCTAGCCAGCACCCTTCCTTGGAAGCGCTTTTGTAGACCTAAGAACACTGGGGCTCTGGGCTTCTCTAGCCACCTAATCTTCTGCTCATCCTCTCGCGTAGTCTAAAGAGAGCTCAGGTGAGAAATTGCAAACGTCGAGCAATTGCTCAGAGATGAAAAGTGCCAGCACTGAAAGCTCTTGCTAGCCAGCACCCTTCCTTGGAAGCGCTTTCACAGGCGCAGCAACACTGGGGCTTTGCGCTTCTCTACCCACCAAACGTCACGGTCACTATCTCTCCGTCTCGTGGACACGAGCTGAGAAATTGCAAATGTCGAGCAATTGCTCAGAGATGAAAAGTGCCAGCACTGAAAGCTGTTGCTAGCCAGCCCCCTTCCTTGGAAGCGCTTTCACAGGCGCAGCAACACTGGGGCTTTGCGCTTCTCTACCCACCAAACGTCACGGTCATTCTCTTTCCAACTCGTAGACACGAGCTCAGAAATTGCAAACGTCGAGCAATTGCTCAGAGATGAAAAGTGCCAGCACTGAAAGCTGTTGCTAGCCAGCACCCTTCCTTGCAAGCGCTTTTGTAGACCTAAGAACACTGGGGCTCTGGGCTTCTCTAGCCACCTAATCTTCTGCTCATCCTCTCGCGTAGTCTAAAGAGAGCTCAGGTGAGAAATTGCAAACGTCGAGCAATTGCTCAGAGATTAAAAGTGCCAGCACTGAAAGCTGTTGCTAGCCAGCACCCTTCCTTGGAAGCGCTTTCACAGGCGCAGCAACACTGGGGCTTTGCGCTTCTCTACCCACCAAACGTCACGGTCATTCTCTTTCCGTCTCGTAGACACGACTGAGAGATTGCAAACGTCGAGCAATTGCTCAGAGATGAAAAGTGCCAGCACTGAAAGCTGTTGCTAGCCAGCACCCTTCCTTGGAAGCGCTTTTGTAGCCCTTAGAATACTGGGGCTCTGGGCTTCTCTAGCCAACTAATCTTCTGCTCATCCTCTCGTGCAGTCTAAACAGAGCTCAGGTGAGAAATTGCAAACGTCGAGCAATTGCTCAGAGATGAAAAGTGCCAGCACTGAAAGCTGTTGCTAGCCAGCACCCTTCCTTGGAAGCGCTTTTGTAGACCTAAGAACACTGGGGCTCTGGGCTTCTCTAGCCACCTAATCTTCTGCTCATCCTCTCGCGTAGTCTAAAGAGCGCTCAGGTGAGAAATTGCAAACGTCGAGCAATTGCTCAGAGATGAAAAGTGCCAGCACTGAAAGCTCTTGCTAGCCAGCACCCTTCCTTGGAAGCGCTTTCACAGGCGCAGCAACACTGGGGCTTTGCGCTTCTCTACCCACCAAACGTCACGCTCACTATCTCTCTCTCTCGTGGACACGAGCTGAGAAATTGCAAATGTCGAGCAATTGCTCAGAGATGAAAAGTGCCAGCACTGAAAGCTGTTGCTAGCCAGCACCCTTCCTTGGAAGCGCTTTCACAGGCGCAGCAACACTGGGGCTTTGCGCTTCTCTACCCACCAAACGTCACGGTCATTCTCTTTCCATCTCGTAGACACGAGCTGAGAGATTGCAAACGTCGAGCAATTGCTCAGAGATGAAAAGTGCCAGCACTGAAAGCTCTTGCTAGCCAGCACCCTTCCTTGGAAGCGCTTTCACAGGCGCAGCAACACTGGGGCTTTGCGCTTCTCTACCCACCAAACGTCACGGTCATTCTCTTTCCATCTCGTAGACACGAGCTGAGAGATTGCAAACGTCGAGCAATTGCTCAGAGATGAAAAGTGCCAGCACTGAAAGCTGTTGCTAGCCAGCACCCTTCCTTGGAAGCGCTTTTGTAGACCTAAGAACACTGGGGCTCTGGGCTTCTCTAGCCACCTAATCTTCTGCTCATCCTCTCGCGTAGTCTAAAGAGCGCTCAGGTGAGAAATTGCAAACGTCGAGCAATTGCTCAGAGATGAAAAGTGCCAGCACTGAAAGCTGTTGCTAGCCAGCACCCTTCCTTGGAAGCGCTTTCACAGGCGCAGCAACACTGGGGCTTTGCGCTTCTCTACCCACCAAACGTCACGGTCACTATCTCTCCGTCTCGTGGACACGAGCTGAGAAATTGCAAATGTCGAGCAATTGCTCAGAGATGAAAAGTGCCAGCACTGAAAGCTGTTGCTAGCCAGCACCCTTCCTTGGAAGCGCTTTCACAGGCGCAGCAACACTGGGGCTTTGCGCTTCTCTACCCACCAAACGTCACGGTCATTCTCTTTCCATCTCGTAGACACGAGCTGAGAGATTGCAAACGTCGAGCAATTGCTCAGAGATGAAAAGTGCCAGCACTGAAAGCTCTTGCTAGCCAGCACCCTTCCTTGGAAGCGCTTTCACAGGCGCAGCAACACTGGGGCTTTGCGCTTCTCTACCCACCAAACGTCACGGTCATTCTCTTTCCGTCTCGTAGACACGAGCTGAGAAATTGCAAACGTCGAGCAATTGCTCAGAGATGAAAAGTGCCAGCACTGAAAGCTGTTGCTAGCCAGCACCCTTCCTTGCAAGCGCTTTTGTAGCCCTTTAGAACACTGGGGCTCTGTGTTTCTCTAGCCACCTAATCTTCTGCTCAACCTCTCGCGTAGTCTAAAGAGAGCTCAGGTGAGAAATTGCAAACGTCGAGCAATTGCTCAGAGATGAAAAGTTCCAGCACTGAAAGCTCTTGCTAGCCAGCACCCTTCCTTGGAAGCGCTTTCACAGGCGCAGCAACACTGGGGCTTTGCGCTTCTCTACCCACCAAACGTCACGGTCATTCTCTTTCCATCTCGTAGACACGAGCTGAGAGATTGCAAACGTCGAGCAATTGCTCAGAGATGAAAAGTGCCAGCACTGAAAGCTGTTGCTAGCTAGCACCCTTCCTTGGAAGCGCTTTCACAGGCGCAGCAACACTGGGGCTTTGCGCTTCTCTACCCACCAAACGTCACGGTCATTCTCTTTCCATCTCGTAGACACGAGCTGAGAGATTGCAAACGTCGAGCAATTGCTCAGAGATGAAAAGTGCCAGCACTGAAAGCTGTTGCTAGCCAGCACCCTTCCTTGCAAGCGCTTTCACAGGCGCAGCAACACTGGGGCTTTGCGCTTCTCTACCCACCAAACGTCACGGTCATTCTCTTTCCGTCTCGTAGACACGAGCTGAGCGATTGCAAACGTCGAGCAATTGCTCAGAGATGAAAAGTGCCAGCACTGAAAGCTCTTGCTAGCCAGCACCCTTCCTTGGAAGCGCTTTCACAGGTGCAGCAACACTGGGGCTTTGCGCTTCTCTACCCACCAAACGTCACGGTCATTCTCTTTCCATCTCCTAGACACGAGCTGAGAAATTGCAAACGTCGAGCAATTGCTCAGAGATGAAAAGTGCCAGCACTGAAAGCTGTTGCTAGCCAGCACCCTTCCTTGGAAGCGCTTTTGTAGCCCTTAGAACACTGGGGCTCTGTGTTTCTCTAGCCACCTAATCTTCTGCTCATCCTTTCGCGCAGTCTAAAGAGAGCTCAGGTGAGAAATTGCAAACCTCGAGCAATTGCTCAGAGATGAAAAGTGCCAGCACTGAAAGCTGTTGCTAGCCAGCCCCCTTCCTTGGAAGCGCTTTCACAGGCGCAGCAACACTGGGGCTTTGCGCTTCTCTACCCACCAAACGTCACGGTCATTCTCTTTCCGTCTCGTAGACACGAGCTGAGAAATTGCAAACGTTGAGCAATTGCTCAGAGATGAAAAGTGCCAGCACTGAAAGCTCTTGCTAGCCAGCACCCTTCCTTGGAAGCGCTTTCACAGGCGCAGCAACACTGGGGCTTTGCGCTTCTCTACCCCCCAAACGTCACGGTCACTATCTCTCCATCTCGTAGACACGAGCTGAGAAATTGCAAACGTCGAGCAATTGCTCAGAGATGAAAAGTGCCAGCACTGAAAGCTGTTGCTAGCCAGCACCCTTCCTTGGAAGCGCTTTTGTAGCCCTTTAGAACACTGGGGCTCTGTGTTTCTCTAGCCACCTAATCTTCTGCTCATCCTCTCGCGTAGTCTAAAGAGAGCTCAGGTGAGAAATTGCAAACGTCGAGCAATTGCTCAGAGATGAAAAGTGCCAGCACTGAAAGCTCTTGCTAGCCAGCACCCTTCCTTGGAAGCGCTTTCACAGGCGCAGCAACACTGGGGCTTTGCGCTTCTCTACCCACCAAACGTCACGGTCATTCTCTTTCCATCTCGTAGACACGAGCTGAGAGATTGCAAACGTCGAGCAATTGCTCAGAGATGAAAAGTGCCAGCACTGAAAGCTCTTGCTAGCCAGCACCCTTCCTTGCAAGCGCTTTCACAGGCGCAGCAACACTGGGGCTTTGCGCTGCTCTACCCACCAAAAGTCACGGTCATTCTCATTCCGTCTCGTAGACACGAGCTGAGAGATTGCAAACGTCGAGCAATTGCTCAGAGATGAAAAGTGCCAGCACTGAAAGCTCTTGCTAGCCAGCCCCCTTCCTTGGAAGCGCTTTCACAGGCGCAGCAACACTGGGGCTTTGCGCTTCTCTACCCACCAAACGTCACGGTCATTCTCTTTCCGTCTCGTAGACACGAGCTGAGAAATTGCAAACGTCGAGCAATTGCTCAGAGATGAAAAGTGCCAGCACTGAAAGCTCTTGCTAGCCAGCACCCTTCCTTGGAAGCGCTTTTGTAGCCCTTAGAACACTGGGGCTCTGTGTTTCTCTAGCCACCTAATCTTCTGCTCATCCTCTCGCGTAGTCTAAAGAGCGCTCAGGTGAGAAATTGCAAACCTCGAGCAATTGCTCAGAGATGAAAAGTGCCAGCACTGAAAGCTCTTGCTAGCCAGCACCCTTCCTTGGAAGCGCTTTCACAGGCGCAGCAACACTGGGGCTTTGCGCTTCTCTACCCACCAAACGTCACGGTCATTCTCTTTCCATCTCGTAGACACGAGCTGAGAGATTGCAAACGTCGAGCAATTGCTCAGAGATGAAAAGTGCCAGCACTGAAAGCTGTTGCTAGCCAGCACCCTTCCTTGGAAGCGCTTTCACAGGCGCAGCAACACTGGGGCTTTGCGCTTCTCTACCCACCAAACATCACGGTCACTATCTCTCCGTCTCGTAGAAACGAGCTGAGAGATTGCAAACGTCGAGCAATTGCTCAGAGATGAAAAGTGCCAGCACTGAAAGCTGTTGCTAGCCAGCACCCTTCCTTGGAAGCGCTTTTGTAGACCTAAGAACACTGGGGCTCTGGGCTTCTCTAGCCACCTAATCTTCTGCTCATCCTCTCGCGTAGTCTAAACAGAGCTCAGGTGAGAAATTGCAAACCTCGAGCAATTGCTCAGAGATGAAAAGTGCCAGCACTGAAAGCTGTTGCTAGCCAGCACCCTTCCTTGGAAGCGCTTTCACAGGCGCAGCAACACTGGGGCTTTGCGCTTCTCTACCCACCAAACGTCACGGTCATTCTCTTTCCGTCTCGTAGACACGAGCTGAGAGATTGCAAACGTCGAGCAATTGCTCAGAGATGAAAAGTGCCAGCACTGAAAGCTGTTGCTAGCCAGCACCCTTCCTTGCAAGCGCTTTTGTAGCCCTTTAGAACACTGGGGCTCTGTGTTTCTCTAGCCACCTAATCTTCTGCTCATCCTCTCGCGTAGTCTAAAGAGAGCTCAGGTGAGAAATTGCAAACGTCGAGCAATTGCTCAGAGATGAAAAGTGCCAGCACTGAAAGCTGTTGCTAGCCAGCACCCTTCCTTGGAAGCGCTTTCACAGGCGCAGCAACACTGGGGCTTTGCGCTTCTCTACCCACCAAACGTCACGGTCATTCTCTTTCCATCTCGTAGACACGAGCTGAGAGATTGCAAACGTCGAGCAATTGCTCAGAGATGAAAAGTGCCAGCACTGAAAGCTGTTGCTAGCCAGCACCCTTCCTTGGAAGCGCTTTCACAGGCGCAGCAACACTGGGGCTTTGCGCTTCTCTACCCACCAAACGTCACGGTCATTCTCTTTCCAACTCGTAGACACGAGCTGAGAGATTGCAAACGTCGAGCAATTGCTCAGAGATGAAAAGTGCCAGCACTGAAAGCTGTTGCTAGCCAGCACCCTTCCTTGCAAGCGCTTTTGTAGACCTAAGAACACTGGGGCTCTGGGCTTCTCTAGCCACCTAATCTTCTGCTCATCCTCTCGCATAGTCTAAAGAGCGCTCAGGTGAGAAATTGCAAACGTCGAGCAATTGCTCAGAGATGAAAAGTGCCAGCACTGAAAGCTCTTGCTAGCCAGCACCCTTCCTTGGAAGCGCTTTCACAGGCGCAGCAACACTGGGGCTTTGTGCTTCTCTACCCACCAAACGTCACGGTCATTCTCTTTCCATCTCGTAGACACGAGCTGAGAGATTGCAAACGTCGAGCAATTGCTCAGAGATGAAAAGTGCCAGCACTGAAAGCTCTTGCTAGCCAGCACCCTTCCTTGGAAGCGCTTTCACAGGCGCAGCAACACTGGGGCTTTGCGCTTCTCTAGCCACCAAAAGTCACGGTCATTCTCTTTCCGTCTCGTAGACACGAGCTGAGAGATTGCAAATGTCGAGCAATTGCTCAGAGATGAAAAGTGCCAGCACTGAAAGCTCTTGCTAGCCAGCACCCTTCCTTGGAAGCGCTTTCACAGGTGCAGCAACACTGGGGCTTTGCGCTTCTCTACCCACCAAACGTCACGGTCATTCTCTTTCCATCTCGTAGACACGAGCTGAGAAATTGCAAACGTCGAGCAATTGCTCAGAGATGAAAAGTGCCAGCACTGAAAGCTCTTGCTAGCCAGCACCCTTCCTTGGAAGCGCTTTTGTAGCCCTTAGAACACTGGGGCTCTGTGTTTCTCTAGCCACCTAATCTTCTGCTCATCCTCTCGCGTAGTCTAAAGAGCGCTCAGGTGAGAAATTGCAAACCTCGAGCAATTGCTCAGAGATGAAAAGTGCCAGCACTGAAAGCTGTTGCTAGCCAGCACCCTTCCTTGGAAGCGCTTTCACAGGCGCAGCAACACTGGGGCTTTGCGCTTCTCTACCCACCAAACGTCACGGTCATTCTCTTTCCATCTCGTAGACACGAGCTGAGAGATTGCAAACATCGAGCAATTGCTCAGAGATGAAAAGTGCCAGCACTGAAAGCTGTTGCTAGCCAGCACCCTTCCTTGGAAGCGCTTTCACAGGCGCAGCAACACTGGGGCTTTGCGCTTCTCTACCCACCAAACATCACGGTCACTATCTCTCCGTCTCGTAGAAACGAGCTGAGAGATTGCAAACGTCGAGCAATTGCTCAGAGATGAAAAGTGCCAGCACTGAAAGCTCTTGCTAGCCAGCACCCTTCCTTGGAAGCGCTTTTGTAGACCTAAGAACACTGGGGCTCTGGGCTTCTCTAGCCACCTAATCTTCTGCTCATCCTCTCGCGTAGTCTAAACAGAGCTCAGGTGAGAAATTGCAAACCTCGAGCAATTGCTCAGAGATGAAAAGTGCCAGCACTGAAAGCTCTTGCTAGCCAGCACCCTTCCTTGGAAGCGCTTTCACAGGCGCAGCAACACTGGGGCTTTGCGCTTCTCTACCCACCAAACGTCACGGTCATTCTCTTTCCGTCTCGTAGACACGAGCTGAGAGATTGCAAACGTCGAGCAATTGCTCAGAGATGAAAAGTGCCAGCACTGAAAGCTGTTGCTAGCCAGCACCCTTCCTTGCAAGCGCTTTTGTAGCCCTTTAGAACACTGGGGCTCTGTGTTTCTCTAGCCACCTAATCTTCTGCTCATCCTCTCGCGTAGTCTAAAGAGAGCTCAGGTGAGAAATTGCAAACGTCGAGCAATTGCTCAGAGATGAAAAGTGCCAGCACTGAAAGCTGTTGCTAGCCAGCACCCTTCCTTGGAAGCGCTTTCACAGGCGCAGCAACACTGGGGCTTTGCGCTTCTCTAGCCACCAAACGTCACGGTCATTCTCTTTCCATCTCGTAGACACGAGCTGAGAGATTGCAAACGTCGAGCAATTGCTCAGAGATGAAAAGTGCCAGCACTGAAAGCTGTTGCTAGCCAGCACCCTTCCTTGGAAGCGCTTTCACAGGCGCAGCAACACTGGGGCTTTGCGCTTCTCTACCCACCAAACGTCACGGTCATTCTCTTTCCAACTCGTAGACACGAGCTGAGAGATTGCAAACGTCGAGCAATTGCTCAGAGATGAAAAGTGCCAGCACTGAAAGCTGTTGCTAGCCAGCACCCTTCCTTGCAAGCGCTTTTGTAGACCTAAGAACACTGGGGCTCTGGGCTTCTCTAGCCACCTAATCTTCTGCTCATCCTCTCGCGTAGTCTAAAGAGCGCTCAGGTGAGAAATTGCAAACGTCGAGCAATTGCTCAGAGATGAAAAGTGCCAGCACTGAAAGCTCTTGCTAGCCAGCACCCTTCCTTGGAAGCGCTTTCACAGGCGCAGCAACACTGGGGCTTTGTGCTTCTCTACCCACCAAACGTCACGGTCATTCTCTTTCCATCTCGTAGACACGAGCTGAGAGATTGCAAACGTCGAGCAATTGCTCAGAGATGAAAAGTGCCAGCACTGAAAGCTCTTGCTAGCCAGCACCCTTCCTTGGAAGCGCTTTCACAGGCACAGCAACACTGGGGCTTTGCGCTTCTCTACCCACCAAAAGTCACGGTCATTCTCTTTCCGTCTCGTAGACACGAGCTGAGAGATTGCAAATGTCGAGCAATTGCTCAGAGATGAAAAGTGCCAGCACTGAAAGCTCTTGCTAGCCAGCACCCTTCCTTGGAAGCGCTTTCACAGGTGCAGCAACACTGGGGCTTTGCGCTTCTCTACCCACCAAACGTCACGGTCATTCTCTTTCCATCTCGTAGACACGAGCTGAGAAATTGCAAACGTCGAGCAATTGCTCAGAGATGAAAAGTGCCAGCACTGAAAGCTGTTGCTAGCCAGCACCCTTCCTTGGAAGCGCTTTTGTAGACCTAAGAACACTGGGGCTCTGTGTTTCTCTAGCCACCTAATCTTCTGCTCATCCTCTCGCGTAGTCTAAAGAGCGCTCAGGTGAGAAATTGCAAACGTCGAGCAATTGCTCAGAGATGAAAAGTGCCAGCACTGAAAGCTGTTGCTAGCCAGCACCCTTCCTTGGAAGCGCTTTCACAGGCGCAGCAACACTGGGGCTTTGCGCTTCTCTACCCACCAAACGTCACGGTCATTCTCTTTCCGTCTCGTAGACACGAGCTGAGAGATTGCAAACGTTGAGCAATTGCTCAGAGATGAAAAGTGCCAGCACTGAAAGCTCTTGCTAGCCAGCACCCTTCCTTGGAAGCGCTTTCACAGGCGCAGCAACACTGGGGCTTTGCGCTTCTCTACCCACCAAACATCACGGTCACTATCTCTCCGTCTCGTGGACACGAGCTGAGAGATTGCAAACGTCGAGCAATTGCTCAGAGATGAAAAGTGCCAGCACTGAAAGCTCTTGCTAGCCAGCACCCTTCCTTGCAAGCGCTTTTGTAGACCTAAGAACACTGGGGCTCTCGGCTTCTCTAGCCACCTAATCTTCTGCTCATCCTCTCGCGTAGTCTAAAGAGAGCTCAGGTGAGAAATTGCAAACGTCGAGCAATTGCTCAGAGATGAAAAGTGCCAGCACTGAAAGCTGTTGCTAGCCAGCACCCTTCCTTGGAAGCGCTTTCACAGGCGCAGCAACACTGGGGCTTTGCGCTTCTCTACCCACCAAACGTCACGGTCATTCTCTTTCCGTCTCGTAGACACGAGCTGAGAGATTGCAAACATCGAGCAATTGCTCAGAGATGAAAAGTGCCAGCACTGAAAGCTGTTGCTAGCCAGCACCCTTCCTTGGAAGCGCTTTTGTAGCCCTTAGAACACTGGGGCTCCTTGTTTCTCTAGCCACCTAATCTTCTGCTCATCCTCTCGTGCAGTCTAAAGAGAGCTCAGGTGAGAAATTGCAAACCTCGAGCAATTGCTCAGAGATGAAAAGTGCCAGCACTGAAAGCTGTTGCTAGCCAGCACCCTTCCTTGGAAGCGCTTTCACAGGCGCAGCAACACTGGGGCTTTGCGCTTCTCTAGCCACCAAACGTCACGGTCACTATTTCTCCGTCTCGTGGACACGAGCTGAGAAATTGCAAACGTCGAGCAATTGCTCAGAGATGAAAAGTGCCAGCACTGAAAGCTGTTGCTAGCCAGCACCCTTCCTTGGAAGCGCTTTTGTAGACCTAAGAACACTGGGGCTCTCGGCTTCTCTAGCCACCTAATCTTCTGCTCATCCTCTCGCGTAGTCTAAAGAGCGCTCAGGTGAGAAATTGCAAACGTCGAGCAATTGCTCAGAGATGAAAAGTGCCAGCACTGAAAGCTGTTGCTAGCCAGCCCCCTTCCTTGGAAGCGCTTTCACAGGCGCAGCAACACTGGGGCTTTGCGCTTCTCTACCCACCAAACATCACGGTCACTATCTCTCCGTCTCGTAGAAACGAGCTGAGAAATTGCAAACGTCGAGCAATTGCTCAGAGATGAAAAGTGCCAGCACTGAAAGCTCTTGCTAGCCAGCACCCTTCCTTGGAAGCGCTTTTGTAGACCTAAGAACACTGGGGCTCTCGGCTTCTCTAGCCACCTAATCTTCTGCTCATCCTCTCGCGTAGTCTAAAGAGAGCTCAGGTGAGAAATTGCAAACGTCGAGCAATTGCTCAGAGATGAAAAGTGCCAGCACTGAAAGCTCTTGCTAGCCAGCACCCTTCCTTGGAAGCGCTTTCACAGGCGCAGCAACACTGGGGCTTTGCGCTTCTCTAGCCACCAAACGTCACGGTCACTATTTCTCCGTCTGGTGGACACGAGCTGAGAAATTGCAAACGTCGA
The DNA here is from genome assembly GCA_037962945.1 of Sarcoramphus papa. Lineage (NCBI taxonomy): Eukaryota > Metazoa > Chordata > Aves > Accipitriformes > Cathartidae > Sarcoramphus > Sarcoramphus papa. Next base: position 77,788,005 of record CM075587.1, read on the forward strand.
GCAATTGCTCAGAGATGAAAAGTGCCAGCACTGAAAGCTCTTGCTAGCCAGCACCCTTCCTTGGAAGCGCTTTTGTAGACCTAAGAACACTGGGGCTCTCGGCTTCTCTAGCCACCTAATCTTCTGCTCATCCTCTCGCGTAGTCTAAAGAGAGCTCAGGTGAGAAATTGCAAACGTCGAGCAATTGCTCAGAGATGAAAAGTGCCAGCACTGAAAGCTCTTGCTAGCCAGCACCCTTCCTTGGAAGCGCTTTCACAGGCGCAGCAACACTGGGGCTTTGCGCTTCTCTAGCCACCAAACGTCACGGTCACTATTTCTCCGTCTGGTGGACACGAGCTGAGAAATTGCAAACGTCGAGCAATTGCTCAGAGATGAAAAGTGCCAGCACTGAAAGCTCTTGCTAGCCAGCACCCTTCCTTGGAAGCGCTTTTGTAGCCCTTAGAACACTGGGGCTCTGTGTTTCTCTAGCCACCTAATCTTCTGCTCATCCTCTCGCGTAGTCTAAAGAGCGCTCAGGTGAGAAATTGCAAACGTCGAGCAATTGCTCAGAGATGAAAAGTGCCAGCACTGAAAGCTGTTGCTAGCCAGCACCCTTCCTTGGAAGCGCTTTCACAGGCGCAGCAACACTGGGGCTTTGCGCTTCTCTACCCACCAAACGTCACGGTCATTCTCTTTCCGTCTCGTGGACACGAGCTGAGAGATTGCAAACGTCGAGCAATTGCTCAGAGATGAAAAGTGCCAGCACTGAAAGCTGTTGCTAGCCAGCACCCTTCCTTGGAAGCGCTTTCACAGGCGCAGCAACACTGGGGCTTTGCGCTTCTCTAGCCACCAAACATCACGGTCACTATCTCTCCGTCTCGTAGAAACGAGCTGAGAGATTGCAAACGTCGAGCAATTGCTCAGAGATGAAAAGTGCCAGCACTGAAAGCTGTTGCTAGCCAGCACCCTTCCTTGGAAGCGCTTTTGTAGACCTAAGAACACTGGGGCTCTGGGCTTCTCTAGCCACCTAATCTTCTGCTCATCCTCTCGCGTAGTCTAAAGAGAGCTCAGGTGAGAAATTGCAAACGTCGAGCAATTGCTCAGAGATGAAAAGTGCCAGCACTGAAAGCTGTTGCTAGCCAGCACCCTTCCTTGGAAGCGCTTTCACAGGCGCAGCAACACTGGGGCTTTGCGCTTCTCTAGCCACCAAACGTCACGGTCACTATTTCTCCGTCTCGTGGACACGAGCTGAGAAATTGCAAACGTCGAGCAATTGCTCAGAGATGAAAAGTGCCAGCACTGAAAGCTGTTTCTATCCAGCACCCTTCCTTGGAAGCGCTTTTGTAGCCCTTAGAACACTGGGGCTCTGGGCTTCTCTAGCCAACTAATCTTCTGCTCATCCTCTCGCGTAGTCTAAAGAGCGCTCAGGTGAGAAATTGCAAACGTCGAGCAATTGCTCAGAGATGAAAAGTGCCAGCACTGAAAGCTGTTGCTAGCCAGCACCCTTCCTTGGAAGCGCTTTCACAGGCGCAGCAACACTGGGGCTTTGCGCTTCTCTACCCACCAAACGTCACGGTCATTCTCTTTCCGTCTCGTAGACACGAGCTGAGAGATTGCAAACGTCGAGCAATTGCTCAGAGATGAAAGGTGCCAGCACTGAAAGCTCTTGCTAGCCAGCACCCTTCCTTGGAAGCGCTTTCACAGGCGCAGCAACACTGGGGCTTTGCGCTTCTCTACCCACCAAACGTCACGGTCACTATCTCTCCGTCTCATAGACACGAGCTGAGAAATTGCAAATGTCGAGCAATTGCTCAGAGATGAAAAGTGCCAGCACTGAAAGCTCTTGCTAGCCAGCACCCTTCCTTGGAAGCGCTTTTGTAGCCCTTAGAATACTGGGGCTCTGGGCTTCTCTAGCCAACTAATCTTCTGCTCATCCTCTCGTGCAGTCTAAACAGAGCTCAGGTGAGAAATTGCAAACGTCGAGCAATTGCTCAGAGATGAAAAGTGCCAGCACTGAAAGCTCTTGCTAGCCAGCACCCTTCCTTGGAAGCGCTTTTGTAGACCTAAGAACACTGGGGCTCTGGGCTTCTCTAGCCACCTAATCTTCTGCTCATCCTCTCGCGTAGTCTAAAGAGCGCTCAGGTGAGAAATTGCAAACGTCGAGCAATTGCTCAGAGATGAAAAGTGCCAGCACTGAAAGCTGTTGCTAGCCAGCACCCTTCCTTGGAAGCGCTTTCACAGGCGCAGCAACACTGGGGCTTTGCGCTTCTCTAGCCACCAAACGTCACGGTCACTATCTCTCCGTCTCGTGGACACGAGCTGAGAAATTGCAAATGTCGAGCAATTGCTCAGAGATGAAAAGTGCCAGCACTGAAAGCTCTTGCTAGCCAGCACCCTTCCTTGGAAGCGCTTTCACAGGCGCAGCAACACTGGGGCTTTGCGCTTCTCTAGCCACCAAACGTCACGGTCATTCTCTTTCCATCTCGTAGACACGAGCTGAGAGATTGCAAACGTCGAGCAATTGCTCAGAGATGAAAAGTGCCAGCACTGAAAGCTGTTGCTAGCCAGCCCCCTTCCTTGGAAGCGCTTTCACAGGCGCAGCAACACTGGGGCTTTGCGCTTCTCTACCCACCAAACGTCACGGTCATTCTCTTTCCATCTCGTAGACACGAGCTGAGAAATTGCAAACGTCGAGCAATTGCTCAGAGATGAAAAGTGCCAGCACTGAAAGCTGTTGCTAGCCAGCACCCTTCCTTGGAAGCGCTTTTGTAGACCTAAGAACACTGGGGCTCTGGGCTTCTCTAGCCACCTAATCTTCTGCTCATCCTCTCGCGTAGTCTAAAGAGAGCTCAGGTGAGAAATTGCAAACGTCGAGCAATTGCTCAGAGATGAAAAGTGCCAGCACTGAAAGCTCTTGCTAGCCAGCACCCTTCCTTGGAAGCGCTTTCACAGGCGCAGCAACACTGGGGCTTTGTGCTTCTCTACCCACCAAACGTCACGGTCATTCTCTTTCCATCTCGTAGACACGAGCTGAGAGATTGCAAACGTCGAGCAATTGCTCAGAGATGAAAAGTGCCAGCACTGAAAGCTCTTGCTAGCCAGCACCCTTCCTTGGAAGCGCTTTCACAGGCGCAGCAACACTGGGGCTTTGCGCTTCTCTAGCCACCAAAAGTCACGGTCATTCTCTTTCCGTCTCGTAGACACGAGCTGAGAGATTGCAAATGTCGAGCAATTGCTCAGAGATGAAAAGTGCCAGCACTGAAAGCTCTTGCTAGCCAGCACCCTTCCTTGGAAGCGCTTTCACAGGTGCAGCAACACTGGGGCTTTGCGCTTCTCTACCCACCAAACGTCACGGTCATTCTCTTTCCATCTCGTAGACACGAGCTGAGAAATTGCAAACGTCGAGCAATTGCTCAGAGATGAAAAGTGCCAGCACTGAAAGCTCTTGCTAGCCAGCACCCTTCCTTGGAAGCGCTTTTGTAGCCCTTAGAACACTGGGGCTCTGTGTTTCTCTAGCCGCCTAATCTTCTGCTCATCCTCTCGCGTAGTCTAAAGAGCGCTCAGGTGAGAAATTGCAAACCTCGAGCAATTGCTCAGAGATGAAAAGTGCCAGCACTGAAAGCTGTTGCTAGCCAGCACCCTTCCTTGGAAGCGCTTTCACAGGCGCAGCAACACTGGGGCTTTGCGCTTCTCTACCCACCAAACGTCACGGTCATTCTCTTTCCATCTCGTAGACACGAGCTGAGAGATTGCAAACGTCGAGCAATTGCTCAGAGATGAAAAGTGCCAGCACTGAAAGCTGTTGCTAGCCAGCACCCTTCCTTGGAAGCGCTTTCACAGGCGCAGCAACACTGGGGCTTTGCGCTTCTCTACCCACCAAACATCACGGTCACTATCTCTCCGTCTCGTAGAAACGAGCTGAGAGATTGCAAACGTCGAGCAATTGCTCAGAGATGAAAAGTGCCAGCACTGAAAGCTCTTGCTAGCCAGCACCCTTCCTTGGAAGCGCTTTTGTAGACCTAAGAACACTGGGGCTCTGGGCTTCTCTAGCCACCTAATCTTCTGCTCATCCTCTCGCGTAGTCTAAACAGAGCTCAGGTGAGAAATTGCAAACCTCGAGCAATTGCTCAGAGATGAAAAGTGCCAGCACTGAAAGCTCTTGCTAGCCAGCACCCTTCCTTGGAAGCGCTTTCACAGGCGCAGCAACACTGGGGCTTTGCGCTTCTCTACCCACCAAACGTCACGGTCATTCTCTTTCCATCTCGTAGACACGAGCTGAGAGATTGCAAACATCGAGCAATTGCTCAGAGATGAAAAGTGCCAGCACTGAAAGCTGTTGCTAGCCAGCACCCTTCCTTGGAAGCGCTTTTGTAGCCCTTTAGAACACTGGGGCTCTGTGTTTCTCTAGCCACCTAATCTTCTGCTCATCCTCTCGCGTAGTCTAAAGAGAGCTCAGGTGAGAAATTGCAAACGTCGAGCAATTGCTCAGAGATGAAAAGTGCCAGCACTGAAAGCTGTTGCTAGCCAGCACCCTTCCTTGGAAGCGCTTTCACAGGCGCAGCAACACTGGGGCTTTGCGCTTCTCTAGCCACCAAACGTCACGGTCATTCTCTTTCCATCTCGTAGACACGAGCTGAGAGATTGCAAACGTTGAGCAATTGCTCAGAGATGAAAAGTGCCAGCACTGAAAGCTGTTGCTAGCCAGCACCCTTCCTTGGAAGCGCTTTCACAGGCGCAGCAACACTGGGGCTTTGCGCTTCTCTACCCACCAAACGTCACGGTCATTCTCTTTCCAACTCGTAGACACGAGCTGAGAGATTGCAAACGTCGAGCAATTGCTCAGAGATGAAAAGTGCCAGCACTGAAAGCTGTTGCTAGCCAGCACCCTTCCTTGCAAGCGCTTTTGTAGACCTAAGAACACTGGGGCTCTGGGCTTCTCTAGCCACCTAATCTTCTGCTCATCCTCTCGCGTAGTCTAAAGAGCGCTCAGGTGAGAAATTGCAAACGTCGAGCAATTGCTCAGAGATGAAAAGTGCCAGCACTGAAAGCTCTTGCTAGCCAGCACCCTTCCTTGGAAGCGCTTTCACAGGCGCAGCAACACTGGGGCTTTGTGCTTCTCTACCCACCAAACGTCACGGTCATTCTCTTTCCATCTCGTAGACACGAGCTGAGAGATTGCAAATGTCGAGCAATTGCTCAGAGATGAAAAGTGCCAGCACTGAAAGCTCTTGCTAGCCAGCACCCTTCCTTGGAAGCGCTTTCACAGGTGCAGCAACACTGGGGCTTTGCGCTTCTCTACCCACCAAACGTCACGGTCATTCTCTTTCCATCTCGTAGACACGAGCTGAGAAATTGCAAACGTCGAGCAATTGCTCAGAGATGAAAAGTGCCAGCACTGAAAGCTGTTGCTAGCCAGCACCCTTCCTTGGAAGCGCTTTTGTAGACCTAAGAACACTGGGGCTCTGTGTTTCTCTAGCCACCTAATCTTCTGCTCATCCTCTCGCGTAGTCTAAAGAGCGCTCAGGTGAGAAATTGCAAACGTCGAGCAATTGCTCAGAGATGAAAAGTGCCAGCACTGAAAGCTGTTGCTAGCCAGCACCCTTCCTTGGAAGCGCTTTCACAGGCGCAGCAACACTGGGGCTTTGCGCTTCTCTACCCACCAAACGTCACGGTCATTCTCTTTCCGTCTCGTAGACACGAGCTGAGAGATTGCAAACGTTGAGCAATTGCTCAGAGATGAAAAGTGCCAGCACTGAAAGCTGTTGCTAGCCAGCACCCTTCCTTGGAAGCGCTTTCACAGGCGCAGCAACACTGGGGCTTTGCGCTTCTCTACCCACCAAACATCACAGTCACTATCTCTCCGTCTCGTGGACACGAGCTGAGAGATTGCAAACGTCGAGCAATTGCTCAGAGATGAAAAGTGCCAGCACTGAAAGCTCTTGCTAGCCAGCACCCTTCCTTGGAAGCGCTTTTGTAGACCTAAGAACACTGGGGCTCTCGGCTTCTCTAGCCACCTAATCTTCTGCTCATCCTCTCGCGTAGTCTAAAGAGAGCTCAGGTGAGAAATTGCAAACGTCGAGCAATTGCTCAGAGATGAAAAGTGCCAGCACTGAAAGCTGTTGCTAGCCAGCACCCTTCCTTGGAAGCGCTTTCACAGGCGCAGCAACACTGGGGCTTTGCGCTTCTCTACCCACCAAACGTCACGGTCATTCTCTTTCCGTCTCGTAGACACGAGCTGAGAGATTGCAAACATCGAGCAATTGCTCAGAGATGAAAAGTGCCAGCACTGAAAGCTGTTGCTAGCCAGCACCCTTCCTTGGAAGCGCTTTTGTAGCCCTTAGAACACTGGGGCTCCTTGTTTCTCTAGCCACCTAATCTTCTGCTCATCCTCTCGTGCAGTCTAAAGAGAGCTCAGGTGAGAAATTGCAAACCTCGAGCAATTGCTCAGAGATGAAAAGTGCCAGCACTGAAAGCTGTTGCTAGCCAGCACCCTTCCTTGGAAGCGCTTTCACAGGCGCAGCAACACTGGGGCTTTGCGCTTCTCTAGCCACCAAACGTCACGGTCACTATTTCTCCGTCTCGTGGACACGAGCTGAGAAATTGCAAACGTCGAGCAATTGCTCAGAGATGAAAAGTGCCAGCACTGAAAGCTGTTGCTAGCCAGCACCCTTCCTTGGAAGCGCTTTTGTAGACCTAAGAACACTGGGGCTCTCGGCTTCTCTAGCCACCTAATCTTCTGCTCATCCTCTCGCGTAGTCTAAAGAGCGCTCAGGTGAGAAATTGCAAACGTCGAGCAATTGCTCAGAGATGAAAAGTGCCAGCACTGAAAGCTGTTGCTAGCCAGCCCCCTTCCTTGGAAGCGCTTTCACAGGCGCAGCAACACTGGGGCTTTGCGCTTCTCTACCCACCAAACATCACGGTCACTATCTCTCCGTCTCGTAGAAACGAGCTGAGAAATTGCAAACGTCGAGCAATTGCTCAGAGATGAAAAGTGCCAGCACTGAAAGCTCTTGCTAGCCAGCACCCTTCCTTGGAAGCGCTTTTGTAGACCTAAGAACACTGGGGCTCTCGGCTTCTCTAGCCACCTAATCTTCTGCTCATCCTCTCGCGTAGTCTAAAGAGAGCTCAGGTGAGAAATTGCAAACGTCGAGCAATTGCTCAGAGATGAAAAGTGCCAGCACTGAAAGCTCTTGCTAGCCAGCACCCTTCCTTGGAAGCGCTTTCACAGGCGCAGCAACACTGGGGCTTTGCGCTTCTCTAGCCACCAAACGTCACGGTCACTATTTCTCCGTCTGGTGGACACGAGCTGAGAAATTGCAAACGTCGAGCAATTGCTCAGAGATGAAAAGTGCCAGCACTGAAAGCTCTTGCTAGCCAGCACCCTTCCTTGGAAGCGCTTTTGTAGCCCTTAGAACACTGGGGCTCTGTGTTTCTCTAGCCACCTAATCTTCTGCTCATCCTCTCGCGTAGTCTAAAGAGCGCTCAGGTGAGAAATTGCAAACGTCGAGCAATTGCTCAGAGATGAAAAGTGCCAGCACTGAAAGCTGTTGCTAGCCAGCACCCTTCCTTGGAAGCGCTTTCACAGGCGCAGCAACACTGGGGCTTTGCGCTTCTCTACCCACCAAACGTCACGGTCACTATTTCTCCGTCTCGTGGACACGAGCTGAGAAATTGCAAACGTCGAGCAATTGCTCAGAGATGAAAAGTGCCAGCACTGAAAGCTCTTGATAGCCAGCACCCTTCCTTGGAAGCGCTTTCACAGGCGCAGCAACACTGGGGCTTTGCGCTTCTCTACCCACCAAACGTCACGGTCATTCTCTTTCCGTCTCGTGGACACGAGCTGAGAGATTGCAAACGTCGAGCAATTGCTCAGAGATGAAAAGTGCCAGCACTGAAAGCTGTTGCTAGCCAGCACCCTTCCTTGGAAGCGCTTTCACAGGCGCAGCAACACTGGGGCTTTGCGCTTCTCTAGCCACCAAACATCACGGTCACTATCTCTCCGTCTCGTAGAAACGAGCTGAGAGATTGCAAACGTCGAGCAATTGCTCAGAGATGAAAAGTGCCAGCACTGAAAGCTGTTGCTAGCCAGCACCCTTCCTTGGAAGCGCTTTTGTAGACCTAAGAACACTGGGGCTCTGGGCTTCTCTAGCCACCTAATCTTCTGCTCATCCTCTCGCGTAGTCTAAAGAGAGCTCAGGTGAGAAATTGCAAACGTCGAGCAATTGCTCAGAGATGAAAAGTGCCAGCACTGAAAGCTGTTGCTAGCCAGCACCCTTCCTTGGAAGCGCTTTCACAGGCGCAGCAACACTGGGGCTTTGCGCTTCTCTAGCCACCAAACGTCACGGTCACTATTTCTCCGTCTCGTGGACACGAGCTGAGAAATTGCAAACGTCGAGCAATTGCTCAGAGATGAAAAGTGCCAGCACTGAAAGCTGTTTCTATCCAGCACCCTTCCTTGGAAGCGCTTTTGTAGCCCTTAGAACACTGGGGCTCTGTGTTTCTCTAGCCACCTAATCTTCTGCTCATCCTCTCGCGTAGTCTAAAGAGCGCTCAGGTGAGAAATTGCAAACGTCGAGCAATTGCTCAGAGATGAAAAGTGCCAGCACTGAAAGCTGTTGCTAGCCAGCACCCTTCCTTGGAAGCGCTTTCACAGGCGCAGCAACACTGGGGCTTTGCGCTTCTCTACCCACCAAACGTCACGGTCATTCTCTTTCCGTCTCGTAGACACGAGCTGAGAGATTGCAAACGTCGAGCAATTGCTCAGAGATGAAAGGTGCCAGCACTGAAAGCTCTTGCTAGCCAGCACCCTTCCTTGGAAGCGCTTTCACAGGCGCAGCAACACTGGGGCTTTGCGCTTCTCTACCCACCAAACGTCACGGTCACTATCTCTCCGTCTCATAGACACGAGCTGAGAAATTGCAAATGTCGAGCAATTGCTCAGAGATGAAAAGTGCCAGCACTGAAAGCTCTTGCTAGCCAGCACCCTTCCTTGGAAGCGCTTTTGTAGCCCTTAGAATACTGGGGCTCTGGGCTTCTCTAGCCAACTAATCTTCTGCTCATCCTCTCGTGCAGTCTAAACAGAGCTCAGGTGAGAAATTGCAAACGTCGAGCAATTGCTCAGAGATGAAAAGTGCCAGCACTGAAAGCTCTTGCTAGCCAGCACCCTTCCTTGGAAGCGCTTTTGTAGACCTAAGAACACTGGGGCTCTGGGCTTCTCTAGCCACCTAATCTTCTGCTCATCCTCTCGCGTAGTCTAAAGAGCGCTCAGGTGAGAAATTGCAAACGTCGAGCAATTGCTCAGAGATGAAAAGTGCCAGCACTGAAAGCTGTTGCTAGCCAGCACCCTTCCTTGGAAGCGCTTTCACAGGCGCAGCAACACTGGGGCTTTGCGCTTCTCTAGCCACCAAACGTCACGGTCACTATCTCTCCGTCTCGTGGACACGAGCTGAGAAATTGCAAATGTCGAGCAATTGCTCAGAGATGAAAAGTGCCAGCACTGAAAGCTGTTGCTAGCCAGCACCCTTCCTTGGAAGCGCTTTCACAGGCGCAGCAACACTGGGGCTTTGCGCTTCTCTAGCCACCAAACGTCACGGTCATTCTCTTTCCATCTCGTAGACACGAGCTGAGAGATTGCAAACGTCGAGCAATTGCTCAGAGATGAAAAGTGCCAGCACTGAAAGCTGTTGCTAGCCAGCCCCCTTCCTTGGAAGCGCTTTCACAGGCGCAGCAACACTGGGGCTTTGCGCTTCTCTACCCACCAAACGTCACGGTCATTCTCTTTCCATCTCGTAGACACGAGCTGAGAAATTGCAAACGTCGAGCAATTGCTCAGAGATGAAAAGTGCCAGCACTGAAAGCTGTTGCTAGCCAGCACCCTTCCTTGGAAGCGCTTTTGTAGACCTAAGAACACTGGGGCTCTGGGCTTCTCTAGCCACCTAATCTTCTGCTCATCCTCTCGCGTAGTCTAAAGAGAGCTCAGGTGAGAAATTGCAAACGTCGAGCAATTGCTCAGAGATGAAAAGTGCCAGCACTGAAAGCTCTTGCTAGCCAGCACCCTTCCTTGGAAGCGCTTTCACAGGCGCAGCAACACTGGGGCTTTGCGCTTCTCTACCCACCAAACGTCACGGTCATTCTCTTTCCGTCTCGTAGACACGAGCTGAGAGATTGCAAATGTCGAGCAATTGCTCAGAGATGAAAAGTGCCAGCACTGAAAGCTGTTGCTAGCCAGCACCCTTCCTTGGAAGCGCTTTCACAGGCGCAGCAACACTGGGACTTTGCGCTTCTCTACCCACCAAACATCACGGTCACTATCTCTCCGTCTCGTAGAAACGAGCTGAGAGATTGCAAACGTCGAGCAATTGCTCAGAGATGAAAAGTGCCAGCACTGAAAGCTGTTGCTAGCCAGCACCCTTCCTTGGAAGCGCTTTTGTAGACCTAAGAACACTGGGGCTCTGTGTTTCTCTAGCCAACTAATCTTCTGCTCATCCTCTCGTGCAGTCTAAACAGAGCTCAGGTGAGAAATTGCAAATGTCGAGCAATTGCTCAGAGATGAAAAGTGCCAGCACTGAAAGCTGTTGCTAGCCAGCACCCTTCCTTGGAAGCGCTTTTGTAGACCTAAGAACACTGGGGCTCTGGGATTCTCTAGCCACCTAATCTTCTGCTCATCCTCTCGCGTAGTCTAAAGAGCGCTCAGGTGAGAAATTGCAAACGTCGAGCAATTGCTCAGAGATGAAAAGTGCCAGCACTGAAAGCTCTTGCTAGCCAGCACCCTTCCTTGGAAGCGCTTTCACAGGCGCAGCAACACTGGGGCTTTGCGCTTCTCTACCCACCAAACGTCACGGTCACTATCTCTCCGTCTCGTGGACACGAGCTGAGAAATTGCAAATGTCGAGCAATTGCTCAGAGATGAAAAGTGCCAGCACTGAAAGCTGTTGCTAGCCAGCACCCTTCCTTGGAAGCGCTTTCACAGGCGCAGCAACACTGGGGCTTTGCGCTTCTCTACCCACCAAACGTCACGGTCATTCTATTTCCGTCTCGTAGACACGAGCTGAGAGATTGCAAACGTCGAGCAATTGCTCAGAGATGAAAAGTGCCAGCACTGAAAGCTCTTGCTAGCCAGCACCCTTCCTTGGAAGCACTTTCACAGGCGCAGCAACACTGGGGCTTTGCGCTTCTCTAGCCACCAAACGTCACGGTCATTCTCTTTCCGTCTCGTAGACACGAGCTGAGAAATTGCAAACGTCGAGCAATTGCTCAGAGATGAAAAGTGCCAGCACTGAAAGCTGTTGCTAGCCAGCACCCTTCCTTGCAAGCGCTTTTGTAGCCCTTAGAACACCGGGGCTCTGTGTTTCTCTAGCCACCTAATCTTCTGCTCATCCTCTCGCGTAGTCTAAAGAGAGCTCAGGTGAGAAATTGCAAACGTCCAGCAATTGCTCAGAGATGAAAAGTGCCAGCACTGAAAGCTGTTGCTAGCCAGCACCCTTCCTTGGAAGCGCTTTCACAGGCGCAGCAACACTGGGGCTTTGCGCTTCTCTACCCACCAAACGTCACGGTCATTCTCTTTCCATCTCGTAGACACGAGCTGAGAGATTGCAAACGTCGAGCAATTGCTCAGAGATGAAAAGTGCCAGCACTGAAAGCTGTTGCTAGCCAGCACCCTTCCTTGGAAGCGCTTTCACAGGCGCAGCAACACTGGGGCTTTGCGCTTCTCTACCCACCAAACGTCACGGTCATTCTCTTTCCAACTCGTAGACACGAGCTGAGAGATTGCAAAAGTCGAGCAATTGCTCAGAGATGAAAAGTGCCAGCACTGAAAGCTGTTGCTAGCCAGCACCCTTCCTTGGAAGCGCTTTTGTAGACCTAAGAACACTGGGGCTCTGGGCTTCTCTAGCCACCTAATCTTCTGCTCATCCTCTCGCGTAGTCTAAAGAGAGCTCAGGTGAGAAATTGCAAACGTCGAGCAATTGCTCAGAGATGAAAAGTGCCAGCACTGAAAGCTGTTGCTAGCCAGCACCCTTCCTTGGAAGCGCTTTCACAGGCGCAGCAACACTGGGGCTTTGCGCTTCTCTACCCCCCAAACGTCACGGTCACTATCTCTCCGTCTCATAGACACGAGCTGAGAAATTGCAAATGTCGAGCAATTGCTCAGAGATGAAAAGTGCCAGCACTGAAAGCTGTTGCTAGCCAGCACCCTTCCTTGGAAGCGCTTTCACAGGCGCAGCAACACTGGGGCTTTGCGCTTCTCTAGCCACCAAACGTCACGGTCACTATCTCTCCGTCTCGTGGACACGAGCTGAGAAATTGCAAATGTCGAGCAATTGCTCAGAGATGAAAAGTGCCAGCACTGAAAGCTGTTGCTAGCCAGCACCCTTCCTTGGAAGCGCTTTCACAGGCACAGCAACACTGGGGCTTTGCGCTTCTCTAGCCACCAAACGTCACGGTCATTCTCTTTCCATCTCGTAGACACGAGCTGAGAGATTGCAAACGTCGAGCAATTGCTCAGAGATGAAAAGTGCCAGCACTGAAAGCTGTTGCTAGCCAGCACCCTTCCTTGGAAGCGCTTTCACAGGCGCAGCAACACTGGGGCTTTGCGCTTCTCTACCCACCAAACGTCACGGTCCTTCTCTTTCCGTCTCGTAGACACGAGCTGAGAAATTGCAAACGTCGAGCAATTGCTCAGAGATGAAAAGTGCCAGCACTGAAAGCTGTTGCTAGCCAGCACCCTTCCTTGGAAGCGCCTTTGTAGACCTAAGAACACTGGGGCTCTGGGCTTCTCTAGCCACCTAATCTTCTGCTCATCCTCTCGCGTAGTCTAAAGAGCGCTCAGGTGAGAAATTGCAAACGTCGAGCAATTGCTCAGAGATGAAAAGTGCCAGCACTGAAAGCTCTTGCTAGCCAGCACCCTTCCTTGGAAGCGCTTTCACAGGCGCAGCAACACTGGGGCTTTGCGCTTCTCTACCCACCAAACGTCACGGTCATTCTCTTTCCGTCTCGTAGACACGAGCTGAGAGATTGCAAACGTCGAGCAATTGCTCAGAGATGAAAAGTGCCAGCACTGAAAGCTGTTGCTAGCCAGCACCCTTCCTTGGAAGCGCTTTCACAGGCGCAGCAACACTGGGGCTTTGCGCTTCTCTACCCACCAAACGTCACGGTCATTCTCTTTCCAACTCGTAGACACGAGCTGAGAGATTGCAAACGTCGAGCAATTGCTCAGAGATGAAAAGTGCCAGCACTGAAAGCTCTTGCTAGCCAGCACCCTTCCTTGCAAGCGCTTTTGTAGACCTAAGAACACTGGGGCTCTGGGCTTCTCTAGCCACCTAATCTTCTGCTCATCCTCTCGCGTAGTCTAAAGAGAGCTCAGGTGAGAAATTGCAAACGTCGAGCAATTGCTCAGAGATGAAAAGTGCCAGCACTGAAAGCTGTTGCTAGCCAGCACCCTTCCTTGGAAGCGCTTTCACAGGCGCAGCAACACTGGGGCTTTGCGCTTCTCTACCCCCCAAACGTCACGGTCACTATCTCTCCGTCTCGTAGACACGAGCTGAGAAATTGCAAATGTCGAGCAATTGCTCAGAGATGAAAAGTGCCAGCACTGAAAGCTGTTGCTAGCCAGCACCCTTCCTTGGAAGCGCTTTCACAGGCGCAGCAACACTGGGGCTTTGCGCTTCTCTAGCCACCAAACGTCACGGTCACTATCTCTCCGTCTCGTGGACACGAGCTGAGAAATTGCAAATGTCGAGCAATTGCTCAGAGATGAAAAGTGCCAGCACTGAAAGCTGTTGCTAGCCAGCACCCTTCCTTGGAAGCGCTTTCACAGGCACAGCAACACTGGGGCTTTGCGCTTCTCTACCCACCAAACGTCACGGTCATTCTCTTTCCATCTCGTAGACACGAGCTGAGAGATTGCAAACGTCGAGCAATTGCTCAGAGATGAAAAGTGCCAGCACTGAAAGCTGTTGCTAGCCAGCACCCTTCCTTGGAAGCGCTTTCACAGGCGCAGCAACACTGGGGCTTTGCGCTTCTCTAGCCACCAAACGTCACGGTCCTTCTCTTTCCGTCTCGTAGACACGAGCTGAGAAATTGCAAACGTTGAGCAATTGCTCAGAGATGAAAAGTGCCAGCACTGAAAGCTGTTGCTAGCCAGCACCCTTCCTTGCAAGCGCTTTTGTAGACCTAAGAACACTGGGGCTCTGGGCTTCTCTAGCCGCCTAATCTTCTGCTCATCCTCTCGCGTAGTCTAAAGAGCGCTCAGGTGAGAAATTGCAAACGTCGAGCAATTGCTCAGAGATGAAAAGTTCCAGCACTGAAAGCTCTTGCTAGCCAGCACCCTTCCTTGGAAGCGCTTTCACAGGCGCAGCAACACTGGGGCTTTGCGCTTCTCTACCCACCAAACGTCACGGTCATTCTCTTTCCGTCTCGTAGACACGAGCTGAGAGATTGCAAACGTTGAGCAATTGCTCAGAGATGAAAAGTGCCAGCACTGAAAGCTCTTGCTAGCCAGCACCCTTCCTTGCAAGCGCTTTCACAGGCGCAGCAACACTGGGGCTTTGCGCTTCTCTACCCACCAAACATCACGGTCACTATCTCTCCGTCTCGTAGAAACGAGCTGAGAGATTGCAAACGTCGAGCAATTGCTCAGAGATGAAAAGTGCCAGCACTGAAAGCTCTTGCTAGCCAGCACCCTTCCTTGGAAGCGCTTTTGTAGACCTAAGAACACTGGGGCTCTGGGCTTCTCTAGCCACCTAATCTTCTGCTCATCCTCTCGCGTAGTCTAAAGAGAGCTCAGGTGAGAAATTGCAAACGTCGAGCAATTGCTCAGAGATGAAAAGTGCCAGCACTGAAAGCTCTTGCTAGCCAGCACCCTTCCTTGGAAGCGCTTTCACAGGCGCAGCAACACTGGGGCTTTGCGCTTCTCTACCCACCAAACGTCACGGTCATTCTCTTTCCGTCTCGTAGACACGAGCTGAGAGATTGCAAACGTCGAGCAATTGCTCAGAGATGAAAAGTGCCAGCACTGAAAGCTGTTGCTAGCCAGCACCCTTCCTTGGAAGCGCTTTCACAGGCGCAGCAACACTGGGGCTTTGCGCTTCTCTAGCCAC
Organism: Sarcoramphus papa; assembly: GCA_037962945.1. NCBI lineage: Eukaryota > Metazoa > Chordata > Aves > Accipitriformes > Cathartidae > Sarcoramphus > Sarcoramphus papa. The sequence goes on from CM075587.1 coordinate 77,803,079, forward strand.
CAAACGTCACGGTCATTCTCTTTCCGTCTCGTAGACACGAGCTGAGAAATTGCAAACGTCGAGCAATTGCTCAGAGATGAAAAGTGCCAGCACTGAAAGCTGTTGCTAGCCAGCACCCTTCCTTGCAAGCGCTTTTGTAGCCCTTAGAACACCGGGGCTCTGTGTTTCTCTAGCCACCTAATCTTCTGCTCATCCTCTCGCGTAGTCTAAAGAGAGCTCAGGTGAGAAATTGCAAACGTCGAGCAATTGCTCAGAGATGAAAAGTGCCAGCACTGAAAGCTCTTGCTAGCCAGCACCCTTCCTTGGAAGCGCTTTCACAGGCGCAGCAACACTGGGGCTTTGCGCTTCTCTAGCCACCAAACGTCACGGTCATTCTCTTTCCATCTCGTAGACACGAGCTGAGAGATTGCAAACATCGAGCAATTGCTCAGAGATGAAAAGTGCCAGCACTGAAAGCTGTTGCTAGCCAGCACCCTTCCTTGGAAGCGCTTTTGTACCCTTAGAACACTGGGGCTCTGGGCTTCTCTAGCCACCTAATCTTCTGCTCATCCTCTCGCGTAGTCTAAAGAGCGCTCAGGTGAGAAATTGCAAACCTCGAGCAATTGCTCAGAGATGAAAAGTGCCAGCACTGAAAGCTCTTGCTAGCCAGCACCCTTCCTTGGAAGCGCTTTCACAGGCGCAGCAACACTGGGGCTTTGCGCTTCTCTACCCACCAAACGTCACGGTCATTCTCTTTCCGTCTCGTAGACACGAGCTGAGAGATTGCAAACGTCGAGCAATTGCTCAGAGATGAAAAGTGCCAGCACTGAAAGCTGTTGCTAGCCAGCACCCTTCCTTGGAAGCGCTTTCACAGGCGCAGCAACACTGGGGCTTTGCGCTTCTCTACCCACCAAACATCACGGTCACTATCTCTCCGTCTCGTAGAAACGAGCTGAGAGATTGCAAACGTCGAGCAATTGCTCAGAGATGAAAAGTGCCAGCACTGAAAGCTGTTGCTAGCCAGCACCCTTCCTTGGAAGCGCTTTTGTAGACCTAAGAACACTGGGGCTCTGGGCTTCTCTAGCCACCTAATCTTCTGCTCATCCTCTCGCGTAGTCTAAAGAGAGCTCAGGTGAGAAATTGCAAACGTCGAGCAATTGCTCAGAGATGAAAAGTGCCAGCACTGAAAGCTCTTGCTAGCCAGCACCCTTCCTTGGAAGCGCTTTCACAGGCGCAGCAACACTGGGGCTTTGCGCTTCTCTACCCACCAAACGTCACGGTCATTCTCTTTCCGTCTCGTAGACACGAGCTGAGAGATTGCAAACGTTGAGCAATTGCTCAGAGATGAAAAGTGCCAGCACTGAAAGCTGTTGCTAGCCAGCACCCTTCCTTGGAAGCGCTTTCACAGGCGCAGCAACACTGGGGCTTTGCGCTTCTCTACCCACCAAACATCACGGTCACTATCTCTCCGTCTCGTAGAAACGAGCTGAGAGATTGCAAACGTCGAGCAATTGCTCAGAGATGAAAAGTGCCAGCACTGAAAGCTCTTGCTAGCCAGCACCCTTCCTTGCAAGCGCTTTTGTAGCCCTTAGAACACCGGGGCTCTGTGTTTCTCTAGCCACCTAATCTTCTGCTCATCCTCTCGCGTAGTCTAAAGAGAGCTCAGGTGAGAAATTGCAAACGTCGAGCAATTGCTCAGAGATGAAAAGTGCCAGCACTGAAAGCTCTTGCTAGCCAGCACCCTTCCTTGGAAGCGCTTTCACAGGCGCAGCAACACTGGGGCTTTGCGCTTCTCTAGCCACCAAACGTCACGGTCATTCTCTTTCCGTCTCGTAGACACGAGCTGAGAAATTGCAAATGTCGAGCAATTGCTCAGAGATGAAAAGTGCCAGCACTGAAAGCTGTTGCTAGCCAGCACCCTTCCTTGCAAGCGCTTTTGTAGCCCTTAGAACACCGGGGCTCTGTGTTTCTCTAGCCACCTAATCTTCTGCTCATCCTCTCGCGTAGTCTAAAGAGAGCTCAGGTGAGAAATTGCAAACGTCGAGCAATTGCTCAGAGATGAAAAGTGCCAGCACTGAAAGCTCTTGCTAGCCAGCACCCTTCCTTGGAAGCGCTTTCACAGGCGCAGCAACACTGGGGCTTTGCGCTTCTCTAGCCACCAAACGTCACGGTCATTCTCTTTCCATCTCGTAGACACGAGCTGAGAGATTGCAAACGTCGAGCAATTGCTCAGAGATGAAAAGTGCCAGCACTGAAAGCTGTTGCTAGCCAGCACCCTTCCTTGGAAGCGCTTTTGTAGACCTAAGAACACTGGGGCTCTGGGCTTCTCTAGCCACCTAATCTTCTGCTCATCCTCTCGCGTAGTCTAAAGAGAGCTCAGGTGAGAAATTGCAAACGTCGAGCAATTGCTCAGAGATGAAAAGTGCCAGCACTGAAAGCTGTTGCTAGCCAGCACCCTTCCTTGGAAGCGCTTTCACAGGCGCAGCAACACTGGGGCTTTGCGCTTCTCTACCCCCCAAAAGTCACGGTCACTATCTCTCCGTCTCGTAGACACGAGCTGAGAAATTGCAAATGTCGAGCAATTGCTCAGAGATGAAAAGTGCCAGCACTGAAAGCTCTTGCTAGCCAGCCCCCTTCCTTGGAAGCGCTTTCACAGGCGCAGCAACACTGGGGCTTTGCGCTTCTCTACCCACCAAACGTCACGGTCATTCTCTTTCCATCTCGTAGACACGAGCTGAGAGATTGCAAACGTCGAGCAATTGCTCAGAGATGAAAGGTGCCAGCACTGAAAGCTCTTGCTAGCCAGCACCCTTCCTTGGAAGCGCTTTCACAGGTGCAGCAACACTGGGGCTTTGCGCTTCTCTACCCACCAAACGTCACCGTCATTCTCTTTCCGTCTCGTAGACACGAGCTGAGAAATTGCAAACGTCGAGCAATTGCTCAGAGATGAAAAGTGCCAGCACTGAAAGCTCTTGCTAGCCAGCACCCTTCCTTGCAAGCGCTTTTGTAGCCCTTTAGAACACTGGGGCTCTGTGTTTCTCTAGCCACCTAATCTTCTGCTCATCCTCTCGCGTAGTCTAAAGAGAGCTCAGGTGAGAAATTGCAAACGTCGAGCAATTGCTCAGAGATGAAAAGTGCCAGCACTGAAAGCTGTTGCTAGCCAGCACCCTTCCTTGGAAGCGCTTTCACAGGCGCAGCAACACTGGGGCTTTGCGCTTCTCTAGCCACCAAACGTCACGGTCATTCTCTTTCCATCTCGTAGACACGAGCTGACAGATTGCAAACGTCGAGCAATTGCTCAGAGATGAAAAGTGCCAGCACTGAAAGCTGTTGCTAGCCAGCACCCTTCCTTGGAAGCGCTTTTGTAGCCCTTAGAACACTGGGGCTCTGTGTTTCTCTAGCCACCTAATCTTCTGCTCATCCTCTCGCGTAGTCTAAAGAGCGCTCAGGTGAGAAATTGCAAACGTCGAGCAATTGCTCAGAGATGAAAAGTGCCAGCACTGAAAGCTGTTGCTAGCCAGCACCCTTCCTTGGAAGCGCTTTCACAGGCGCAGCAACACTGGGGCTTTGCGCTTCTCTACCCACCAAACGTCACGGTCATTCTCTTTCCGTCTCGTAGACACGAGCTGAGAGATTGCAAACGTCGAGCAATTGCTCAGAGATGAAAAGTGCCAGCACTGAAAGCTGTTGCTAGCCAGCACCCTTCCTTGGAAGCGCTTTCACAGGCGCAGCAACACTGGGGCTTTGCGCTTCTCTACCCACCAAACGTCACGGTCATTCTCTTTCCATCTCGTAGACACGAGCTGACAGATTGCAAACGTCGAGCAATTGCTCAGAGATGAAAAGTGCCGGCACTGAAAGCTGTTGCTAGCCAGCACCCTTCCTTGCAAGCGCTTTTGTAGCCCTTAGAACACTGGGGCTCTGGGCTTCTCTAGCCACCTAATCTTCTGCTCATCCTCTCGTGCAGTCTAAAGAGAGCTCAGGTGAGAAATTGCAAACCTCGAGCAATTGCTCAGAGATGAAAAGTGCCAGCACTGAAAGCTGTTGCTAGCCAGCACCCTTCCTTGGAAGCGCTTTCACAGGCGCAGCAACACTAGGGCTTTGCGCTTCTCTAGCCACCAAACGTCACGGTCACTATTTCTCCGTCTCGTAGTCACGAGCTGAGAAATTGCAAACGTCGAGCAATTGCTCAGAGATGAAAAGTGCCAGCACTGAAAGCTCTTGCTAGCCAGCACCCTTCCTTGCAAGCGCTTTTGTAGCCCTTAGAACACTGGGGCTCTGTGTTTCTCTAGCCACCTAATCTTCTGCTCATCCTCTCGCGTAGTCTAAAGAGCGCTCAGGTGAGAAATTGCAAACCTCGAGCAATTGCTCAGAGATGAAAAGTGCCAGCACTGAAAGCTCTTGCTAGCCAGCACCCTTCCTTGGAAGCGCTTTCACAGGCGCAGCAACACTGGGGCTTTGCGCTTCTCTACCCACCAAACGTCACGGTCATTCTCTTTCCGTCTCGTAGACACGAGCTGAGAAATTGCAAACGTTGAGCAATTGCTCAGAGATGAAAAGTGCCAGCACTGAAAGCTCTTCCTAGCCAGCCCCCTTCCTTGGAAGCGCTTTCACAGGCGCAGCAACACTGGGGCTTTGCGCTTCTCTACCCACCAAACATCACGGTCACTATCTCTCCGTCTCGTAGAAACGAGCTGAGAGATTGCAAACGTCGAGCAATTGCTCAGAGATGAAAAGTGCCAGCACTGAAAGCTCTTGCTAGCCAGCACCCTTCCTTGGAAGCGCTTTTGTAGCCCTTAGAACACTGGGGCTCTGGGCTTCTCTAGCCACCTAATCTTCTGCTCATCCTCTCGCGTAGTCTAAAGAGCGCTCAGGTGAGAAATTGCAAATGTCGAGCAATTGCTCAGAGATGAAAAGTGCCAGCACTGAAAGCTCTTGCTAGCCAGCACCCTTCCTTGGAAGCGCTTTCACAGGCGCAGCAACACTGGGGCTTTGCGCTTCTCTACCCACCAAACGTCACGGTCATTCTCTTTCCGTCTCGTAGACACGAGCTGAGAGATTGCAAACGTCGAGCAATTGCTCAGAGATGAAAAGTGCCAGCACTGAAAGCTCTTGCTAGCCAGCACCCTTCCTTGGAAGCGCTTTTGTAGCCCTTAGAATACTGGGGCTCTGGGCTTCTCTAGCCAACTAATCTTCTGCTCATCCTCTCGTGCAGTCTAAAGAGAGCTCAGGTGAGAAATTGCAAACGTCGAGCAATTGCTCAGAGATGAAAAGTGCCAGCACTGAAAGCTCTTGCTAGCCAGCACCCTTCCTTGGAAGCGCTTTCACAGGCGCAGCAACACTGGGGCTTTGCGCTTCTCTAGCCACCAAACGTCACGGTCACTATTTCTCCGTCTCGTGGACACGAGCTGAGAAATTGCAAATGTCGAGCAATTGCTCAGAGATGAAAAGTGCCAGCACTGAAAGCTCTTGCTAGCCAGCACCCTTCCTTGGAAGCGCTTTCACAGGCGCAGCAACACTGGGGCTTTGCGCTTCTCTAGCCACCAAACGTCACGGTCATTCTCTTTCCATCTCGTAGACACGAGCTGAGAGATTGCAAACGTCGAGCAATTGCTCAGAGATGAAAAGTGCCAGCACTGAAAGCTGTTGCTAGCCAGCACCCTTCCTTGGAAGCGCTTTCACAGGCGCAGCAACACTGGGGCTTTGCGCTTCTCTACCCACCAAACGTCACGGTCATTCTCTTTCCGTCTCGTAGACACGAGCTGAGAAATTGCAAACGTCGAGCAATTGCTCAGAGATGAAAAGTGCCAGCACTGAAAGCTCTTGCTAGCCAGCACCCTTCCTTGCAAGCGCTTTTGTAGACCTAAGAACACTGGGGCTCTGGGCTTCTCTAGCCACCTAATCTTCTGCTCATCCTCTCGCGTAGTCTAAAGAGCGCTCAGGTGAGAAATTGCAAACCTCGAGCAATTGCTCAGAGATGAAAAGTGCCAGCACTGAAAGCTGTTGCTAGCCAGCACCCTTCCTTGGAAGCGCTTTCACAGGCGCAGCAACACTGGGGCTTTGCGCTTCTCTACCCACCAAACGTCACGGTCATTCTCTTTCCGTCTCGTAGACACGAGCTGAGAGATTGCAAACGTTGAGCAATTGCTCAGAGATGAAAAGTGCCAGCACTGAAAGCTGTTGCTAGCCAGCACCCTTCCTTGGAAGCGCTTTCACAGGCGCAGCAACACTGGGGCTTTGCGCTTCTCTAGCCACCAAACATCACGGTCACTATCTCTCCGTCTCGTAGAAACGAGCTGAGAGATTGCAAACGTCGAGCAATTGCTCAGAGATGAAAAGTGCCAGCACTGAAAGCTGTTGCTAGCCAGCACCCTTCCTTGGAAGCGCTTTTGTAGACCTAAGAACACTGGGGCTCTGGGCTTCTCTAGCCACCTAATCTTCTGCTCATCCTCTCGCGTAGTCTAAAGAGAGCTCAGGTGAGAAATTGCAAACGTCGAGCAATTGCTCAGAGATGAAAAGTGCCAGCACTGAAAGCTGTTGCTAGCCAGCACCCTTCCTTGGAAGCGCTTTCACAGGCGCAGCAACACTGGGGCTTTGCGCTTCTCTACCCACCAAACGTCACGGTCATTCTCTTTCCGTCTCGTAGACACGAGCTGAGAGATTGCAAACGTCGAGCAATTGCTCAGAGATGAAAAGTGCCAGCACTGAAAGCTGTTGCTAGCCAGCACCCTTCCTTGGAAGCGCTTTTGTAGCCCTTTAGAACACTGGGGCTCCTTGTTTCTCTAGCCACCTAATCTTCTGCTCATCCTCTCGTGCAGTCTAAAGAGAGCTCAGGTGAGAAATTGCAAACCTCGAGCAATTGCTCAGAGATGAAAAGTGCCAGCACTGAAAGCTCTTGCTAGCCAGCACCCTTCCTTGGAAGCGCTTTCACAGGCGCAGCAACACTGGGGCTTTGCGCTTCTCTACCCACCAAACGTCACGGTCATTCTCTTTCCGTCTCGTAGACACGAGCTGAGAGATTGCAAACGTTGAGCAATTGCTCAGAGATGAAAAGTGCCAGCACTGAAAGCTGTTGCTAGCCAGCACCCTTCCTTGGAAGCGCTTTCACAGGCGCAGCAACACTGGGGCTTTGCGCTTCTCTACCCACCAAACATCACGGTCACTATCTCTCCGTCTCGTAGAAACGAGCTGAGAGATTGCAAACGTCGAGCAATTGCTCAGAGATGAAAAGTGCCAGCACTGAAAGCTCTTGCTAGCCAGCACCCTTCCTTGCAAGCGCTTTTGTAGACCTAAGAACACTGGGGCTCTGGGCTTCTCTAGCCACCTAATCTTCTGCTCATCCTCTCGCGTAGTCTAAAGAGAGCTCAGGTGAGAAATTGCAAACGTCGAGCAATTGCTCAGAGATGAAAAGTGCCAGCACTGAAAGCTCTTGCTAGCCAGCACCCTTCCTTGGAAGCGCTTTCACAGGCGCAGCAACACTGGGGCTTTGCGCTTCTCTACCCACCAAACGTCACGGTCACTATTTCTCCGTCTCGTAGTCACGAGCTGAGAAATTGCAAACGTCGAGCAATTGCTCAGAGATGAAAAGTGCCAGCACTGAAAGCTCTTGCTAGCCAGCACCCTTCCTTGCAAGCGCTTTTGTAGCCCTTAGAACACTGGGGCTCTGTGTTTCTCTAGCCACCTAATCTTCTGCTCATCCTCTCGCGTAGTCTAAAGAGCGCTCAGGTGAGAAATTGCAAACCTCGAGCAATTGCTCAGAGATGAAAAGTGCCAGCACTGAAAGCTCTTGCTAGCCAGCACCCTTCCTTGCAAGCGCTTTCACAGGCGCAGCAACACTGGGGCTTTGCGCTTCTCTACCCACCAAACGTCACGGTCATTCTCTTTCCGTCTCGTAGACACGAGCTGAGAAATTGCAAACGTCGAGCAATTGCTCAGAGATGAAAAGTGCCAGCACTGAAAGCTCTTGCTAGCCAGCACCCTTCCTTGGAAGCGCTTTCACAGGCGCAGCAACACTGGGGCTTTGCGCTTCTCTACCCACCAAACATCACGGTCACTATCTCTCCGTCTCGTAGAAACGAGCTGAGAGATTGCAAACGTCGAGCAATTGCTCAGAGATGAAAAGTGCCAGCACTGAAAGCTGTTGCTAGCCAGCACCCTTCCTTGGAAGCGCTTTTGTAGACCTAAGAACACTGGGGCTCTGGGCTTCTCTAGCCACCTAATCTTCTGCTCATCCTCTCGCGTAGTCTAAAGAGAGCTCAGGTGAGAAATTGCAAACGTCGAGCAATTGCTCAGAGATGAAAAGTGCCAGCACTGAAAGCTCTTGCTAGCCAGCACCCTTCCTTGGAAGCGCTTTCACAGGCGCAGCAACACTGGGGCTTTGCGCTTCTCTACCCACCAAACGTCACGGTCATTCTCTTTCCGTCTCGTAGACACGAGCTGAGAGATTGCAAACGTCGAGCAATTGCTCAGAGATGAAAAGTGCCAGCACTGAAAGCTCTTGCTAGCCAGCACCCTTCCTTGGAAGCGCTTTTGTAGCCCTTAGAATACTGGGGCTCTGGGCTTCTCTAGCCAACTAATCTTCTGCTCATCCTCTCGTGCAGTCTAAACAGAGCTCAGGTGAGAAATTGCAAACGTCGAGCAATTGCTCAGAGATGAAAAGTGCCAGCACTGAAAGCTCTTGCTAGCCAGCACCCTTCCTTGGAAGCGCTTTTGTAGACCTAAGAACACTGGGGCTCTGGGCTTCTCTAGCCACCTAATCTTCTGCTCATCCTCTCGCGTAGTCTAAAGAGCGCTCAGGTGAGAAATTGCAAACGTCGAGCAATTGCTCAGAGATGAAAAGTGCCAGCACTGAAAGCTGTTGCTAGCCAGCACCCTTCCTTGGAAGCGCTTTCACAGGCGCAGCAACACTGGGGCTTTGCGCTTCTCTACCCACCAAACGTCACGGTCACTATTTCTCCGTCTCGTGGACACGAGCTGAGAAATTGCAAATGTCGAGCAATTGCTCAGAGATGAAAAGTGCCAGCACTGAAAGCTCTTGCTAGCCAGCACCCTTCCTTGGAAGCGCTTTCACAGGCGCAGCAACACTGGGGCTTTGCGCTTCTCTACCCACCAAACGTCACGGTCATTCTCTTTCCATCTCGTAGACACGAGCTGAGAGATTGCAAACGTCGAGCAATTGCTCAGAGATGAAAAGTGCCAGCACTGAAAGCTGTTGCTAGCCAGCACCCTTCCTTGGAAGCGCTTTCACAGGCGCAGCAACACTGGGGCTTTGCGCTTCTCTACCCACCAAACGTCACGGTCATTCTCTTTCCGTCTCGTAGACACGAGCTGAGAAATTGCAAACGTCGAGCAATTGCTCAGAGATGAAAAGTGCCAGCACTGAAAGCTCTTGCTAGCCAGCACCCTTCCTTGCAAGCGCTTTTGTAGACCTAAGAACACTGGGGCTCTGGGCTTCTCTAGCCACCTAATCTTCTGCTCATCCTCTCGCGTAGTCTAAAGAGCGCTCAGGTGAGAAATTGCAAACGTCGAGCAATTGCTCAGAGATGAAAAGTGCCAGCACTGAAAGCTGTTGCTAGCCAGCACCCTTCCTTGGAAGCGCTTTCACAGGCGCAGCAACACTGGGGCTTTGCGCTTCTCTACCCACCAAACATCACGGTCACTATCTCTCCGTCTCGTAGAAACGAGCTGAGAGATTGCAAACGTCGAGCAATTGCTCAGAGATGAAAAGTGCCAGCACTGAAAGCTCTTGCTAGCCAGCACCCTTCCTTGGAAGCGCTTTTGTAGACCTAAGAACACTGGGGCTCTGGGCTTCTCTAGCCACCTAGTCTTCTGCTCATCCTCTCGCGTAGTCTAAAGAGAGCTCAGGTGAGAAATTGCAAACGTCGAGCAATTGCTCAGAGATGAAAAGTGCCAGCACTGAAAGCTGTTGCTAGCCAGCCCCCTTCCTTGGAAGCGCTTTCACAGGCGCAGCAACACTGGGGCTTTGCGCTTCTCTACCCACCAAACGTCACGGTCATTCTCTTTCCGTCTCGTAGACACGAGCTGAGAGATTGCAAACGTCGAGCAATTGCTCAGAGATGAAAAGTGCCAGCACTGAAAGCTGTTGCTAGCCAGCACCCTTCCTTGCAAGCGCTTTTGTAGCCCTTTAGAACACTGGGGCTCCTTGTTTCTCTAGCCACCTAATCTTCTGCTCATCCTCTCGTGCAGTCTAAAGAGAGCTCAGGTGAGAAATTGCAAACCTCGAGCAATTGCTCAGAGATGAAAAGTGCCAGCACTGAAAGCTCTTGCTAGCCAGCACCCTTCCTTGGAAGCGCTTTCACAGGCGCAGCAACACTGGGGCTTTGCGCTTCTCTACCCACCAAACGTCACGGTCATTCTCTTTCCGTCTCGTAGACACGAGCTGAGAGATTGCAAACGTTGAGCAATTGCTCAGAGATGAAAAGTGCCAGCACTGAAAGCTGTTGCTAGCCAGCACCCTTCCTTGGAAGCGCTTTCACAGGCGCAGCAACACTGGGGCTTTGCGCTTCTGTACCCACCAAACATCACGGTCACTATCTCTCCGTCTCGTAGAAACGAGCTGAGAGATTGCAAACGTCGAGCAATTGCTCAGAGATGAAAAGTGCCAGCACTGAAAGCTGTTGCTAGCCAGCACCCTTCCTTGGAAGCGCTTTCACAGGCGCAGCAACACTGGGGCTTTGCGCTTCTCTAGCCACCAAACGTCACGGTCACTATTTCTCCGTCTCGTGGACACGAGCTGAGAAATTGCAAACGTCGAGCAATTGCTCAGAGATGAAAAGTGCCAGCACTGAAAGCTGTTGCTAGCCAGCACCCTTCCTTGGAAGCGCTTTCACAGGCGCAGCAACACTGGGGCTTTGCGCTTCTCTACCCACCAAACATCACGGTCACTATCTCTCCGTCTCGTAGAAACGAGCTGAGAGATTGCAAACGTCGAGCAATTGCTCAGAGATGAAAAGTGCCAGCACTGAAAGCTGTTGCTAGCCAGCACCCTTCCTTGGAAGCGCTTTTGTAGACCTAAGAACACTGGGGCTCTGGGCTTCTCTAGCCACCTAATCTTCTGCTCATCCTCTCGCGTAGTCTAAAGAGAGCTCAGGTGAGAAATTGCAAACGTCGAGCAATTGCTCAGAGATGAAAAGTGCCAGCACTGAAAGCTCTTGCTAGCCAGCACCCTTCCTTGGAAGCGCTTTCACAGGCGCAGCAACACTGGGGCTTTGCGCTTCTCTACCCACCAAACGTCACGGTCACTATTTCTCCGTCTCGTAGTCACGAGCTGAGAAATTGCAAACGTCGAGCAATTGCTCAGAGATGAAAAGTGCCAGCACTGAAAGCTCTTGCTAGCCAGCACCCTTCCTTGCAAGCGCTTTTGTAGCCCTTAGAACACTGGGGCTCTGTGTTTCTCTAGCCACCTAATCTTCTGCTCATCCTCTCGCGTAGTCTAAAGAGCGCTCAGGTGAGAAATTGCAAACCTCGAGCAATTGCTCAGAGATGAAAAGTGCCAGCACTGAAAGCTCTTGCTAGCCAGCACCCTTCCTTGCAAGCGCTTTCACAGGCGCAGCAACACTGGGGCTTTGCGCTTCTCTACCCACCAAACGTCACGGTCATTCTCTTTCCGTCTCGTAGACACGAGCTGAGAAATTGCAAACGTCGAGCAATTGCTCAGAGATGAAAAGTGCCAGCACTGAAAGCTCTTGCTAGCCAGCACCCTTCCTTGGAAGCGCTTTTGTAGACCTAAGAACACTGGGGCTCTGGGCTTCTCTAGCCACCTAATCTTCTGCTCATCCTCTCGCGTAGTCTAAAGAGCGCTCAGGTGAGAAATTGCAAACGTCGAGCAATTGCTCAGAGATGAAAAGTGCCAGCACTGAAAGCTCTTGCTAGCCAGCACCCTTCCTTGGAAGCGCTTTCACAGGCGCAGCAACACTGGGGCTTTGCGCTTCTCTACCCACCAAACGTCACGGTCATTCTCTTTCCGTCTCGTAGACACGAGCTGAGAGATTGCAAACGTCGAGCAATTGCTCAGAGATGAAAAGTGCCAGCACTGAAAGCTCTTGCTAGCCAGCACCCTTCCTTGGAAGCGCTTTTGTAGCCCTTAGAATACTGGGGCTCTGGGCTTCTCTAGCCAACTAATCTTCTGCTCATCCTCTCGTGCAGTCTAAACAGAGCTCAGGTGAGAAATTGCAAACGTCGAGCAATTGCTCAGAGATGAAAAGTGCCAGCACTGAAAGCTCTTGCTAGCCAGCACCCTTCCTTGGAAGCGCTTTTGTAGACCTAAGAACACTGGGGCTCTGGGCTTCTCTAGCCACCTAATCTTCTGCTCATCCTCTCGCGTAGTCTAAAGAGCGCTCAGGTGAGAAATTGCAAACGTCGAGCAATTGCTCAGAGATGAAAAGTGCCAGCACTGAAAGCTCTTGCTAGCCAGCACCCTTCCTTGGAAGCGCTTTCACAGGCGCAGCAACACTGGGGCTTTGCGCTTCTCTACCCACCAAACGTCACGGTCACTATTTCTCCGTCTCGTGGACACGAGCTGAGAAATTGCAAATGTCGAGCAATTGCTCAGAGATGAAAAGTGCCAGCACTGAAAGCTCTTGCTAGCCAGCACCCTTCCTTGGAAGGGCTTTCACAGGCGCAGCAACACTGGGGCTTTGCGCTTCTCTAGCCACCAAACGTCACGGTCATTCTCTTTCCATCTCGTAGACACGAGCTGAGAGATTGCAAACGTCGAGCAATTGCTCAGAGATGAAAAGTGCCAGCACTGAAAGCTGTTGCTAGCCAGCACCCTTCCTTGGAAGCGCTTTCACAGGCGCAGCAACACTGGGGCTTTGCGCTTCTCTACCCACCAAACGTCACGGTCATTCTCTTTCCGTCTCGTAGACACGAGCTGAGAAATTGCAAACGTCGAGCAATTGCTCAGAGATGAAAAGTGCCAGCACTGAAAGCTCTTGCTAGCCAGCACCCTTCCTTGCAAGCGCTTTTGTAGACCTAAGAACACTGGGGCTCTGGGCTTCTCTAGCCACCTAATCTTCTGCTCATCCTCTCGCGTAGTCTAAAGAGCGCTCAGGTGAGAAATTGCAAACGTCGAGCAATTGCTCAGAGATGAAAAGTGCCAGCACTGAAAGCTGTTGCTAGCCAGCACCCTTCCTTGGAAGCGCTTTCACAGGCGCAGCAACACTGGGGCTTTGCGCTTCTCTACCCACCAAACATCACGGTCACTATCTCTCCGTCTCGTAGAAACGAGCTGAGAGATTGCAAACGTCGAGCAATTGCTCAGAGATGAAAAGTGCCAGCACTGAAAGCTCTTGCTAGCCAGCACCCTTCCTTGGAAGCGCTTTTGTAGACCTAAGAACACTGGGGCTCTGGGCTTCTCTAGCCACCTAGTCTTCTGCTCATCCTCTCGCGTAGTCTAAAGAGAGCTCAGGTGAGAAATTGCAAACGTCGAGCAATTGCTCAGAGATGAAAAGTGCCAGCACTGAAAGCTGTTGCTAGCCAGCCCCCTTCCTTGGAAGCGCTTTCACAGGCGCAGCAACACTGGGGCTTTGCGCTTCTCTACCCACCAAACGTCACGGTCATTCTCTTTCCGTCTCGTAGACACGAGCTGAGAGATTGCAAACGTCGAGCAATTGCTCAGAGATGAAAAGTGCCAGCACTGAAAGCTCTTGCTAGCCAGCACCCTTCCTTGCAAGCGCTTTTGTAGCCCTTTAGAACACTGGGGCTCCTTGTTTCTCTAGCCACCTAATCTTCTGCTCATCCTCTCGTGCAGTCTAAAGAGAGCTCAGGTGAGAAATTGCAAACCTCGAGCAATTGCTCAGAGATGAAAAGTGCCAGCACTGAAAGCTGTTGCTAGCCAGCCCCCTTCCTTGGAAGCGCTTTCACAGGCGCAGCAACACTGGGGCTTTGCGCTTCTCTACCCACCAAACGTCACGGTCATTCTCTTTCCGTCTCGTAGACACGAGCTGAGAGATTGCAAACGTTGAGCAATTGCTCAGAGATGAAAAGTGCCAGCACTGAAAGCTGTTGCTAGCCAGCACCCTTCCTTGGAAGCGCTTTCACAGGCGCAGCAACACTGGGGCTTTGCGCTTCTGTACCCACCAAACATCACGGTCACTATCTCTCCGTCTCGTAGAAACGAGCTGAGAGATTGCAAACGTCGAGCAATTGCTCAGAGATGAAAAGTGCCAGCACTGAAAGCTGTTGCTAGCCAGCACCCTTCCTTGGAAGCGCTTTTGTAGACCTAAGAACACTGGGGCTCTGGGCTTCTCTAGCCACCTAATCTTCTGCTCATCCTCTCGCGTAGTCTAAAGAGAGCTCAGGTGAGAAATTGCAAACGTCGAGCAATTGCTCAGAGATGAAAAGTGCCAGCACTGAAAGCTCTTGCTAGCCAGCACCCTTCCTTGGAAGCGCTTTCACAGGCGCAGCAACACTGGGGCTTTGCGCTTCTCTACCCACCAAACGTCACGGTCATTCTCTTTCCGTCTCGTAGACACGAGCTGAGAGATTGCAAACGTCGAGCAATTGCTCAGAGATGAAAAGTGCCAGCACTGAAAGCTCTTGCTAGCCAGCACCCTTCCTTGCAAGCGCTTTTGTAGCCCTTAGAACACTGGGGCTCCTTGTTTCTCTAGCCACCTAATCTTCTGCTCATCCTCTCGTGCAGTCTAAAGAGAGCTCAGGTGAGAAATTGCAAACGTCGAGCAATTGCTCAGAGATGAAAAGTGCCAGCACTGAAAGCTCTTGCTAGCCAGCACCCTTCCTTGGAAGCGCTTTCACAGGCGCAGCAACACTGGGGCTTTGCGCTTCTCTAGCCACCAAACGTCACGGTCACTATTTCTCCGTCTCGTAGACACGAGCTGAGAAATTGCAAACGTCGAGCAATTGCTCAGAGATGAAAAGTGCCAGCACTGAAAGCTGTTGCTAGCCAGCACCCTTCCTTGGAAGCGCTTTTGTAGACCTAAGAACACTGGGGCTCTGGGCTTCTCTAGCCAACTAATCTTCTGCTCATCCTCTCGCGTAGTCTAAAGAGCGCTCAGGTGAGAAATTGCAAACGTCGAGCAATTGCTCAGAGATGAAAAGTGCCAGCACTGAAAGCTCTTGCTAGCCAGCACCCTTCCTTGGAAGCGCTTTCACAGGCGCAGCAACACTGGGGCTTTGCGCTTCTCTACCCACCAAACGTCACGGTCATTCTCTTTCCATCTCGTAGACACGAGCTG
Organism: Sarcoramphus papa; assembly: GCA_037962945.1. Lineage (NCBI taxonomy): Eukaryota > Metazoa > Chordata > Aves > Accipitriformes > Cathartidae > Sarcoramphus > Sarcoramphus papa. The sequence continues at coordinate 77,818,273 of CM075587.1, forward strand.
AGAGATTGCAAACGTCGAGCAATTGCTCAGAGATGAAAAGTGCCAGCACTGAAAGCTGTTGCTAGCCAGCACCCTTCCTTGGAAGCGCTTTCACAGGCGCAGCAACACTGGGGCTTTGCGCTTCTCTACCCACCAAACGTCACGGTCATTCTCTTTCCGTCTCGTAGACACGAGCTGAGAAATTGCAAACGTCGAGCAATTGGTCAGAGATGAAAAGTGCCAGCACTGAAAGCTCTTGCTAGCCAGCACCCTTCCTTGCAAGCGCTTTTGTAGACCTAAGAACACTGGGGCTCTGGGCTTCTCTAGCCACCTAATCTTCTGCTCATCCTCTCGCGTAGTCTAAAGAGCGCTCAGGTGAGAAATTGCAAACGTCGAGCAATTGCTCAGAGATGAAAAGTGCCAGCACTGAAAGCTCTTGCTAGCCAGCACCCTTCCTTGGAAGCGCTTTCACAGGCGCAGCAACACTGGGGCTTTGCGCTTCTCTAGCCACCAAACGTCACGGTCATTCTCTTTCTGTCTCGTAGACACGAGCTGAGAGATTGCAAACGTCGAGCAATTGCTCAGAGATGAAAAGTGCCAGCACTGAAAGCTGTTGCTAGCCAGCACCCTTCCTTGGAAGCGCTTTTGTAGCCCTTTAGAACACTGGGGCTCCTTGTTTCTCTAGCCACCTAATCTTCTGCTCATCCTCTCGTGCAGTCTAAAGAGAGCTCAGGTGAGAAATTGCAAACCTCGAGCAATTGCTCAGAGATGAAAAGTGCCAGCACTGAAAGCTGTTGCTAGCCAGCACCCTTCCTTGGAAGCGCTTTCACAGGCGCAGCAACACTGGGGCTTTGCGCTTCTCTACCCAACAAACGTCACGGTCATTCTCTTTCCGTCTCGTAGACACGAGCTGAGAGATTGCAAACGTTGAGCAATTGCTCAGAGATGAAAAGTGCCAGCACTGAAAGCTGTTGCTAGCCAGCACCCTTCCTTGGAAGCGCTTTCACAGGCGCAGCAACACTGGGGCTTTGCGCTTCTCTAGCCACCAAACATCACGGTCACTATCTCTCCGTCTCGTAGAAACGAGCTGAGAGATTGCAAACGTCGAGCAATTGCTCAGAGATGAAAAGTGCCAGCACTGAAAGCTCTTGCTAGCCAGCACCCTTCCTTGGAAGCGCTTTTGTAGCCCTTAGAATACTGGGGCTCTGGGCTTCTCTAGCCAACTAATCTTCTGCTCATCCTCTCGTGCAGTCTAAACAGAGCTCAGGTGAGAAATTGCAAACGTCGAGCAATTGCTCAGAGATGAAAAGTGCCAGCACTGAAAGCTCTTGCTAGCCAGCACCCTTCCTTGGAAGCGCTTTTGTAGACCTAAGAACACTGGGGCTCTGGGCTTCTCTAGCCACCTAATCTTCTGCTCATCCTCTCGCGTAGTCTAAAGAGCGCTCAGGTGAGAAATTGCAAACGTCGAGCAATTGCTCAGAGATGAAAAGTGCCAGCACTGAAAGCTCTTGCTAGCCAGCACCCTTCCTTGGAAGCGCTTTCACAGGCGCAGCAACACTGGGGCTTTGCGCTTCTCTACCCACCAAACGTCACGGTCACTATTTCTCCGTCTCGTGGACACGAGCTGAGAAATTGCAAATGTCGAGCAATTGCTCAGAGATGAAAAGTGCCAGCACTGAAAGCTCTTGCTAGCCAGCACCCTTCCTTGGAAGGGCTTTCACAGGCGCAGCAACACTGGGGCTTTGCGCTTCTCTAGCCACCAAACGTCACGGTCATTCTCTTTCCATCTCGTAGACACGAGCTGAGAGATTGCAAACGTCGAGCAATTGCTCAGAGATGAAAAGTGCCAGCACTGAAAGCTGTTGCTAGCCAGCACCCTTCCTTGGAAGCGCTTTCACAGGCGCAGCAACACTGGGGCTTTGCGCTTCTCTACCCACCAAACGTCACGGTCATTCTCTTTCCGTCTCGTAGACACGAGCTGAGAAATTGCAAACGTCGAGCAATTGCTCAGAGATGAAAAGTGCCAGCACTGAAAGCTCTTGCTAGCCAGCACCCTTCCTTGCAAGCGCTTTTGTAGACCTAAGAACACTGGGGCTCTGGGCTTCTCTAGCCACCTAATCTTCTGCTCATCCTCTCGCGTAGTCTAAAGAGCGCTCAGGTGAGAAATTGCAAACGTCGAGCAATTGCTCAGAGATGAAAAGTGCCAGCACTGAAAGCTGTTGCTAGCCAGCACCCTTCCTTGGAAGCGCTTTCACAGGCGCAGCAACACTGGGGCTTTGCGCTTCTCTACCCACCAAACATCACGGTCACTATCTCTCCGTCTCGTAGAAACGAGCTGAGAGATTGCAAACGTCGAGCAATTGCTCAGAGATGAAAAGTGCCAGCACTGAAAGCTCTTGCTAGCCAGCACCCTTCCTTGGAAGCGCTTTTGTAGACCTAAGAACACTGGGGCTCTGGGCTTCTCTAGCCACCTAGTCTTCTGCTCATCCTCTCGCGTAGTCTAAAGAGAGCTCAGGTGAGAAATTGCAAACGTCGAGCAATTGCTCAGAGATGAAAAGTGCCAGCACTGAAAGCTGTTGCTAGCCAGCCCCCTTCCTTGGAAGCGCTTTCACAGGCGCAGCAACACTGGGGCTTTGCGCTTCTCTACCCACCAAACGTCACGGTCATTCTCTTTCCGTCTCGTAGACACGAGCTGAGAGATTGCAAACGTCGAGCAATTGCTCAGAGATGAAAAGTGCCAGCACTGAAAGCTGTTGCTAGCCAGCACCCTTCCTTGCAAGCGCTTTTGTAGCCCTTTAGAAAACTGGGGCTCCTTGTTTCTCTAGCCACCTAATCTTCTGCTCATCCTCTCGTGCAGTCTAAAGAGAGCTCAGGTGAGAAATTGCAAACCTCGAGCAATTGCTCAGAGATGAAAAGTGCCAGCACTGAAAGCTGTTGCTAGCCAGCCCCCTTCCTTGGAAGCGCTTTCACAGGCGCAGCAACACTGGGGCTTTGCGCTTCTCTACCCACCAAACGTCACGGTCATTCTCTTTCCGTCTCGTAGACACGAGCTGAGAGATTGCAAACGTTGAGCAATTGCTCAGAGATGAAAAGTGCCAGCACTGAAAGCTGTTGCTAGCCAGCACCCTTCCTTGGAAGCGCTTTCACAGGCGCAGCAACACTGGGGCTTTGCGCTTCTGTACCCACCAAACATCACGGTCACTATCTCTCCGTCTCGTAGAAACGAGCTGAGAGATTGCAAACGTCGAGCAATTGCTCAGAGATGAAAAGTGCCAGCACTGAAAGCTGTTGCTAGCCAGCACCCTTCCTTGGAAGCGCTTTTGTAGACCTAAGAACACTGGGGCTCTGGGCTTCTCTAGCCACCTAATCTTCTGCTCATCCTCTCGCGTAGTCTAAAGAGAGCTCAGGTGAGAAATTGCAAACGTCGAGCAATTGCTCAGAGATGAAAAGTGCCAGCACTGAAAGCTGTTGCTAGCCAGCACCCTTCCTTGGAAGCGCTTTCACAGGCGCAGCAACACTGGGGCTTTGCGCTTCTCTACCCACCAAACATCACGGTCACTATCTCTCCGTCTCGTGGACACGAGCTGAGAGATTGCAAACGTCGAGCAATTGCTCAGAGATGAAAAGTGCCAGCACTGAAAGCTCTTGCTAGCCAGCACCCTTCCTTGGAAGCGCTTTTGTAGACCTAAGAACACTGGGGCTCTGGGCTTCTCTAGCCACCTAATCTTCTGCTCATCCTCTCGTGCAGTCTAAAGAGAGCTCAGGTGAGAAATTGCAAACGTCGAGCAATTGCTCAGAGATGAAAAGTGCCAGCACTGAAAGCTCTTGCTAGCCAGCACCCTTCCTTGGAAGCGCTTTCACAGGCGCAGCAACACTGGGGCTTTGCGCTTCTCTACCCACCAAACGTCACGGTCATTCTCTTTCCGTCTCGTAGACACGAGCTGAGAGATTGCAAACGTCGAGCAATTGCTCAGAGATGAAAAGTGCCAGCACTGAAAGCTCTTGCTAGCCAGCACCCTTCCTTGCAAGCGCTTTTGTAGCCCTTAGAACACTGGGGCTCCTTGTTTCTCTAGCCACCTAATCTTCTGCTCATCCTCTCGTGCAGTCTAAAGAGAGCTCAGGTGAGAAATTGCAAACGTCGAGCAATTGCTCAGAGATGAAAAGTGCCAGCACTGAAAGCTGTTGCTAGCCAGCACCCTTCCTTGGAAGCGCTTTCACAGGCGCAGCAACACTGGGGCTTTGCGCTTCTCTAGCCACCAAACGTCACGGTCACTATTTCTCCGTCTCGTAGACACGAGCTGAGAAATTGCAAACGTCGAGCAATTGCTCAGAGATGAAAAGTGCCAGCACTGAAAGCTGTTGCTAGCCAGCACCCTTCCTTGGAAGCGCTTTTGTAGACCTAAGAACACTGGGGCTCTGGGCTTCTCTAGCCACCTAATCTTCTGCTCATCCTCTCGCGTAGTCTAAAGAGCGCTCAGGTGAGAAATTGCAAACGTCGAGCAATTGCTCAGAGATGAAAAGTGCCAGCACTGAAAGCTCTTGCTAGCCAGCACCCTTCCTTGGAAGCGCTTTCACAGGCGCAGCAACACTGGGGCTTTGCGCTTCTCTACCCACCAAACGTCACGGTCATTCTCTTTCCATCTCGTAGACACGAGCTGAGAGATTGCAAACGTCGAGCAATTGCTCAGAGATGAAAAGTGCCAGCACTGAAAGCTGTTGCTAGCCAGCACCCTTCCTTGGAAGCGCTTTCACAGGCGCAGCAACACTGGGGCTTTGCGCTTCTCTACCCACCAAACATCACGGTCACTATCTCTCCGTCTCGTAGAAACGAGCTGAGAGATTGCAAACGTCGAGCAATTGCTCAGAGATGAAAAGTGCCAGCACTGAAAGCTCTTGCTAGCCAGCACCCTTCCTTGGAAGCGCTTTTGTAGACCTAAGAACACTGGGGCTCTGGGCTTCTCTAGCCACCTAAACTTCTGCTCATCCTCTCGCGTAGTCTAAAGAGAGCTCAGGTGAGAAATTGCAAACGTCGAGCAATTGCTCAGAGATGAAAAGTGCCAGCACTGAAAGCTGTTGCTAGCCAGCACCCTTCCTTGGAAGCGCTTTCACAGGCGCAGCAACACTGGGGCTTTGCGCTTCTCTACCCACCAAACATCACGGTCACTATCTCTCCGTCTCGTGGATACGAGCTGAGAGATTGCAAACGTCGAGCAATTGCTCAGAGATGAAAAGTGCCAGCACTGAAAGCTCTTGCTAGCCAGCACCCTTCCTTGGAAGCGCTTTTGTAGACCTAAGAACACTGGGGCTCTGGGCTTCTCTAGCCACCTAATCTTCTGCTCATCCTCTCGCGCAGTCTAAAGAGAGCTCAGGTGAGAAATTGCAAACGTCGAGCAATTGCTCAGAGATGAAAAGTGCCAGCACTGAAAGCTGTTGCTAGCCAGCACCCTTCCTTGGAAGCGCTTTCACAGGCGCAGCAACACTGGGGCTTTGCGCTTCTCTACCCACCAAACGTCACGGTCATTCTCTTTCCGTCTCGTAGACACGAGCTGAGAGATTGCAAACGTCGAGCAATTGCTCAGAGATGAAAAGTGCCAGCACTGAAAGCTGTTTCTAGCCAGCACCCTTCCTTGCAAGCGCTTTTGTAGCCCTTAGAACACTGGGGCTCCTTGTTTCTCTAGCCACCTAATCTTCTGCTCATCCTCTCGTGCAGTCTAAAGAGAGCTCAGGTGAGAAATTGCAAACCTCGAGCAATTGCTCAGAGATGAAAAGTGCCAGCACTGAAAGCTCTTGCTAGCCAGCACCCTTCCTTGGAAGCGCTTTCACAGGCGCAGCAACACTGGGGCTTTGCGCTTCTCTACCCACCAAACGTCACGGTCACTATTTCTCCGTCTCGTAGACACGAGCTGAGAAATTGCAAACGTCGAGCAATTGCTCAGAGATGAAAAGTGCCAGCACTGAAAGCTGTTGCTAGCCAGCACCCTTCCTTGGAAGCGCTTTTGTAGCCCTTAGAACACTGGGGCTCTGTGTTTCTCTAGCCACCTAATCTTCTGCTCATCCTCTCGCGTAGTCTAAAGAGCGCTCAGGTGAGAAATTGCAAACGTCGAGCAATTGCTCAGAGATGAAAAGTGCCAGCACTGAAAGCTGTTGCTAGCCAGCACCCTTCCTTGGAAGCGCTTTCACAGGCGCAGCAACACTGGGGCTTTGCGCTTCTCTACCCACCAAACGTCACGGTCATTCTCTTTCCGTCTCGTAGACACGAGCTGAGAGATTGCAAACGTTGAGCAATTGCTCAGAGATGAAAAGTGCCAGCACTGAAAGCTGTTGCTAGCCAGCACCCTTCCTTGGAAGCGCTTTCACAGGCGCAGCAACACTGGGGCTTTGCGCTTCTCTACCCACCAAACATCACGGTCATTCTCTTTCCGTCTCGTGGACACGAGCTGAGAGATTGCAAACGTCGAGCAATTGCTCAGAGATGAAAAGTGCCAGCACTGAAAGCTGTTGCTAGCCAGCACCCTTCCTTGGAAGCGCTTTTGTAGCCCTTAGAATACTGGGGCTCTGGGCTTCTCTAGCCAACTAATCTTCTGCTCATCCTCTCGTGCAGTCTAAACAGAGCTCAGGTGAGAAATTGCAAACGTCGAGCAATTGCTCAGAGATGAAAAGTGCCAGCACTGAAAGCTCTTGCTAGCCAGCACCCTTCCTTGGAAGCGCTTTTGTAGACCTAAGAACACTGGGGCTCTGGGCTTCTCTAGCCACCTAATCTTCTGCTCATCCTCTCGCGTAGTCTAAAGAGCGCTCAGGTGAGAAATTGCAAACGTCGAGCAATTGCTCAGAGATGAAAAGTGCCAGCACTGAAAGCTCTTGCTAGCCAGCCCCCTTCCTTGGAAGCGCTTTCACAGGCGCAGCAACACTGGGGCTTTGCGCTTCTCTACCCCCCAAACGTCACGGTCACTATCTCTCCGTCTCGTGGACACGAGCTGAGAAATTGCAAACCTCGAGCAATTGCTCAGAGATGAAAAGTGCCAGCACTGAAAGCTGTTGCTAGCCAGCACCCTTCCTTGGAAGCGCTTTCACAGGCGCAGCAACACTGGGGCTTTGTGCTTCTCTACCCACCAAACGTCACGGTCATTCTCTTTCCAACTCGTAGACACGAGCTGAGAGATTGCAAACGTCGAGCAATTGCTCAGAGATGAAAAGTGCCAGCACTGAAAGCTGTTGCTAGCCAGCACCCTTCCTTGGAAGCGCTTTTGTAGCCCTTAGAACACTGGGGCTCTGTGTTTCTCTAGCCACCTAATCTTCTGCTCATCCTCTCGCGTAGTCTAAAGAGCGCTCAGGTGAGAAATTGCAAACGTCGAGCAATTGCTCAGAGATGAAAAGTGCCAGCACTGAAAGCTGTTGCTAGCCAGCACCCTTCCTTGGAAGCGCTTTCACAGGCGCAGCAACACTGGGGCTTTGCGCTTCTCTACCCACCAAACGTCACGGTCATTCTCTTTCCGTCTCGTAGACACGAGCTGAGAGATTGCAAACGTTGAGCAATTGCTCAGAGATGAAAAGTGCCAGCACTGAAAGCTGTTGCTAGCCAGCACCCTTCCTTGGAAGCGCTTTCACAGGCGCAGCAACACTGGGGCTTTGCGCTTCTCTACCCACCAAACGTCACGGTCATTCTCTTTCCGTCTCGTAGACACGAGCTGAGAGATTGCAAACGTCGAGCAATTGCTCAGAGATGAAAAGTGCCAGCACTGAAAGCTGTTGCTAGCCAGCACCCTTCCTTGGAAGCGCTTTTGTAGCCCTTAGAATACTGGGGCTCTGGGCTTCTCTAGCCAACTAATCTTCTGCTCATCCTCTCGTGCAGTCTAAACAGAGCTCAGGTGAGAAATTGCAAACGTCGAGCAATTGCTCAGAGATGAAAAGTGCCAGCACTGAAAGCTGTTGCTAGCCAGCACCCTTCCTTGGAAGCGCTTTTGTAGACCTAAGAACACTGGGGCTCTGGGCTTCTCTAGCCACCTAATCTTCTGCTCATCCTCTCGCGTAGTCTAAAGAGCGCTCAGGTGAGAAATTGCAAACGTCGAGCAATTGCTCAGAGATGAAAAGTGCCAGCACTGAAAGCTCTTGCTAGCCAGCCCCCTTCCTTGGAAGCGCTTTCACAGGCGCAGCAACACTGGGGCTTTGCGCTTCTCTACCCCCCAAACGTCACGGTCACTATCTCTCCGTCTCGTGGACACGAGCTGAGAAATTGCAAACCTCGAGCAATTGCTCAGAGATGAAAAGTGCCAGCACTGAAAGCTGTTGCTAGCCAGCACCCTTCCTTGGAAGCGCTTTCACAGGCGCAGCAACACTGGGGCTTTGCGCTTCTCTAGCCACCAAACGTCACGGTCATTCTCTTTCCAACTCGTAGACACGAGCTGAGAGATTGCAAACGTCGAGCAATTGCTCAGAGATGAAAAGTGCCAGCACTGAAAGCTGTTGCTAGCCAGCACCCTTCCTTGGAAGCGCTTTTGTAGACCTAAGAACACTGGGGCTCTGGGCTTCTCTAGCCACCTAATCTTCTGCTCATCCTCTCGCGTAGTCTAAAGAGAGCTCAGGTGAGAAATTGCAAACGTCGAGCAATTGCTCAGAGATGAAAAGTGCCAGCACTGAAAGCTCTTGCTAGCCAGCACCCTTCCTTGGAAGCGCTTTCACAGGCGCAGCAACACTGGGGCTTTGCGCTTCTCTACCCCCCAAACGTCACGGTCACTATCTCTCCGTCTCGTGGACACGAGCTGAGAAATTGCAAATGTCGAGCAATTGCTCAGAGATGAAAAGTGCCAGCACTGAAAGCTCTTGCTAGCCAGCACCCTTCCTTGGAAGTGCTTTCACAGGCGCAGCAACACTGGGGCTTTGCGCTTCTCTACCCACCAAACGTCACGGTCATTCTCTTTCCATCTCGTAGACACGAGCTGAGAGATTGCAAACGTCGAGCAATTGCTCAGAGATGAAAAGTGCCAGCACTGAAAGCTCTTGCTAGCCAGCACCCTTCCTTGGAAGCGCTTTCACAGGCGCAGCAACACTGGGGCTTTGCGCTTCTCTACCCACCAAACGTCACGGTCATTCTCTTTCCGTCTCGTAGACACGAGCTGAGAAATTGCAAACGTCGAGCAATTGCTCAGAGATGAAAAGTGCCAGCACTGAAAGCTCTTGCTAGCCAGCACCCTTCCTTGCAAGCGCTTTTGTAGCCCTTTAGAACACTGGGGCTCTGTTTTTCTCTAGCCACCTAATCTTCTGCTCATCCTCTCGCGTAGTCTAAAGAGAGCTCAGGTGAGAAATTGCAAACGTCGAGCAATTGCTCAGAGATGAAAAGTGCCAGCACTGAAAGCTCTTGCTAGCCAGCACCCTTCCTTGGAAGCGCTTTCACAGGCGCAGCAACACTGGGGCTTTGCGCTTCTCTACCCACCAAACGTCACGGTCATTCTCTTTCCATCTCGTAGACACGAGCTGAGAGATTGCAAACGTCAAGCAATTGCTCAGAGATGAAAAGTGCCAGCACTGAAAGCTCTTGCTAGCCAGCACCCTTCCTTGGAAGCGCTTTCACAGGCGCAGCAACACTGGGGCTTTGCGCTTCTCTACCCACCAAACGTCACAGTCACTATCTCTCCGTCTCGTGGACACGAGCTGAGAAATTGCAAATGTCGAGCAATTGCTCAGAGATGAAAAGTGCCAGCACTGAAAGCTCTTGCTAGCCAGCACCCTTCCTTGGAAGTGCTTTCACAGGCGCAGCAACACTGGGGCTTTGCGCTTCTCTACCCACCAAACGTCACGGTCATTCTCTTTCCATCTCGTAGACACGAGCTGAGAGATTGCAAACGTCGAGCAATTGCTCAGAGATGAAAAGTGCCAGCACTGAAAGCTGTTGCTAGCCAGCGCCCTTCCTTGGAAGCGCTTTCACAGGCGCAGCAACACTGGGGCTTTGCGCTTCTCTACCCACCAAACATCACGGTCACTATCTCTCCGTCTCGTGGACACGAGCTGAGAGATTGCAAACGTCGAGCAATTGCTCAGAGATGAAAAGTGCCAGCACTGAAAGCTCTTGCTAGCCAGCACCCTTCCTTGGAAGCGCTTTTGTAGACCTAAGAACACTGGGGCTCTCGGCTTCTCTAGCCACCTAATCTTCTGCTCATCCTCTCGTGCAGTCTAAAGAGAGCTCAGGTGAGAAATTGCAAACGTCGAGCAATTGCTCAGAGATGAAAAGTGCCAGCACTGAAAGCTCTTGCTAGCCAGCACCCTTCCTTGCAAGCGCTTTTGTAGCCCTTAGAACACTGGGGCTCCTTGTTTCTCTAGCCACCTAATCTTCTGCTCATCCTCTCGTGCAGTCTAAAGAGAGCTCAGGTGAGAAATTGCAAACGTCGAGCAATTGCTCAGAGATGAAAAGTGCCAGCACTGAAAGCTGTTGCTAGCCAGCACCCTTCCTTGGAAGCGCTTTCACAGGCGCAGCAACACTGGGGCTTTGCGCTTCTCTACCCACCAAACGTCACGGTCATTCTCTTTCCATCTCGTAGACACGAGCTGAGAGATTGCAAACGTCGAGCAATTGCTCAGAGATGAAAAGTGCCAGCACTGAAAGCTGTTGCTAGCCAGCACCCTTCCTTGGAAGCGCTTTTGTAGCCCTTAGAACACTGGGGCTCTGTGTTTCTCTAGCCACCTAATCTTCTGCTCATCCTCTCGCGTAGTCTAAAGAGCGCTCAGGTGAGAAATTGCAAACGTCGAGCAATTGCTCAGAGATGAAAAGTGCCAGCACTGAAAGCTGTTGCTAGCCAGCACCCTTCCTTGGAAGCGCTTTCACAGGCGCAGCAACACTGGGGCTTTGCGCTTCTCTACCCACCAAACGTCACGGTCATTCTCTTTCCGTCTCGTAGACACGAGCTGAGAGATTGCAAACGTCGAGCAATTGCTCAGAGATGAAAAGTGCCAGCACTGAAAGCTGTTGCTAGCCAGCACCCTTCCTTGGAAGCGCTTTTGTAGCCCTTAGAATACTGGGGCTCTGGGCTTCTCTAGCCACCTAATCTTCTGCTCATCCTCTCGTGCAGTCTAAACAGAGCTCAGGTGAGAAATTGCAAACGTCGAGCAATTGCTCAGAGATGAAAAGTGCCAGCACTGAAAGCTGTTGCTAGCCAACACCCTTCCTTGGAAGCGCTTTTGTAGACCTAAGAACACTGGGGCTCTGGGCTTCTCTAGCCACCTAATCTTCTGCTCATCCTCTCGCGTAGTCTAAAGAGCGCTCAGGTGAGAAATTGCAAACGTCGAGCAATTGCTCAGAGATGAAAAGTGCCAGCACTGAAAGCTCTTGCTAGCCAGCACCCTTCCTTGCAAGCGCTTTCACAGGCGCAGCAACACTGGGGCTTTGCGCTTCTCTACCCACCAAACGTCACGGTCACTATCTCTCCGTCTCGTGGACACGAGCTGAGAAATTGCAAATGTCGAGCAATTGCTCAGAGATGAAAAGTGCCAGCACTGAAAGCTCTTGCTAGCCAGCACCCTTCCTTGGAAGCGCTTTCACAGGCGCAGCAACACTGGGGCTTTGCGCTTCTCTAGCCACCAAACGTCACGGTCATTCTCTTTCCGTCTCGTAGACACGAGCTGAGAAATTGCAAACGTCGAGCAATTGCTCAGAGATGAAAAGTGCCAGCACTGAAAGCTCTTGCTAGCCAGCACCCTTCCTTGCAAGCGCTTTTGTAGACCTAAGAACACTGGGGCTCTGGGCTTCTCTAGCCACCTAATCTTCTGCTCATCCTCTCGCGTAGTCTAAAGAGAGCTCAGGTGAGAAATTGCAAACGTCGAGCAATTGCTCAGAGATGAAAAGTGCCAGCACTGAAAGCTGTTGCTAGCCAGCACCCTTCCTTGGAAGCGCTTTCACAGGCGCAGCAACACTGGGGCTTTGCGCTTCTCTACCCCCCAAACGTCACGGTCACTATCTCTCCGTCTCGTGGACACGAGCTGAGAAATTGCAAACCTCGAGCAATTGCTCAGAGATGAAAAGTGCCAGCACTGAAAGCTGTTGCTAGCCAGCACCCTTCCTTGGAAGCGCTTTCACAGGCGCAGCAACACTGGGGCTTTGCGCTTCTCTAGCCACCAAACGTCACGGTCATTCTCTTTCCATCTCGTAGACACGAGCTGAGAGATTGCAAACGTCGAGCAATTGCTCAGAGATGAAAAGTGCCAGCACTGAAAGCTCTTGCTAGCCAGCACCCTTCCTTGGAAGCGCTTTCACAGGCGCAGCAACACTGGGGCTTTGCGCTTCTCTACCCACCAAACGTCACGGTCATTCTCTTTCCGTCTCGTAGACACGAGCTGAGAAATTGCAAACGTCGAGCAATTGCTCAGAGATGAAAAGTGCCAGCACTGAAAGCTCTTGCTAGCCAGCACCCTTCCTTGGAAGCGCTTTTGTAGCCCTTTAGAACACTGGGGCTCTGTGTTTCTCTAGCCACCTAATCTTCTGCTCATCCTCTCGCGTAGTCTAAAGAGAGCTCAGGTGAGAAATTGCAAACGTCGAGCAATTGCTCAGAGATGAAAAGTGCCAGCACTGAAAGCTCTTGCTAGCCAGCACCCTTCCTTGGAAGCGCTTTCACAGGCGCAGCAACACTGGGGCTTTGCGCTTCTCTACCCACCAAACGTCACGGTCATTCTCTTTCCGTCTCGTAGACACGAGCTGAGAAATTGCAAACGTCGAGCAATTGCTCAGAGATGAAAAGTGCCAGCACTGAAAGCTGTTTCTAGCCAGCACCCTTCCTTGGAAGCGCTTTTGTAGACCTAAGAACACTGGGGCTCTGGGCTTCTCTAGCCACCTAATCTTCTGCTCATCCTCTCGCGCAGTCTAAAGAGAGCTCAGGTGAGAAATTGCAAACGTCGAGCAATTGCTCAGAGATGAAAAGTGCCAGCACTGAAAGCTGTTGCTAGCCAGCACCCTTCCTTGGAAGCGCTTTCACAGGCGCAGCAACACTGGGGCTTTGCGCTTCTCTACCCACCAAACGTCACGGTCATTCTCTTTCCATCTCATAGACACGAGCTGAGAAATTGCAAACGTCGAGCAATTGCTCAGAGATGAAAAGTGCCAGCACTGAAAGCTGTTGCTAGCCAGCACCCTTCCTTGCAAGCGCTTTTGTAGCCCTTAGAACACCGGGGCTCTGGGCTTCTCTAGCCACCTAATCTTCTGCTCATCCTCTCGCGTAGTCTAAAGAGAGCTCAGGTGAGAAATTGCAAACGTCGAGCAATTGCTCAGAGATGAAAAGTGCCAGCACTGAAAGCTCTTGCTAGCCAGCCCCCTTCCTTGGAAGCGCTTTCACAGGCGCAGCAACACTGGGGCTTTGCGCTTCTCTACACACCAAAAGTCACGGTCATTCTCTTTCCATCTCGTAGACACGAGCTGACAGATTGCAAACGTCGAGCAATTGCTCAGAGATGAAAAATGCCAGCACTGAAAGCTGTTGCTAGCCAGCACCCTTCCTTGGAATCGCTTTCACAGGCGCAGCAACACTGGGGCTTTGCGCTTCTCTACCCACCAAACGTCACGGTCATTCTCTTTCCAACTCGTAGACACGAGCTGAGAGATTGCAAACGTCGAGCAATTGCTCAGAGATGAAAAGTGCCAGCACTGAAAGCTGTTGCTAGCCAGCACCCTTCCTTGGAAGCGCTTTTGTGGACCTAAGAACACTGGGGCTCTGGGCTTCTCTAGCCACCTAATCTTCTGCTCATCCTCTCGCGTAGTCTAAAGAGAGCTCAGGTGAGAAATTGCAAACGTCGAGCAATTGCTCAGAGATGAAAAGTGCCAGCACTGAAAGCTCTTGCTAGCCAGCACCCTTCCTTGGAAGCGCTTTCACAGGCGCAGCAACACTGGGGCTTTGCGCTTCTCTACCCACCAAACGTCACGGTCACTATCTCTCCGTCTCGTGGACACGAGCTGAGAAATTGCAAATGTCGAGCAATTGCTCAGAGATGAAAAGTGCCAGCACTGAAAGCTCTTGCTAGCCAGCACCCTTCCTTGGAAGCGCTTTCACAGGCGCAGCAACACTGGGGCTTTGCGCTTCTCTACCCACCAAACGTCACGGTCATTCTCTTTCCATCTCGTAGACACGAGCTGAGAGATTGCAAACGTCGAGCAATTGCTCAGAGATGAAAAGTGCCAGCACTGAAAGCTCTTGCTAGCCAGCACCCTTCCTTGGAAGCGCTTTCACAGGCGCAGCAACACTGGGGCTTTGCGCTTCTCTAGCCACCAAACGTCACGGTCATTCTCTTTCCGTCTCGTAGACACGAGCTGAGAAATTGCAAACGTCGAGCAATTGCTCAGAGATGAAAAGTGCCAGCACTGAAAGCTCTTGCTAGCCAGCACCCTTCCTTGCAAGCGCTTTTGTAGCCCTTTAGAACACTGGGGCTCTGTGTTTCTCTAGCCACCTAATCTTCTGCTCATCCTCTCGCGTAGTCTAAAGAGAGCTCAGGTGAGAAATTGCAAACGTCGAGCAATTGCTCAGAGATGAAAAGTGCCAGCACTGAAAGCTCTTGCTAGCCAGCACCCTTCCTTGGAAGCGCTTTCACAGGCGCAGCAACACTGGGGCTTTGCGCTTCTCTACCCACCAAACGTCACGGTCATTCTCTTTCCATCTCGTAGACACGAGCTGAGAGATTGCAAACGTCGAGCAATTGCTCAGAGATGAAAAGTGCCAGCACTGAAAGCTGTTGCTAGCCAGCACCCTTCCTTGCAAGCGCTTTCACAGGCGCAGCAACACTGGGGCTTTGCGCTTCTCTACCCACCAAACGTCACGGTCATTCTCTTTCCATCTCGTAGACACGAGCTGAGAGATTGCAAACGTCGAGCAATTGCTCAGAGATGAAAAGTGCCAGCACTGAAAGCTGTTGCTAGCCAGCACCCTTCCTTGGAAGCGCTTTTGTAGCCCTTAGAACACTGGGGCTCTGTGTTTCTCTAGCCACCTAATCTTCTGCTCATCCTCTCGCGTAGTCTAAAGAGCGCTCAGGTGAGAAATTGCAAACGTCGAGCAATTGCTCAGAGATGAAAAGTGCCAGCACTGAAAGCTCTTGCTAGCCAGCACCCTTCCTTGCAAGCGCTTTCACAGGCGCAGCAACACTGGGGCTTTGCGCTTCTCTACCCACCAAACGTCACGGTCATTCTCTCTCCGTCTCGTAGACACGAGCTGAGAGATTGCAAACGTCGAGCAATTGCTCAGAGATGAAAAGTGCCAGCACTGAAAGCTGTTGCTAGCCAGCCCCCTTCCTTGGAAGCGCTTTCACAGGCGCAGCAACACTGGGGCTTTGCGCTTCTCTACCCACCAAACGTCACGGTCATTCTCTTTCCGTCTCGTAGACACGAGCTGAGAGATTGCAAACGTCGAGCAATTGCTCAGAGATGAAAAGTGCCAGCACTGAAAGCTCTTGCTAGCCAGCACCCTTCCTTGGAAGCGCTTTTGTAGACCTAAGAACACTGGGGCTCTCGGCTTCTCTAGCCACCTAATCTTCTGCTCATCCTCTCGCGTAGTCTAAAGAGAGCTCAGGTGAGAAATTGCAAACGTCGAGCAATTGCTCAGAGATGAAAAGTGCCAGCACTGAAAGCTCTTGCTAGCCAGCACCCTTCCTTGGAAGCGCTTTCACAGGCGCAGCAACACTGGGGCTTTGCGCTTCTCTACCCACCAAACGTCACGGTCATTCTCTTTCCGTCTCGTAGACACGAGCTGAGAGATTGCAAACGTCGAGCAATTGCTCAGAGATGAAAAGTGCCAGCACTGAAAGCTGTTGCTAGCCAGCACCCTTCCTTGCAAGCGCTTTTGTAGCCCTTAGAACACTGGGGCTCCTTGTTTCTCTAGCCACCTAATCTTCTGCACATCCTCTCGTGCAGTCTAAAGAGAGCTCAGGTGAGAAATTGCAAACCTCGAGCAATTGGTCAGAGATGAAAAGTGCCAGCACTGAAAGCTGTTGCTAGCCAGCACCCTTCCTTGGAAGCGCTTTCACAGGCGCAGCAACACTGGGGCTTTGCGCTTCTCTAGCCACCAAACGTCACGGTCACTATTTCTCCGTCTCGTAGACACGAGCTGAGAAATTGCAAACGTCGAGCAATTGCTCAGAGATGAAAAGTGCCAGCACTGAAAGCTGTTGCTAGCCAGCACCCTTCCTTGGAAGCGCTTTTGCAGCCCTTAGAACACTGGGGCTCTGTGTTTCTCTAGCCACCTAATCTTCTGCTCATCCTCTCGCGTAGTCTAAAGAGCGCTCAGGTGAGAAATTGCAAACCTCGAGCAATTGCTCAGAGATGAAAAGTGCCAGCACTGAAAGCTGTTGCTAGCCAGCACCCTTCCTTGCAAGCGCTTTCACAGGCGCAGCAACACTGGGGCTTTGCGCTTCTCTACCCACCAAACGTCACGGTCATTCTCTTTCCGTCTCGTAGACACGAGCTGAGAGATTGCAAACGTTGAGCAATTGCTCAGAGATGAAAAGTGCCAGCACTGAAAGCTGTTGCTAGCCAGCACCCTTCCTTGGAAGCGCTTTCACAGGCGCAGCAACACTGGGGCTTTGCGCTTCTGTACCCACCAAACATCACGGTCACTATCTCTCCGTCTCGTAGAAACGAGCTGAGAGATTGCAAACGTCGAGCAATTGCTCAGAGATGAAAAGTGCCAGCACTGAAAGCTCTTGCTAGCCAGCACCCTTCCTTGGAAGCGCTTTTGTAGACCTAAGAACACTGGGGCTCTGGGCTTCTCTAGCCACCTAATCTTCTGCTCATCCTCTCGCGTAGTCTAAAGAGAGCTCAGGTGAGAAATTGCAAACGTCGAGCAATTGCTCAGAGATGAAAAGTGCCAGCACTGAAAGCTGTTGCTAGCCAGCACCCTTCCTTGGAAGCGCTTTCACAGGCGCAGCAACACTGGGGCTTTGCGCTTCTCTACCCACCAAACGTCACGGTCATTCTCTTTCCGTCTCGTAGACACGAGCTGAGAGATTGCAAACGTCGAGCAATTGCTCAGAGATGAAAAGTGCCAGCACTGAAAGCTGTTGCTAGCCAGCACCCTTCCTTGGAAGCGCTTTTGTAGCCCTTAGAATACTGGGGCTCTGGGCTTCTCTAGCCAACTAATCTTCTGCTCATCCTCTCGTGCAGTCTAAACAGAGCTCAGGTGAGAAATTGCAAACGTCGAGCAATTGCTCAGAGATGAAAAGTGCCAGCACTGAAAGCTGTTGCTAGCCAGCACCCTTCCTTGGAAGCGCTTTTGTAGACCTAAGAACACTGGGGCTCTGGGCTTCTCTAGCCACCTAATCTTCTGCTCATCCTCTCGCGTAGTCTAAAGAGCGCTCAGGTGAGAAATTGCAAACGTCGAGCAATTGCTCAGAGATGAAAAGTGCCAGCACTGAAAGCTCTTGCTAGCCAGCACCCTTCCTTGGAAGCGCTTTCACAGGCGCAGCAACACTGGGGCTTTGCGCTTCTCTACCCCCCAAACGTCACGGTCACTATCTCTCCGTCTCGTGGACACGAGCTGAGAAATTGCAAATGTCGAGCAATTGCTCAGAGATGAAAAGTGCCAGCACTGAAAGCTGTTGCTAGCCAGCACCCTTCCTTGGAAGCGCTTTCACAGGCGCAGCAACACTGGGGCTTTGCGCTTCTCTACCCACCAAACGTCACGGTCATTCTCTTTCCATCTCATAGACACGAGCTGAGAAATTGCAAACGTCGAGCAATTGCTCAGAGATGAAAAGTGCCAGCACTGAAAGCTGTTGCTAGCCAGCACCCTTCCTTGCAAGCGCTTTTGTGGACCTAAGAACACTGGGGCTCTGGGCTTCTCTAGCCACCTAATCTTCTGCTCATCCTCTCGCGTAGTCTAAAGAGCGCTCAGGTGAGAAATTGCAAACGTCGAGCAATTGCTCAGAGATGAAAAGTGCCAGCACTGAAAGCTGTTGCTAGCCAGCACCCTTCCTTGGAAGCGCTTTCACAGGCGCAGCAACACTGGGGCTTTGCGCTTCTCTACCCACCAAACGTCACGGTCACTATCTCTCCGTCTCGTGGACACGAGCTGAGAAATTGCAAATGTCGAGCAATTGCTCAGAGATGAAAAGTGCCAGCACTGAAAGCTCTTGCTAGCCAGCACCCTTCCTTGGAAGCGCTTTCACAGGCGCAGCAACACTGGGGCTTTGCGCTTCTCTACCCACCAAACGTCACGGTCATTCTCTTTCCATCTCGTAGACACGAGCTGAGAGATTGCAAACGTCGAGCAATTGCTCAGAGATGAAAAGTGCCAGCACTGAAAGCTCTTGCTAGCCAGCACCCTTCCTTGGAAGCGCTTTCACAGGCGCAGCAACACTGGGGCTTTGCGCTTCTCTAGCCACCAAACGTCACGGTCATTCTCTTTCCGTCTCGTAGACACGAGCTGAGAAATTGCAAACGTCGAGCAATTGCTCAGAGATGAAAAGTGCCAGCACTGAAAGCTCTTGCTAGCCAGCACCCTTCCTTGCAAGCGCTTTTGTAGCCCTTTAGAACACTGGGGCTCTGTGTTTCTCTAGCCACCTAATCTTCTGCTCATCCTCTCGCGTAGTCTAAAGAGAGCTCAGGTGAGAAATTGCAAACGTCGAGCAATTGCTCAGAGATGAAAAGTGCCAGCACTGAAAGCTCTTGCTAGCCAGCACCCTTCCTTGGAAGCGCTTTCACAGGCGCAGCAACACTGGGGCTTTGCGCTTCTCTACCCACCAAACGTCACGGTCATTCTCTTTCCATCTCGTAGACACGAGCTGAGAGATTGCAAACGTCGAGCAATTGCTCAGAGATGAAAAGTGCCAGCACTGAAAGCTGTTGCTAGCCAGCACCCTTCCTTGGAAGCGCTTTCACAGGCGCAGCAACACTGGGGCTTTGCGCTTCTCTACCCACCAAACGTCACGGTCATTCTCTTTCCATCTCGTAGACACGAGCTGAGAGATTGCAAACGTCGAGCAATTGCTCAGAGATGAAAAGTGCCAGCACTGAAAGCTGTTGCTAGCCAGCACCCTTCCTTGGAAGCGCTTTTGTAGCCCTTAGAACACTGGGGCTCTGTGTTTCTCTAGCCACCTAATCTTCTGCTCATCCTCTCGCGTAGTCTAAAGAGCGCTCAGGTGAGAAATTGCAAACGTCGAGCAATTGCTCAGAGATGAAAAGTGCCAGCACTGAAAGCTCTTGCTAGCCAGCACCCTTCCTTGCAAGCGCTTTCACAGGCGCAGCAACACTGGGGCTTTGCGCTTCTCTACCCACCAAACGTCACGGTCATTCTCTTTCCGTCTCGTAGACACGAGCTGAGAGATTGCAAACGTCGAGCAATTGCTCAGAGATGAAAAGTGCCAGCACTGAAAGCTGTTGCTAGCCAGCCCCCTTCCTTGGAAGCGCTTTCACAGGCGCAGCAACACTGGGGCTTTGCGCTTCTCTACCCACCAAACATCACGGTCACTATCTCTCCGTCTCGTAGAAACGAGCTGAGAGATTGCAAACGTCGAGCAATTGCTCAGAGATGAAAAGTGCCAGCACTGAAAGCTCTTGCTAGCCAGCACCCTTCCTTGGAAGCGCTTTTGTAGACCTAAGAACACTGGGGCTCTCGGCTTCTCTAGCCACCTAATCTTCTGCTCATCCTCTCGCGTAGTCTAAAGAGAGCTCAGGAGAGAAATTGCAAACGTCGAGCAATTGCTCAGAGATGAAAAGTGCCAGCACTGAAAGCTCTTGCTAGCCAGCACCCTTCCTTGGAAGCGCTTTCACAGGCGCAGCAACACTGGGGCTTTGTGCTTCTCTACCCACCAAACGTCACGGTCATTCTCTTTCCGTCTCGTAGACACGAGCTGAGAGATTGCAAACGTCGAGCAATTGCTCAGAGATGAAAAGTGCCAGCACTGAAAGCTGTTGCTAGCCAGCACCCTTCCTTGCAAGCGCTTTTGTAGCCCTTAGAATACTGGGGCTCTGGGCTTCTCTAGCCAACTAATCTTCTGCTCATCCTCTCGTGCAGTCTAAACAGAGCTCAGGTGAGAAATTGCAAACGTCGAGCAATTGCTCAGAGATGAAAAGTGCCAGCACTGAAAGCTGTTGCTAGCCAGCACCCTTCCTTGGAAGCGCTTTTGTAGACCTAAGAACACTGGGGCTCTGGGCTTCTCTAGCCACCTAATCTTCTGCTCATCCTCTCGCGTAGTCTAAAGAGCGCTCAGGTGAGAAATTGCAAACGTCGAGCAATTGCTCAGAGATGAAAAGTGCCAGCACTGAAAGCTCTTGCTAGCCAGCACCCTTCCTTGGAAGCGCTTTCACAGGCGCAGCAACACTGGGGCTTTGCGCTTCTCTACCCACCAAACGTCACGGTCACTATCTCTCCGTCTCGTGGACACGAGCTGAGAAATTGCAAATGTCGAGCAATTGCTCAGAGATGAAAAGTGCCAGCACTGAAAGCTGTTGCTAGCCAGCACCCTTCCTTGGAAGCGCTTTCACAGGCGCAGCAACACTGGGGCTTTGCGCTTCTCTACCCACCAAACGTCACGGTCATTCTCTTTCCATCTCGTAGACACGAGCTGAGAGATTGCAAACGTCGAGCAATTGCTCAGAGATGAAAAGTGCCAGCACTGAAAGCTGTTGCTAGCCAGCACCCTTCCTTGGAAGCGCTTTCACAGGCGCAGCAACACTGGGGCTTTGCGCTTCTCTAGCCACCAAACATCACGGTCACTATTTCTCCGTCTCGTAGACACGAGCTGAGAAATTGCAAACGTCGAGCAATTGCTCAGAGATGAAAAGTGCCAGCACTGAAAGCTGTTTCTAGCCAGCACCCTTCCTTGCAAGCGCTTTTGTAGCCCTTAGAACACTGGGGCTCTGTGTTTCTCTAGCCACCTAATCTTCTGCTCATCCTCTCGCGTAGTCTAAAGAGCGCTCAGGTGAGAAATTGCAAACGTCGAGCAATTGCTCAGAGATGAAAAGTGCCAGCACTGAAAGCTCTTGCTAGCCAGCACCCTTCCTTGGAAGCGCTTTCACAGGCGCAGCAACACTGGGGCTTTGCGCTTCTCTACCCACCAAACGTCACGGTCATTCTCTTTCCGTCTCGTAGACACGAGCTGAGAGATTGCAAACGTTGAGCAATTGCTCAGAGATGAAAAGTGCCAGCACTGAAAGCTGTTGCTAGCCAGCACCCTTCCTTGGAAGCGCTTTCACAGGCGCAGCAACACTGGGGCTTTGCGCTTCTCTACCCACCAAACATCACGGTCACTATTTCTCCGTCTCGTAGAAACGAGCTGAGAGATTGCAAACGTCGAGCAATTGCTCAGAGATGAAAAGTGCCAGCACTGAAAGCTCTTGATAGCCAGCACCCTTCCTTGGAAGCGCTTTTGTAGCCCTTAGAATACTGGGGCTCTGGGCTTCTCTAGCCAACTAATCTTCTGCTCATCCTCTCGCGTAGTCTAAAGAGAGCTCAGGTGAGAAATTGCAAACGTCGAGCAATTGCTCAGAGATGAAAAGTGCCAGCACTGAAAGCTCTTGCTAGCCAGCACCCTTCCTTGGAAGCGCTTTTGTAGACCTAAGAACACTGGGGCTCTGGGCTTCTCTAGCCACCTAATCTTCTGCTCATCCTCTCGCGTAGTCTAAAGAGCGCTCAGGTGAGAAATGGCAAACGTCGAGCAATTGCTCAGAGATGAAAAGTGCCAGCACTGAAAGCTCTTGCTAGCCAGCACCCTTCCTTGGAAGCGCTTTCACAGGCGCAGCAACACTGGGGCTTTGCGCTTCTCTACCCCCCAAACGTCACGGTCACTATCTCTCCGTCTCGTGGACACGAGCTGAGAAATTGCAAATGTCGAGCAATTGCTCAGAGATGAAAAGTGCCAGCACTGAAAGCTGTTGCTAGCCAGCACCCTTCCTTGGAAGCGCTTTCACAGGCGCAGCAACACTGGGGCTTTGCGCTTCTCTACCCCCCAAACGTCACGGTCATTCTCTTTCCATCTCGTAGACACGAGCTGAGAGATTGCAAACGTCGAGCAATTGCTCAGAGATGAAAAGTGCCAGCACTGAAAGCTCTTGCTAGCCAGCACCCTTCCTTGGAAGCGCTTTCACAGGCGCAGCAACACTGGGGCTTTGCGCTTCTCTACCCACCAAACGTCACGGTCACTATTTCTCCGTCTCGTAGACACGAGCTGAGAAATTGCAAACGTCGAGCAATTGCTCAGAGATGAAAAGTGCCAGCACTGAAAGCTGTTTCTAGCCAGCACCCTTCCTTGGAAGCGCTTTTGTAGACCTAAGAACACTGGGGCTCTGGGCTTCTCTAGCCACCTAATCTTCTGCTCATCCTCTCGCGTAGTCTAAAGAGAGCTCAGGTGAGAAATTGCAAACGTCGAGCAATTGCTCAGAGATGAAAAGTGCCAGCACTGAAAGCTCTTGCTAGCCAGCACCCTTCCTTGGAAGCGCTTTCACAGGCGCAGCAACACTGGGGCTTTGCGCTTCTCTACCCACCAAACGTCACGGTCACTATCTCTCCGTCTCGTGGACACGAGCTGAGAAATTGCAAATGTCGAGCAATTGCTCAGAGATGAAAAGTGCCAGCACTGAAAGCTGTTGCTAGCCAGCACCCTTCCTTGGAAGCGCTTTTGTAGCCCTTAGAATACTGGGGCTCTGGGCTTCTCTAGCCACCTAATCTTCTGCTCATCCTCTCGTGCAGTCTAAAGAGAGCTCAGCTGAGAAATTGCAAACGTCGAGCAATTGCTCAGAGATGAAAAGTGCCAGCACTGAAAGCTCTTGCTAGCCAGCACCCTTCCTTGCAAGCGCTTTTGTAGACCTAAGAACACTGGGGCTCTGGGCTTCTCTAGCCACCTAATCTTCTGCTCATCCTCTCGCGTAGTCTAAAGAGCGCTCAGGTGAGAAATTGCAAACGTCGAGCAATTGCTCAGAGATGAAAAGTGCCAGCACTGAAAGCTCTTGCTAGCCAGCACCCTTCCTTGCAAGCGCTTTCACAGGCGCAGCAACACTGGGGCTTTGCGCTTCTCTACCCACCAAACGTCACGGTCACTATCTCTCCGTCTCGTGGACACGAGCTGAGAAATTGCAAATGTCGAGCAATTGCTCAGAGATGAAAAGTGCCAGCACTGAAAGCTCTTGCTAGCCAGCACCCTTCCTTGGAAGCGCTTTCACAGGCGCAGCAACACTGGGGCTTTGCGCTTCTCTAGCCACCAAACGTCACAGTCATTCTCTTTCCATCTCGTAGACACGAGCTGAGAGATTGCAAACGTCGAGCAATTGCTCAGAGATGAAAAGTGCCAGCACTGAAAGCTGTTGCTAGCCAGCACCCTTCCTTGGAAGCGCTTTCACAGGCGCAGCAACACTGGGGCTTTGCGCTTCTCTACCCACCAAACGTCACGGTCATTCTCTTTCCATCTCGTAGACAAGAGCTGAGAGATTGCAAACGTCGAGCAATTGCTCAGAGATGAAAAGTGCCAGCACTGAAAGCTGTTGCTAGCCAGCCCCCTTCCTTGGAAGCGCTTTCACAGGCGCAGCAACACTGGGGCTTTGCGCTTCTCTACCCACCAAACGTCACGGTCATTCTCTTTCCGTCTCGTAGACACGAGCTGAGAAATTGCAAACGTCGAGCAATTGCTCAGAGATGAAAAGTGCCAGCACTGAAAGCTGTTGCTAGCCAGCACCCTTCCTTGGAAGCGCTTTTGTAGACCTAGTAACACTGGGGCTCTGGGCTTCTCTAGCCACCTAATCTTCTGCTCATCCTCTCGCGTAGTCTAAAGAGCACTCAGGTGAGAAATTGCAAACGTCGAGCAATTGCTCAGAGATGAAAAGTGCCAGCACTGAAAGCTCTTGCTAGCCAGCACCCTTCCTTGGAAGCGCTTTCACAGCCGCAGCAACACTGGGGCTTTGCGCTTCTCTACCCCCCAAACGTCACGGTCACTATCTCTCCGTCTCGTGGACACGAGCTGAGAAATTGCAAATGTCGAGCAATTGCTCAGAGATGAAAAGTGCCAGCACTGAAAGCTGTTGCTAGCCAGCACCCTTCCTTGGAAGCGCTTTCACAGGCGCAGCAACACTGGGGCTTTGCGCTTCTCTACCCACCAAACGTCACGGTCATTCTCTTTCCATCTCGTAGACACGAGCTGAGAGATTGCAAACGTCGAGCAATTGCTCAGAGATGAAAAGTGCCAGCACTGAAAGCTGTTGCTAGCCAGCACCCTTCCTTGGAAGCGCTTTCACAGGCGCAGCAACACTGGGGCTTTGCGCTTCTCTAGCCACCAAACGTCACGGTCATTCTCTTTCCGTCTCGTAGACACGAGCTGAGAGATTGCAAACGTCGAGCAATTGCTCAGAGATGAAAAGTGCCAGCACTGAAAGCTCTTGCTAGCCAGCACCCTTCCTTGGAAGCGCTTTTGTAGACCTAAGAACACTGGGGCTCTGGGCTTCTCTAGCCACCTAATCTTCTGCTCATCCTCTCGCGTAGTCTAAAGAGCACTCAGGTGAGAAATTGCAAACGTCGAGCAATTGCTCAGAGATGAAAAGTGCCAGCACTGAAAGCTCTTGCTAGCCAGCACCCTTCCTTGGAAGCGCTTTCACAGGCGCAGCAACACTGGGGCTTTGCGCTTCTCTACCCCCCAAACGTCACGGTCACTATCTCTCCGTCTCGTGGACACGAGCTGAGAAATTGCAAATGTCGAGCAATTGCTCAGAGATGAAAAGTGCCAGCACTGAAAGCTGTTGCTAGCCAGCACCCTTCCTTGGAAGCGCTTTCACAGGCGCAGCAACACTGGGGCTTTGCGCTTCTCTAGCCACCAAACGTCACGGTAATTCTCTTTCCGTCTCGTAGACACGAGCTGAGAAATTGCAAACGTCGAGCAATTGCTCAGAGATGAAAAGTGCCAGCACTGAAAGCTGTTGCTAGCCAGCACCCTTCCTTGGAAGCGCTTTCACAGGCGCAGCAACACTGGGGCTTTGCGCTTCTCTACCCACCAAACGTCACGGTCATTCTCTTTCCGTCTCGTAGACGCGAGCTGAAAAATTGCAAACGTCGAGCAATTGCTCAGAGATGAAAAGTGCCAGCACTGAAAGCTCTTGCTAGCCAGCACCCTTCCTTGGAAGCGCTTTTGTAGACCTAAGAACACTGGGGCTCTGGGCTTCTCTAGCCACCTAATCTTCTGCTCATCCTCTCGCGTAGTCTAAAGAGCGCTCAGGTGAGAAATTGCAAACGTCGAGCAATTGCTCAGAGATGAAAAGTGCCAGCACTGAAAGCTCTTGCTAGCCAGCACCCTTCCTTGGAAGCGCTTTCACAGGCGCAGCAACACTGGGGCTTTGCGCTTCTCTACCCCCCAAACGTCACGGTCACTATCTCTCCGTCTCGTGGACACGAGCTGAGAAATTGCAAATGTCGAGCAATTGCTCAGAGATGAAAAGTGCCAGCACTGAAAGCTCTTGCTAGCCAGCACCCTTCCTTGGAAGCGCTTTCACAGGCGCAGCAACACTGGGGCTTTGCGCTTCTCTACCCACCAAACGTCACAGTCATTCTCTTTCCATCTCGTAGACACGAGCTGAGAGATTGCAAACGTCGAGCAATTGCTCAGAGATGAAAAGTGCCAGCACTGAAAGCTGTTGCTAGCCAGCCCCCTTCCTTGGAAGCGCTTTCACAGGCGCAGCAACACTGGGGCTTTGCGCTTCTCTAGCCACCAAACGTCACGGTCATTCTCTTTCCGTCTCGTAGACACGAGCTGAGAAATTGCAAACGTCGAGCAATTGCTCAGAGATGAAAAGTGCCAGCACTGAAAGCTGTTGCTAGCCAGCACCCTTCCTTGGAAGCGCTTTTGTAGACCTAAGAACACTGGGGCTCTGGGCTTCTCTAGCCACCTAATCTTCTGCTCATCCTCTCGCGTAGTCTAAAGAGAGCTCAGGTGAGAAATTGCAAACGTCCAGCAATTGCTCAGAGATGAAAAGTGCCAGCACTGAAAGCTCTTGCTAGCCAGCACCCTTCCTTGCAAGCGCTTTCACAGGCGCAGCAACACTGGGGCTTTGCGCTTCTCTACCCCCCAAACGTCACGGTCACTATCACTCCGTCTCGTGGACACGAGCTGAGAAATTGCAAATGTCGAGCAATTGCTCAGAGATGAAAAGTGCCAGCACTGAAAGCTCTTGCTAGCCAGCACCCTTCCTTGGAAGCGCTTTCACAGGCGCAGCAACACTGGGGCTTTGCGCTTCTCTACCCACCAAACGTCACGGTAATTCTCTTTCCATCTCGTAGACACGAGCTGAGAGATTGCAAACGTCGAGCAATTGCTCAGAGATGAAAAGTGCCAGCACTGAAAGCTGTTGCTAGCCAGCACCCTTCCTTGCAAGCGCTTTCACAGGCGCAGCAACACTGGGGCTTTGCGCTTCTCTACCCACCAAACGTCACGGTCATTCTCTTTCCGTCTCGTAGACGCGAGCTGAGAGATTGCAAACGTCGAGCAATTGCTCAGAGATGAAAAGTGCCAGCACTGAAAGCTCTTGCTAGCCAGCACCCTTCCTTGCAAGCGCTTTTGTAGACCTAAGAACACTGGGGCTCTGGGCTTCTCTAGCCACCTAATCTTCTGCTCATCCTCTCGCGTAGTCTAAAGAGCGCTCAGGTGAGAAATTGCAAACGTCGAGCAATTGCTCAGAGATGAAAAGTGCCAGCACTGAAAGCTGTTGCTAGCCAGCACCCTTCCTTGGAAGCGCTTTCACAGGCGCAGCAACACTGGGGCTTTGCGCTTCTCTACCCACCAAACGTCACGGTCACTATCTCTCCGTCTCGTGGACACGAGCTGAGAAATTGCAAATGTCGAGCAATTGCTCAGAGATGAAAAGTGCCAGCACTGAAAGCTGTTGCTAGCCAGCACCCTTCCTTGGAAGCGCTTTTGTAGACCTAAGAACACTGGGGCTCTGGGCTTCTCTAGCCACCTAATCTTCTGCTCATCCTCTCGCGTAGTCTAAAGAGAGCTCAGGTGAGAAATTGCAAACGTCGAGCAACTGCTCAGAGATGAAAAGTGCCAGCACTGAAAGCTGTTGCTAGCCAGCACCCTTCCTTGGAAGCGCTTTCACAGGCGCAGCAACACTGGGGCTTTGCGCTTCTCTACCCCCCAAACGTCACGGTCACTATCTCTCCGTCTCGTGGACACGAGCTGAGAAATTGCAAATGTCGAGCAATTGCTCAGAGATGAAAAGTGCCAGCACTGAAAGCTCTTGCTAGCCAGCACCCTTCCTTGGAAGCGCTTTCACAGGCGCAGCAACACTGGGGCTTTGCGCTTCTCTACCCACCAAACGTCACGGTAATTCTCTTTCCATCTCGTAGACACGAGCTGAGAGATTGCAAACGTCGAGCAATTGCTCAGAGATGAAAAGTGCCAGCACTGAAAGCTGTTGCTAGCCAGCACCCTTCCTTGCAAGCGCTTTCACAGGCGCAGCAACACTGGGGCTTTGCGCTTCTCTACCCACCAAACGTCACGGTCATTCTCTTTCCGTCTCGTAGACGCGAGCTGAGAGATTGCAAACGTCGAGCAATTGCTCAGAGATGAAAAGTGCCAGCACTGAAAGCTGTTGCTAGCCAGCACCCTTCCTTGGAAGCGCTTTTGTAGACCTAAGAACACTGGGGCTCTGGGCTTCTCTAGCCACCTAATCTTCTGCTCATCCTCTCGCGTAGTCTAAAGAGCGCTCAGGTGAGAAATTGCAAACGTCGAGCAATTGCTCAGAGATGAAAAGTGCCAGCACTGAAAGCTCTTGCTAGCCAGCACCCTTCCTTGGAAGCGCTTTCACAGGCGCAGCAACACTGGGGCTTTGCGCTTCTCTACCCCCCAAACGTCACGGTCACTATCTCTCCGTCTCGTGGACACGAGCTGAGAAATTGCAAATGTCGAGCAATTGCTCAGAGATGAAAAGTGCCAGCACTGAAAGCTCTTGCTAGCCAGCACCCTTCCTTGGAAGCGCTTTCACAGGCGCAGCAACACTGGGGCTTTGCGCTTCTCTAGCCACCAAACGTCACAGTCATTCTCTTTCCGTCTCGTAGACACGAGCTGAGAAATTGCAAACGTCGAGCAATTGCTCAGAGATGAAAAGTGCCAGCACTGAAAGCTGTTGCTAGCCAGCACCCTTCCTTGGAAGCGCTTTCACAGGCGCAGCAACACTGGGGCTTTGCGCTTCTCTACCCACCAAACATCACGGTCATTCTCTTTCCATCTCGTAGACACGAGCTGAAAAATTGCAAACGTCGAGCAATTGCTCAGAGATGAAAAGTGCCAGCACTGAAAGCTCTTGCTAGCCAGCACCCTTCCTTGGAAGCGCTTTTGTAGACCTAAGAACACTGGGGCTCTGGGCTTCTCTAGCCACCTAATCTTCTGCTCATCCTCTCGCGTAGTCTAAAGAGCGCTCAGGTGAGAAATTGCAAACGTCGAGCAATTGCTCAGAGATGAAAAGTGCCAGCACTGAAAGCTCTTGCTAGCCAGCACCCTTCCTTGGAAGCGCTTTCACAGGCGCAGTAACACTGGGGCTTTGCGCTTCTCTACCCCCCAAACGTCACGGTCACTATCTCTCCGTCTCGTGGACACGAGCTGAGAAATTGCAAATGTCGAGCAATTGCTCAGAGATGAAAAGTGCCAGCACTGAAAGCTCTTGCTAGCCAGCACCCTTCCTTGGAAGCGCTTTCACAGGCGCAGCAACACTGGGGCTTTGCGCTTCTCTACCCACCAAACGTCACAGTCATTCTCTTTCCATCTCGTAGACACGAGCTGAGAGATTGCAAACGTCGAGCAATTGCTCAGAGATGAAAAGTGCCAGCACTGAAAGCTGTTGCTAGCCAGCACCCTTCCTTGGAAGCGCTTTCACAGGCGCAGCAACACTGGGGCTTTGCGCTTCTCTAGCCACCAAACGTCACGGTCATTCTCTTTCCGTCTCGTAGACACGAGCTGAGAAATTGCAAACGTCGAGCAATTGCTCAGAGATGAAAAGTGCCAGCACTGAAAGCTCTTGCTAGCCAGCACCCTTCCTTGGAAGCGCTTTTGTAGACCTAAGAACACTGGGGCTCTGGGCTTCTCTAGCCACCTAATCTTCTGCTCATCCTCTCGCGTAGTCTAAAGAGAGCTCAGGTGAGAAATTGCAAACGTCGAGCAATTGCTCAGAGATGAAAAGTGCCAGCACTGAAAGCTGTTGCTAGCCAGCCCCCTTCCTTGGAAGCGCTTTCACAGGCGCAGCAACACTGGGGCTTTGCGCTTCTCTACCCACCAAACGTCACGGTCACTATTTCTCCGTCTCGTGGACACGAGCTGAGAAATTGCAAATGTCGAGCAATTGCTCAGAGATGAAAAGTGCCAGCACTGAAAGCTCTTGCTAGCCAGCACCCTTCCTTGGAAGCGCTTTCACAGGCGCAGCAACACTGGGGCTTTGCGCTTCTCTACCCACCAAACGTCACGGTCATTCTCTTTCCATCTCGTAGACACGAGCTGAGAGATTGCAAACGTCGAGCAATTGCTCAGAGATGAAAAGTGCCAGCACTGAAAGCTGTTGCTAGCCAGCACCCTTCCTTGCAAGCGCTTTCACAGGCGCAGCAACACTGGGGCTTTGCGCTTCTCTACCCACCAAACGTCACGGTCATTCTCTTTCCGTCTCGTAGACGCGAGCTGAGAGATTGCAAACGTCGAGCAATTGCTCAGAGATGAAAAGTGCCAGCACTGAAAGCTGTTGCTAGCCAGCACCCTTCCTTGGAAGCGCTTTTGTAGACCTAAGAACACTGGGGCTCTGGGCTTCTCTAGCCACCTAATCTTCTGCTCATCCTCTCGCGTAGTCTAAAGAGCGCTCAGGTGAGAAATTGCAAACGTCGAGCAATTGCTCAGAGATGAAAAGTGCCAGCACTGAAAGCTCTTGCTAGCCAGCCCCCTTCCTTGGAAGCGCTTTCACAGGCGCAGCAACACTGGGGCTTTGCGCTTCTCTACCCACCAAACGTCACGGTCACTATCTCTCCGTCTCGTGGACACGAGCTGAGAAATTGCAAATGTCGAGCAATTGCTCAGAGATGAAAAGTGCCAGCACTGAAAGCTGTTGCTAGCCAGCACCCTTCCTTGGAAGCGCTTTTGTAGACCTAAGAACACTGGGGCTCTGGGCTTCTCTAGCCACCTAATCTTCTGCTCATCCTCTCGCGTAGTCTAAAGAGAGCTCAGGTGAGAAATTGCAAACGTCGAGCAATTGCTCAGAGATGAAAAGTGCCAGCACTGAAAGCTGTTGCTAGCCAGCCCCCTTCCTTGGAAGCGCTTTCACAGGCGCAGCAACACTGGGGCTTTGCGCTTCTCTACCCACCAAACGTCACGGTCACTATCTCTCCGTCTCGTGGACACGAGCTGAGAAATTGCAAATGTCGAGCAATTGCTCAGAGATGAAAAGTGCCAGCACTGAAAGCTCTTGCTAGCCAGCACCCTTCCTTGGAAGCGCTTTCACAGGCGCAGCAACACTGGGGCTTTGCGCTTCTCTACCCACCAAACGTCACGGTAATTCTCTTTCCATCTCGTAGACACGAGCTGAGAGATTGCAAACGTCGAGCAATTGCTCAGAGATGAAAAGTGCCAGCACTGAAAGCTCTTGCTAGCCAGCACCCTTCCTTGCAAGCGCTTTCACAGGCGCAGCAACACTGGGGCTTTGCGCTTCTCTACCCACCAAACGTCACGGTCATTCTCTTTCCGTCTCGTAGACACGAGCTGAGAGATTGCAAACGTCGAGCAATTGCTCAGAGATGAAAAGTGCCAGCACTGAAAGCTGTTGCTAGCCAGCACCCTTCCTTGGAAGCGCTTTTGTAGACCTAAGAACACTGGGGCTCTGGGCTTCTCTAGCCACCTAATCTTCTGCTCATCCTCTCGCGTAGTCTAAAGAGCGCTCAGGTGAGAAATTGCAAACGTCGAGCAATTGCTCAGAGATGAAAAGTGCCAGCACTGAAAGCTCTTGCTAGCCAGCACCCTTCCTTGGAAGCGCTTTCACAGGCGCAGCAACACTGGGGCTTTGCGCTTCTCTACCCACCAAACGTCACGGTCACTATCTCTCCGTCTCGTGGACACGAGCTGAGAAATTGCAAATGTCGAGCAATTGCTCAGAGATGAAAAGTGCCAGCACTGAAAGCTGTTGCTAGCCAGCACCCTTCCTTGGAAGCGCTTTCACAGGCGCAGCAACACTGGGGCTTTGCGCTTCTCTACCCACCAAACGTCACGGTCATTCTCTTTCCGTCTCGTAGACACGAGCTGAGAGATTGCAAACGTCGAGCAATTGCTCAGAGATGAAAAGTGCCAGCACTGAAAGCTGTTGCTAGCCAGCACCCTTCCTTGGAAGCGCTTTTGTAGACCTAAGAACACTGGGGCTCTGGGCTTCTCTAGCCACCTAATCTTCTGCTCATCCTCTCGCGCACTCTAAAGAGAGCTCAGGTGAGAAATTGCAAACGTCGAGCAATTGCTCAGAGATGAAAAGTGCCAGCACTGAAAGCTCTTGCTAGCCAGCACCCTTCCTTGGAAGCGCTTTCACAGGCGCAGCAACACTGGGGCTTTGCGCTTCTCTAGCCACCAAACGTCACGGTCACTATCTCTCCGTCTCGTGGACACGAGCTGAGAAATTGCAAATGTCGAGCAATTGCTCAGAGATGAAAAGTGCCAGCACTGAAAGCTGTTGCTAGCCAGCACCCTTCCTTGCAAGCGCTTTCACAGGCGCAGCAACACTGGGGCTTTGCGCTTCTCTACCCACCAAACGTCACGGTCATTCTCTTTCCATCTCGTAGACACGAGCTGAGAGATTGCAAACGTCGAGCAATTGCTCAGAGATGAAAAGTGCCAGCACTGAAAGCTGTTGCTAGCCAGCCCCCTTCCTTGGAAGCGCTTTTGTAGACCTAAGAACCCTGGGGCTCTGGGCTTCTCTAGCCACCTAATCTTCTGCTCATCCTCTCGCGTAGTCTAAAGAGCGCTCAGGTGAGAAATTGCAAACGTCGAGCAATTGCTCAGAGATGAAAAGTGCCAGCACTGAAAGCTCTTGCTAGCCAGCACCCTTCCTTGGAAGCGCTTTCACAGGCGCAGCAACACTGGGGCTTTGCGCTTCTCTACCCACCAAACGTCACGGTCATTCTCTTTCCGTCTCGTAGACACGAGCTGACAGATTGCAAACGTCGAGCAATTGCTCAGAGATGAAAAGTGCCAGCACTGAAAGCTCTTGCTAGCCAGCACCCTTCCTTGGAAGCGCTTTTATAGCCCTTAGAACACTTGGGCTGCTTGTTTCTCTAGCCGCCTAATCTTCTGCTCATCCTCTCGCGTAGTCTAAAGAGAGCTCAGGTGAGAAATTACAAACCTCGAGCAATTGCTCAGAGATGAAAAGTGCCAGCACTGAAAGCTGTTGCTAGCCAGCACCCTTCCTTGGAAGCGCTTTTGTAGGCCTAAGAACACTGGGGCTCTGGGCTTCTCTAGCCACCTAATCTTCTGCTCATCCTCTCGTGCAGTCTAAAGAGAGCTCAGCTGAGAAATTGCAAACGTCGAGCAATTGCTCAGAGATGAAAAGTGCCAGCACTGAAAGCTCTTGCTAGCCAGCACCCTTCCTTGGAAGCGCTTTTGTAGACCTAAGAACACTGGGGCTCTGGGCTTCTCTAGCCACCTAATCTTCTGCTCATCCTCTCGCGTAGTCTAAAGAGCGCTCAGGTGAGAAATT
This sequence comes from Sarcoramphus papa, assembly GCA_037962945.1. Lineage (NCBI taxonomy): Eukaryota > Metazoa > Chordata > Aves > Accipitriformes > Cathartidae > Sarcoramphus > Sarcoramphus papa. The sequence goes on from CM075587.1 coordinate 77,850,884, forward strand.
GCAAACGTCGAGCAATTGCTCAGAGATGAAAAGTGCCAGCACTGAAAGCTCTTGCTAGCCAGCACCCTTCCTTGGAAGCGCTTTCACAGGCGCAGCAACACTGGGGCTTTGCGCTTCTCTACCCACCAAACGTCACGGTCACTATCTCTCCGTCTCGTGGACACGAGCTGAGAAATTGCAAATGTCGAGCAATTGCTCAGAGATGAAAAGTGCCAGCACTGAAAGCTCTTGCTAGCCAGCACCCTTCCTTGGAAGCGCTTTCACAGGCGCAGCAACACTGGGGCTTTGCGCTTCTCTACCCACCAAACGTCACAGTCATTCTCTTTCCATCTCGTAGACACGAGCTGAGAGATTGCAAACGTCGAGCAATTGCTCAGAGATGAAAAGTGCCAGCACTGAAAGCTGTTGCTAGCCAGCACCCTTCCTTGGAAGCGCTTTCACAGGCGCAGCAACACTGGGGCTTTGCGCTTCTCTACCCACCAAACGTCACGGTCATTCTCTTTCCGTCTCGTAGACACGAGCTGAGAAATTGCAAACGTCGAGCAATTGCTCAGAGATGAAAAGTGCCAGCACTGAAAGCTGTTGCTAGCCAGCACCCTTCCTTGGAAGCGCTTTTGTAGACCTAAGAACACTGGGGCTCTCGGCTTCTCTAGCCACCTAATCTTCTGCTCATCCTCTCGCGTAGTCTAAAGAGCGCTCAGGTGAGAAATTGCAAACGTCGAGCAATTGCTCAGAGATGAAAAGTGCCAGCACTGAAAGCTGTTGCTAGCCAGCCCCCTTCCTTGGAAGCGCTTTCACAGGCGCAGCAACACTGGGGCTTTGCGCTTCTCTACCCCCCAAACGTCACGGTCACTATCTCTCCGTCTCGTGGACACGAGCTGAGAAATTGCAAATGTCGAGCAATTGCTCAGAGATGAAAAGTGCCAGCACTGAAAGCTGTTGCTAGCCAGCACCCTTCCTTGGAAGCGCTTTCACAGGCGCAGCAACACTGGGGCTTTGCGCTTCTCTAGCCACCAAACGTCACGGTCATTCTCTTTCCATCTCGTAGACACGAGCTGAGAGATTGCAAACGTCGAGCAATTGCTCAGAGATGAAAAGTGCCAGCACTGAAAGCTCTTGCTAGCCAGCACCCTTCCTTGCAAGCGCTTTCACAGGCGCAGCAACACTGGGGCTTTGCGCTTCTCTACCCACCAAACGTCACGGTCATTCTCTTTCCGTCTCGTAGACACGAGCTGAGAGATTGCAAACGTCGAGCAATTGCTCAGAGATGAAAAGTGCCAGCACTGAAAGCTGTTGCTAGCCAGCACCCTTCCTTGGAAGCGCTTTTGTAGCCCTTAGAATACTGGGGCTCTGGGCTTCTCTAGCCAACTAATCTTCTGCTCATCCTCTCGCGTAGTCTAAAGAGAGCTCAGGTGAGAAATTGCAAACGTCGAGCAATTGCTCAGAGATGAAAAGTGCCAGCACTGAAAGCTCTTGCTAGCCAGCACCCTTCCTTGCAAGCGCTTTTGTAGACCTAAGAACACTGGGGCTCTGGGCTTCTCTAGCCACCTAATCTTCTGCTCGTCCTCTCGCGTAGTCTAAAGAGCGCTCAGGTGAGAAATTGCAAACGTCGAGCAATTGCTCAGAGATGAAAAGTGCCAGCACTGAAAGCTCTTGCTAGCCAGCACCCTTCCTTGGAAGCGCTTTCACAGGCGCAGCAACACTGGGGCTTTGCGCTTCTCTACCCCCCTAACGTCACGGTCACTATCTCTCCGTCTCGTGGACACGAGCTGAGAAATTGCAAATGTCGAGCAATTGCTCAGAGATGAAAAGTGCCAGCACTGAAAGCTCTTGCTAGCCAGCACCCTTCCTTGGAAGCGCTTTCACAGGCGCAGCAACACTGGGGCTTTGCGCTTCTCTAGCCACCAAACGTCACGGTCATTCTCTTTCCATCTCGTAGACACGAGCTGAGAGATTGCAAACGTCGAGCAATTGCTCAGAGATGAAAAGTGCCAGCACTGAAAGCTGTTGCTAGCCAGCACCCTTCCTTGGAAGCGCTTTCACAGGCGCAGCAACACTGGGGCTTTGCGCTTCTCTACCCACCAAACGTCACGGTCATTCTCTTTCCGTCTCGAAGACACGAGCTGAGAAATTGCAAACGTCGAGCAATTGCTCAGAGATGAAAAGTGCCAGCACTGAAAGCTGTTTCTAGCCAGCACCCTTCCTTGGAAGCGCTTTTGTAGACCTAAGAACACTGGGGCTCTGGGCTTCTCTAGCCACCTAATCTTCTGCTCATCCTCTCGCGCACTCTAAAGAGAGCTCAGGTGAGAAATTGCAAACGTCCAGCAATTGCTCAGAGATGAAAAGTGCCAGCACTGAAAGCTCTTGCTAGCCAGCACCCTTCCTTGGAAGCGCTTTCACAGGCGCAGCAACACTGGGGCTTTGCGCTTCTCTACCCACCAAACGTCACAGCCATTCTCTTTCCATCTCGTAGACACGAGCTGAGAGATTGCAAACGTTGAGCAATTGCTCAGAGATGAAAAGTGCCAGCACTGAAAGCTCTTGCTAGCCAGCACCCTTCCTTGGAAGCGCTTTCACAGGCGCAGCAACACTGGGGATTTGCGCTTCTCTAGCCACCAAACGTCACGGACATTCTCTTTCCGTCTCGTAGACACGAGCTGAGAAATTGCAAACGTCGAGCAATTGCTCAGAGATGAAAAGTGCCAGCACTGAAAGCTCTTGCTAGCCAGCACCCTTCCTTGGAAGCGCTTTTGTAGACCTAAGAACACTGGGGCTCTGGGCTTCTCTAGCCACCTAATCTTCTGCTCATCCTCTCGCGTAGTCTAAAGAGAGCTCAGGTGAGAAATTGCAAATGTCGAGCAATTGCTCAGAGATGAAAAGTGCCAGCACTGAAAGCTGTTGCTAGCCAGCACCCTTCCTTGGAAGCGCTTTCACAGGCGCAGCAACACTGGGGCTTTGCGCTTCTCTACCCCCCAAACGTCACGGTCACTATCTCTCCGTCTCGTAGACACGAGCTGAGAAATTGCAAATGTCGAGCAATTGCTCAGAGATGAAAAGTGCCAGCACTGAAAGCTCTTGCTAGCCAGCACCCTTCCTTGGAAGCGCTTTCACAGGCGCAGCAACACTGGGGCTTTGCGCTTCTCTACCCACCAAACGTCACGGTCATTCTCTTTACATCTCGTAGACACGAGCTGAGAGATTGCAAACGTCGAGCAATTGCTCAGAGATGAAAAGTGCCAGCACTGAAAGCTGTTGCTAGCCAGCACCCTTCCTTGGAAGCGCTTTCACAGGCGCAGCAACACTGGGGCTTTGCGCTTCTCTACCCACCAAACGTCACGGTCATTCTCTTTCCGTCTCGTAGACACGAGCTGAGAGATTGCAAACGTCGAGCAATTGCTCAGAGATGAAAAGTGCCAGCACTGAAAGCTGTTGCTAGCCAGCACCCTTCCTTGGAAGCGCTTTTGTAGCCCTTAGAATACTGGGGATCTGGGCTTCTCTAGACAACTAATCTTCTGCTCATCCTCTCGTGCAGTCTAAACAGAGCTCAGGTGAGAAATTGCAAACGTCGAGCAATTGCTCAGAGATGAAAAGTGCCAGCACTGAAAGCTCTTGCTAGCCAGCACCCTTCCTTGGAAGCGCTTTTGTAGACCTAAGAACACTGGGGCTCTGGGCTTCTCTAGCCACCTAATCTTCTGCTCATCCTCTCGCGTAGTCTAAAGAGCGCTCAGGTGAGAAATTGCAAACGTCGAGCAATTGCTCAGAGATGAAAAGTGCCAGCACTGAAAGCTCTTGCTAGCCAGCACCCTTCCTTGGAAGCGCTTTCACAGGCGCAGCAACACTGGGGCTTTGCGCTTCTCTACCCACCAAACGTCACGGTCACTATCTCTCCGTCTCGTGGACACGAGCTGAGAAATTGCAAATGTCGAGCAATTGCTCAGAGATGAAAAGTGCCAGCACTGAAAGCTGTTGCTAGCCAGCACCCTTCCTTGGAAGCGCTTTCACAGGCGCAGCAACACTGGGGCTTTGCGCTTCTCTACCCACCAAACGTCACGGTCATTCTCTTTCCATCTCGTAGACACGAGCTGAGAGATTGCAAACGTCGAGCAATTGCTCAGAGATGAAAAGTGCCAGCACTGAAAGCTCTTGCTAGCCAGCACCCTTCCTTGGAAGCGCTTTCACAGGCGCAGCAACACTGGGGCTTTGCGCTTCTCTACCCACCAAACGTCACGGTCATTCTCTTTCCGTCTCGTAGACACGAGCTGAGAAATTGCAAACGTCGAGCAATTGCTCAGAGATGAAAAGTGCCAGCACTGAAAGCTGTTGCTAGCCAGCACCCTTCCTTGGAAGCGCTTTTGTAGACCTAAGAACACTGGGGCTCTGGGCTTCTCTAGCCACCTAATCTTCTGCTCATCCTCTCGCGCACTCTAAAGAGAGCTCAGGTGAGAAATTGCAAACGTCGAGCAATTGCTCAGAGATGAAAAGTGCCAGCACTGAAAGCTGTTGCTAGCCAGCACCCTTCCTTGCAAGCGCTTTCACAGGCGCAGCAACACTGGGGCTTTGCGCTTCTCTAGCCACCAAACGTCACGGTCATTCTCTTTCCATCTCGTAGACACGAGCTGAGAGATTGCAAACGTCGAGCAATTGCTCAGAGATGAAAAGTGCCAGCACTGAAAGCTGTTGCTAGCCAGCACCCTTCCTTGGAAGCGCTTTCACAGGCGCAGAAACACTGGGGTTTTGCGCTTCTCTACCCACCAAACGTCACGGTCATTCTCTTTCCATCTCGTAGACACGAGCTGAGAGATTGCAAACGTCGAGCAATTGCTCAGAGATGAAAAGTGCCAGCACTGAAAGCTGTTGCTAGCCAGCACCCTTCCTTGGAAGTGCTTTCACAGGCGCAGCAACACTGGGGCTTTGCGCTTCTCTACCCACCAAACGTCACGGTCATTCTCTTTCCGTCTCGTAGACACGAGCTGACAGATTGCAAACGTCGAGCAATTGCTCAGAGATGAAAAGTGCCAGCACTGAAAGCTGTTGCTAGCCAGCACCCTTCCTTGGAAGTGCTTTCACAGGCGCAGCAACACTGGGGCTTTGCGCTTCTCTACCCACCAAACGTCATGGTCATTCTCTTTCCGTCTCGTAGACACGAGCTGAGAGATTGCAAACGTCGAGCAATTGCTCAGAGATGAAAAGTGCCAGCACTGAAAGCTCTTGCTAGCCAGCACCCTTCCTTGGAAGCGCTTTCACAGGCGCAGCAACACTGGGGCTTTGCGCTTCTCTACCCACCAAACGTCACGGTCATTCTCTTTCCGTCTCGTAGACACGAGCTGAGAGATTGCAAACATCGAGCAATTGCTCAGAGATGAAAAGTGCCAGCACTGAAAGCTGTTGCTAGCCAGCACCCTTCCTTGGAAGCGCTTTTGTAGCCCTTAGAATACTGGGGCTCTGGGCTTCTCTAGCCAACTAATCTTCTGCTCATCCTCTCGCGTAGTCTAAAGAGAGCTCAGGTGAGAAATTGCAAACGTCGAGCAATTGCTCAGAGATGAAAAGTGCCAGCACTGAAAGCTGTTGCTAGCCAGCACCCTTCCTTGGAAGCGCTTTTGTAGACCTAAGAACACTGGGGCTCTGGGCTTCTCTAGCCACCTAATCTTCTGCTCATCCTCTCGCGTAGTCTAAAGAGCGCTCAGGTGAGAAATTGCAAACGTCGAGCAATTGCTCAGAGATGAAAAGTGCCAGCACTGAAAGCTGTTGCTAGCCAGCACCCTTCCTTGGAAGCGCTTTCACAGGCGCAGCAACACTGGGGCTTTGCGCTTCTCTACCCACCAAACGTCACGGTCACTATCTCTCCGTCTCGTGGACACGAGCTGAGAAATTGCAAATGTCGAGCAATTGCTCAGAGATGAAAAGTGCCAGCACTGAAAGCTGTTGCTAGCCAGCCCCCTTCCTTGGAAGCGCTTTCACAGGCGCAGCAACACTGGGGCTTTGCGCTTCTCTACCCACCAAACGTCACGGTCATTCTCTTTCCATCTCGTAGACACGAGCTGAGAGATTGCAAACGTCGAGCAATTGCTCAGAGATGAAAAGTGCCAGCACTGAAAGCTGTTGCTAGCCAGCACCCTTCCTTGGAAGCGCTTTTGTAGACCTAAGAACACTGGGGCTCTGGGCTTCTCTAGCCACCTAATCTTCTGCTCATCCTATCGCGCACTCTAAAGAGAGCTCAGGTGAGAAATTGCAAACGTCGAGCAATTGCTCAGAGATGAAAAGTGCCAGCACTGAAAGCTGTTGCTAGCCAGCACCCTTCCTTGGAAGCGCTTTCACAGGCGCAGCAACACTGGGGCTTTGCGCTTCTCTACCCACCAAACGTCACGGTCATTCTCTTTCCGTCTCGTAGACACGAGCTGAGAGATTGCAAACGTCGAGCAATTGCTCAGAGATGAAAAGTGCCAGCACTGAAAGCTGTTGCTAGCCAGCACCCTTCCTTGGAAGCGCTTTTGTAGCCCTTAGAATACTGGGGCTCTGGGCTTCTCTAGCCAACTAATCTTCTGCTCATCCTCTCGCGTAGTCTAAAGAGAGCTCAGGTGAGAAATTGCAAACGTCGAGCAATTGCTCAGAGATGAAAAGTGCCAGCACTGAAAGCTCTTGCTAGCCAGCACCCTTCCTTGCAAGCGCTTTTGTAGACCTAAGAACACTGGGGCTCTGGGCTTCTCTAGCCACCTAATCTTCTGCTCGTCCTCTCGCGTAGTCTAAAGAGCGCTCAGGTGAGAAATTGCAAACGTCGAGCAATTGCTCAGAGATGAAAAGTGCCAGCACTGAAAGCTCTTGCTAGCCAGCACCCTTCCTTGGAAGCGCTTTCACAGGCGCAGCAACACTGGGGCTTTGGGCTTCTCTACCCCCCTAACGTCACGGTCACTATCTCTCCGTCTCGTGGACACGAGCTGAGAAATTGCAAATGTCGAGCAATTGCTCAGAGATGAAAAGTGCCAGCACTGAAAGCTCTTGCTAGCCAGCACCCTTCCTTGGAAGCGCTTTCACAGGCGCAGCAACACTGGGGCTTTGCGCTTCTCTAGCCACCAAACGTCACGGTCATTCTCTTTCCATCTCGTAGACACGAGCTGAGAGATTGCAAACGTCGAGCAATTGCTCAGAGATGAAAAGTGCCAGCACTGAAAGCTGTTGCTAGCCAGCACCCTTCCTTGCAAGCGCTTTCACAGGCGCAGCAACACTGGGGCTTTGCGCTTCTCTACCCACCAAACGTCACGGTCATTCTCTTTCCGTCTCGAAGACACGAGCTGAGAAATTGCAAACGTCGAGCAATTGCTCAGAGATGAAAAGTGCCAGCACTGAAAGCTGTTTCTAGCCAGCACCCTTCCTTGGAAGCGCTTTTGTAGACCTAAGAACACTGGGGCTCTGGGCTTCTCTAGCCACCTAATCTTCTGCTCATCCTCTCGCGCACTCTAAAGAGAGCTCAGGTGAGAAATTGCAAACGTCCAGCAATTGCTCAGAGATGAAAAGTGCCAGCACTGAAAGCTCTTGCTAGCCAGCACCCTTCCTTGGAAGCGCTTTCACAGGCGCAGCAACACTGGGGCTTTGCGCTTCTCTACCCACCAAACGTCACAGTCATTCTCTTTCCATCTCGTAGACACGAGCTGAGAGATTGCAAACGTTGAGCAATTGCTCAGAGATGAAAAGTGCCAGCACTGAAAGCTCTTGCTAGCCAGCACCCTTCCTTGGAAGCGCTTTCACAGGCGCAGCAACACTGGGGATTTGCGCTTCTCTAGCCACCAAACGTCACGGACATTCTCTTTCCGTCTCGTAGACACGAGCTGAGAAATTGCAAACGTCGAGCAATTGCTCAGAGATGAAAAGTGCCAGCACTGAAAGCTCTTGCTAGCCAGCACCCTTCCTTGGAAGCGCTTTTGTAGACCTAAGAACACTGGGGCTCTCGGCTTCTCTAGCCACCTAATCTTCTGCTCATCCTCTCGCGTAGTCTAAAGAGAGCTCAGGTGAGAAATTGCAAATGTCGAGCAATTGCTCAGAGATGAAAAGTGCCAGCACTGAAAGCTGTTGCTAGCCAGCACCCTTCCTTGGAAGCGCTTTCACAGGCGCAGCAACACTGGGGCTTTGCGCTTCTCTACCCCCCAAACGTCACGGTCACTATCTCTCCGTCTCGTAGACGCGAGCTGAGAGATTGCAAATGTCGAGCAATTGCTCAGAGATGAAAAGTGCCAGCACTGAAAGCTCTTGCTAGCCAGCACCCTTCCTTGGAAGCGCTTTCACAGGCGCAGCAACACTGGGGCTTTGCGCTTCTCTACCCACCAAACGTCACGGTCATTCTCTTTACATCTCGTAGACACGAGCTGAGAGATTGCAAACGTCGAGCAATTGCTCAGAGATGAAAAGTGCCAGCACTGAAAGCTGTTGCTAGCCAGCACCCTTCCTTGGAAGCGCTTTCACAGGCGCAGCAACACTGGGGCTTTGCGCTTCTCTACCCACCAAACGTCACGGTCATTCTCTTTCCGTCTCGTAGACACGAGCTGAGAGATTGCAAACGTCGAGCAATTGCTCAGAGATGAAAAGTGCCAGCACTGAAAGCTGTTGCTAGCCAGCACCCTTCCTTGGAAGCGCTTTTGTAGCCCTTAGAATACTGGGGATCTGGGCTTCTCTAGACAACTAATCTTCTGCTCATCCTCTCGTGCAGTCTAAACAGAGCTCAGGTGAGAAATTGCAAACGTCGAGCAATTGCTCAGAGATGAAAAGTGCCAGCACTGAAAGCTCTTGCTAGCCAGCACCCTTCCTTGGAAGCGCTTTTGTAGACCTAAGAACACTGGGGCTCTGGGCTTCTCTAGCCACCTAATCTTCTGCTCATCCTCTCGCGTAGTCTAAAGAGCGCTCAGGTGAGAAATTGCAAACGTCGAGCAATTGCTCAGAGATGAAAAGTGCCAGCACTGAAAGCTCTTGCTAGCCAGCACCCTTCCTTGGAAGCGCTTTCACAGGCGCAGCAACACTGGGGCTTTGCGCTTCTCTACCCACCAAACGTCACGGTCACTATCTCTCCGTCTCGTGGACACGAGCTGAGAAATTGCAAATGTCGAGCAATTGCTCAGAGATGAAAAGTGCCAGCACTGAAAGCTGTTGCTAGCCAGCACCCTTCCTTGGAAGCGCTTTCACAGGCGCAGCAACACTGGGGCTTTGCGCTTCTCTACCCACCAAACGTCACGGTCATTCTCTTTCCATCTCGTAGACACGAGCTGAGAGATTGCAAACGTCGAGCAATTGCTCAGAGATGAAAAGTGCCAGCACTGAAAGCTCTTGCTAGCCAGCACCCTTCCTTGGAAGCGCTTTCACAGGCGCAGCAACACTGGGGCTTTGCGCTTCTCTACCCACCAAACGTCACGGTCATTCTCTTTCCGTCTCGTAGACACGAGCTGAGAAATTGCAAACGTCGAGCAATTGCTCAGAGATGAAAAGTGCCAGCACTGAAAGCTGTTGCTAGCCAGCACCCTTCCTTGGAAGCGCTTTTGTAGACCTAAGAACACTGGGGCTCTGGGCTTCTCTAGCCACCTAATCTTCTGCTCATCCTCTCGCGCACTCTAAAGAGAGCTCAGGTGAGAAATTGCAAACGTCGAGCAATTGCTCAGAGATGAAAAGTGCCAGCACTGAAAGCTGTTGCTAGCCAGCACCCTTCCTTGCAAGCGCTTTCACAGGCGCAGCAACACTGGGGCTTTGCGCTTCTCTAGCCACCAAACGTCACGGTCATTCTCTTTCCATCTCGTAGACACGAGCTGAGAGATTGCAAACGTCGAGCAATTGCTCAGAGATGAAAAGTGCCAGCACTGAAAGCTGTTGCTAGCCAGCACCCTTCCTTGGAAGCGCTTTCACAGGCGCAGCAACACTGGGGCTTTGCGCTTCTCTAGCCACCAAACGTCACGGTCATTCTCTTTCCATCTCGTAGACACGAGCTGAGAGATTGCAAACGTCGAGCAATTGCTCAGAGATGAAAAGTGCCAGCACTGAAAGCTGTTGCTAGCCAGCACCCTTCCTTGGAAGTGCTTTCACAGGCGCAGCAACACTGGGGCTTTGCGCTTCTCTACCCACCAAACGTCACGGTCATTCTCTTTCCGTCTCGTAGACACGAGCTGACAGATTGCAAACGTCGAGCAATTGCTCAGAGATGAAAAGTGCCAGCACTGAAAGCTGTTGCTAGCCAGCACCCTTCCTTGGAAGTGCTTTCACAGGCGCAGCAACACTGGGGCTTTGCGCTTCTCTAGCCACCTAATCTTCTGCTCATCCTCTCGCGCACTCTAAAGAGAGCTCAGGTGAGAAATTGCAAACGTCGAGCAATTGCTCAGAGATGAAAAGTGCCAGCACTGAAAGCTGTTGCTAGCCAGCACCCTTCCTTGCAAGCGCTTTCACAGGCGCAGCAACACTGGGGCTTTGCGCTTCTCTAGCCACCAAACGTCACGGTCATTCTCTTTCCATCTCGTAGACACGAGCTGAGAGATTGCAAACGTCGAGCAATTGCTCAGAGATGAAAAGTGCCAGCACTGAAAGCTGTTGCTAGCCAGCACCCTTCCTTGGAAGCGCTTTCACAGGCGCAGAAACACTGGGGTTTTGCGCTTCTCTACCCACCAAACGTCACGGTCATTCTCTTTCCATCTCGTAGACACGAGCTGAGAGATTGCAAACGTCGAGCAATTGCTCAGAGATGAAAAGTGCCAGCACTGAAAGCTGTTGCTAGCCAGCACCCTTCCTTGGAAGTGCTTTCACAGGCGCAGCAACACTGGGGCTTTGCGCTTCTCTACCCACCAAACGTCACGGTCATTCTCTTTCCGTCTCGTAGACACGAGCTGACAGATTGCAAACGTCGAGCAATTGCTCAGAGATGAAAAGTGCCAGCACTGAAAGCTGTTGCTAGCCAGCACCCTTCCTTGGAAGTGCTTTCACAGGCGCAGCAACACTGGGGCTTTGCGCTTCTCTACCCACCAAACGTCACGGTCATTCTCTTTCCGTCTCGTAGACACGAGCTGAGAGATTGCAAACGTCGAGCAATTGCTCAGAGATGAAAAGTGCCAGCACTGAAAGCTCTTGCTAGCCAGCACCCTTCCTTGGAAGCGCTTTCACAGGCGCAGCAACACTGGGGCTTTGCGCTTCTCTACCCACCAAACGTCACGGTCATTCTCTTTCCGTCTCGTAGACACGAGCTGAGAGATTGCAAACATCGAGCAATTGCTCAGAGATGAAAAGTGCCAGCACTGAAAGCTGTTGCTAGCCAGCACCCTTCCTTGGAAGCGCTTTTGTAGCCCTTAGAATACTGGGGCTCTGGGCTTCTCTAGCCAACTAATCTTCTGCTCATCCTCTCGCGTAGTCTAAAGAGAGCTCAGGTGAGAAATTGCAAACGTCGAGCAATTGCTCAGAGATGAAAAGTGCCAGCACTGAAAGCTGTTGCTAGCCAGCACCCTTCCTTGGAAGCGCTTTTGTAGACCTAAGAACACTGGGGCTCTGGGCTTCTCTAGCCACCTAATCTTCTGCTCATCCTCTCGCGTAGTCTAAAGAGCGCTCAGGTGAGAAATTGCAAACGTCGAGCAATTGCTCAGAGATGAAAAGTGCCAGCACTGAAAGCTGTTGCTAGCCAGCACCCTTCCTTGGAAGCGCTTTCACAGGCGCAGCAACACTGGGGCTTTGCGCTTCTCTACCCCCCAAACGTCACGGTCACTATCTCTCCGTCTCGTGGACACGAGCTGAGAAATTGCAAATGTCGAGCAATTGCTCAGAGATGAAAAGTGCCAGCACTGAAAGCTCTTGCTAGCCAGCACCCTTCCTTGCAAGCGCTTTCACAGGCGCAGCAACACTGGGGCTTTGCGCTTCTCTAGCCACCAAACGTCACGGTCATTCTCTTTCCATCTCGTAGACACGAGCTGAGAGATTGCAAACGTCGAGCAATTGCTCAGAGATGAAAAGTGCCAGCACTGAAAGCTCTTGCTAGCCAGCACCCTTCCTTGGAAGCGCTTTCACAGGCGCAGCAACACTGGGGCTTTGCGCTTCTCTACCCACCAAACGTCACGGTCATTCTCTTTCCGTCTCGTAGACACGAGCTGAGAGATTGCAAACGTCGAGCAATTGCTCAGAGATGAAAAGTGCCAGCACTGAAAGCTGTTGCTAGCCAGCACCCTTCCTTGGAAGCGCTTTTGTAGACCTAAGAACACTGGGGCTCTGGGCTTCTCTAGCCACCTAATCTTCTGCTCATCCTCTCGCGCACTCTAAAGAGAGCTCAGGTGAGAAATTGCAAACGTCGAGCAATTGCTCAGAGATGAAAAGTGCCAGCACTGAAAGCTGTTGCTAGCCAGCACCCTTCCTTGGAAGCGCTTTCACAGGCGCAGCAACACTGGGGCTTTGCGCTTCTCTAGCCACCAAACGTCACGGTCATTCTCTTTCCGTCTCGTAGACACGAGCTGAGAGATTGCAAACGTCGAGCAATTGCTCAGAGATGAAAAGTGCCAGCACTGAAAGCTGTTGCTAGCCAGCACCCTTCCTTGGAAGCGCTTTTGTAGCCCTTAGAATACTGGGGCTCTGGGCTTCTCTAGCCAACTAATCTTCTGCTCATCCTCTCGCGTAGTCTAAAGAGAGCTCAGGTGAGAAATTGCAAACGTCGAGCAATTGCTCAGAGATGAAAAGTGCCAGCACTGAAAGCTGTTGCTAGCCAGCACCCTTCCTTGGAAGCGCTTTCACAGGCGCAGCAACACTGGGGCTTTGCGCTTCTCTACCCACCAAACGTCACGGTCATTCTCTTTCCGTCTCGTAGACACGAGCTGAGAGATTGCAAACGTCGAGCAATTGCTCAGAGATGAAAAGTGCCAGCACTGAAAGCTGTTGCTAGCCAGCACCCTTCCTTGGAAGTGCTTTTGTAGCCCTTAGAACACTGGGGCTCTGTGTTTCTCTAGCCACCTAATCTTCTGCTCATCCTCTCGCGTAGTCTAAAGAGCGCTCAGGTGAGAAATTGCAAACGTCGAGCAATTGCTCAGAGATGAAAAGTGCCAGCACTGAAAGCTGTTGCTAGCCAGCACCCTTCCTTGGAAGCGCTTTCACAGGCGCAGCAACACTGGGGCTTTGCGCTTCTCTACCCACCAAACGTCACGGTCATTCTCTTTCCGTCTCGTAGACACGAGCTGAGAGATTGCAAACGTCGAGCAATTGCTCAGAGATGAAAAGTGCCAGCACTGAAAGCTGTTGCTAGCCAGCACCCTTCCTTGGAAGCGCTTTTGTAGCCCTTAGAATACTGGGGCTCTGGGCTTCTCTAGCCAACTAATCTTCTGCTCATCCTCTCGCGTAGTCTAAAGAGAGCTCAGGTGAGAAATTGCAAACGTTGAGCAATTGCTCAGAGATGAAAAGTGCCAGCACTGAAAGCTGTTGCTAGCCAGCACCCTTCCTTGGAAGCGCTTTCACAGGCGCAGCAACACTGGGGCTTTGCGCTTCTCTACCCACCAAACGTCACGGTCATTCTCTTTCCGTCTCGTAGACACGAGCTGAGAGATTGCAAACGTCGAGCAATTGCTCAGAGATGAAAAGTGCCAGCACTGAAAGCTGTTGCTAGCCAGCACCCTTCCTTGGAAGCGCTTTTGTAGCCCTTAGAACACTGGGGCTCTGTGTTTCTCTAGCCACCTAATCTTCTGCTCATCCTCTCGCGTAGTCTAAAGAGCGCTCAGGTGAGAAATTGCAAACGTCGAGCAATTGCTCAGAGATGAAAAGTGCCAGCACTGAAAGCTGTTGCTAGCCAGCACCCTTCCTTGGAAGCGCTTTCACAGGCGCAGCAACACTGGGGCTTTGCGCTTCTCTACCCACCAAACGTCACGGTCATTCTCTTTCCGTCTCGTAGACACGAGCTGAGAGATTGCAAACGTCGAGCAATTGCTCAGAGATGAAAAGTGCCAGCACTGAAAGCTGTTGCTAGCCAGCACCCTTCCTTGGAAGCGCTTTTGTAGCCCTTAGAACACTGGGGCTCTGGGCTTCTCTAGCCAACTAATCTTCTGCTCATCCTCTCGCGTAGTCTAAAGAGAGCTCAGGTGAGAAATTGCAAACGTCGAGCAATTGCTCAGAGATGAAAAGTGCCAGCACTGAAAGCTGTTGCTAGCCAGCACCCTTCCTTGGAAGCGCTTTTGTAGACCTAAGAACACTGGGGCTCTGGGCTTCTCTAGCCACCTAATCTTCTGCTCATCCTCTCGCGTAGTCTAAAGAGCGCTCAGGTGAGAAATTGCAAACGTCGAGCAATTGCTCAGAGATGAAAAGTGCCAGCACTGAAAGCTCTTGCTAGCCAGCACCCTTCCTTGGAAGCGCTTTCACAGGCGCAGCAACACTGGGGCTTTGCGCTTCTCTACCCCCCAAACGTCACGGTCACTATCTCTCCGTCTCGTGGACACGAGCTGAGAAATTGCAAATGTCGAGCAATTGCTCAGAGATGAAAAGTGCCAGCACTGAAAGCTGTTGCTAGCCAGCACCCTTCCTTGCAAGCGCTTTCACAGGCGCAGCAACACTGGGGCTTTGCGCTTCTCTACCCACCAAACGTCACAGTCATTCTCTTTCCATCTCGTAGACACGAGCTGAGAGATTGCAAACGTCGAGCAATTGCTCAGAGATGAAAAGTGCCAGCACTGAAAGCTGTTGCTAGCCAGCACCCTTCCTTGGAAGCGCTTTCACAGGCGCAGCAACACTGGGGCTTTGCGCTTCTCTACCCACCAAACGTCACGGTCATTCTCTTTCCGTCTCGTAGACACGAGCTGAGAAATTGCAAACGTCGAGCAATTGCTCAGAGATGAAAAGTGCCAGCACTGAAAGCTGTTGCTAGCCAGCACCCTTCCTTGGAAGCGCTTTTGTAGACCTAAGAACACTGGGGCTCTGGGCTTCTCTAGCCACCTAATCTTCTGCTCATCCTCTCGCGTAGTCTAAAGAGAGCTCAGGTGAGAAATTGCAAACGTCGAGCAATTGCTCAGAGATGAAAAGTGCCAGCACTGAAAGCTCTTGCTAGCCAGCCCCCTTCCTTGGAAGCGCTTTCACAGGCGCAGCAACACTGGGGCTTTGCGCTTCTCTACCCCCCAAACGTCACGGTCACTATCTCTCCGTCTCGTAGACACGAGCTGAGAAATTGCAAATGTCGAGCAATTGCTCAGAGATGAAAAGTGCCAGCACTGAAAGCTCTTGCTAGCCAGCACCCTTCCTTGCAAGCGCTTTCACAGGCGCAGCAACACTGGGGCTTTGCGCTTCTCTACCCACCAAACGTCACGGTCATTCTCTTTACATCTCGTAGACACGAGCTGAGAGATTGCAAACGTCGAGCAATTGCTCAGAGATGAAAAGTGCCAGCACTGAAAGCTGTTGCTAGCCAGCACCCTTCCTTGGAAGCGCTTTCACAGGCGCAGCAACACTGGGGCTTTGCGCTTCTCTACCCACCAAACGTCACAGTCATTCTCTTTCCATCTCGTAGACACGAGCTGAGAGATTGCAAACGTTGAAAAATTGCTCAGAGATGAAAAGTGCCAGCACTGAAAGCTGTTGCTAGCCAGCACCCTTCCTTGGAAGCGCTTTCACAGGCGCAGCAACACTGGGGCTTTGCGCTTCTCTAGCCACCAAACGTCACGGTCATTCTCTTTCCGTCTCGTAGACACGAGCTGAGAAATTGCAAACGTCGAGCAATTGCTCAGAGATGAAAAGTGCCAGCACTGAAAGCTGTTGCTAGCCAGCACCCTTCCTTGCAAGCGCTTTTGTAGACCTAAGAACACTGGGGCTCTGGGCTTCTCTAGCCACCTAATCTTCTGCTCATCCTCTCGCGTAGTCTAAAGAGAGCTCAGGTGAGAAATTGCAAACGTCGAGCAATTGCTCAGAGATGAAAAGTGCCAGCACTGAAAGCTGTTGCTAGCCAGCCCCCTTCCTTGGAAGCGCTTTCACAGGCGCAGCAACACTGGGGCTTTGCGCTTCTCTACCCCCCAAACGTCACGGTCACTACCTCTCCGTCTCGTAGACACGAGCTGAGAAATTGCAAATGTCGAGCAATTGCTCAGAGATGAAAAGTGCCAGCACTGAAAGCTCTTGCTAGCCAGCACCCTTCCTTGCAAGCGCTTTCACAGGCGCAGCAACACTGGGGCTTTGCGCTTCTCTACCCACCAAACGTCACGGTCATTCTCTTTCCATCTCGTAGACACGAGCTGAGAGATTGCAAACGTCGAGCAATTGCTCAGAGATGAAAAGTGCCAGCACTGAAAGCTCTTGCTAGCCAGCACCCTTCCTTGGAAGCGCTTTCACAGGCGCAGCAACACTGGGGCTTTGCGCTTCTCTACCCACCAAACGTCACGGTCATTCTCTTTCCGTCTCGTAGACACGAGCTGAGAGATTGCAAACGTCGAGCAATTGCTCAGAGATGAAAAGTGCCAGCACTGAAAGCTGTTGCTAGCCAGCACCCTTCCTTGGAAGCGCTTTTGTAGCCCTTAGAATACTGGGGCTCTGGGCTTCTCTAGCCAACTAATCTTCTGCTCATCCTCTCGTGCAGTCTAAAGAGAGCTCAGGTGAGAAATTGCAAACGTCGAGCAATTGCTCAGAGATGAAAAGTGCCAGCACTGAAAGCTGTTGCTAGCCAGCACCCTTCCTTGGAAGCGCTTTTGTAGACCTAAGAACACTGGGGCTCTGGGCTTCTCTAGCCACCTAATCTTCTGCTCATCCTCTCGCGTAGTCTAAAGAGAGCTCAGGTGAGAAATTGCAAACGTCGAGCAATTGCTCAGAGATGAAAAGTGCCAGCACTGAAAGCTCTTGCTAGCCAGCACCCTTCCTTGGAAGCGCTTTCACAGGCGCAGCAACACTGGGGCTTTGCGCTTCTCTACCCACCAAACGTCACGGTCACTATCTCTCCGTCTCGTGGACACGAGCTGAGAAATTGCAAATGTCGAGCAATTGCTCAGAGATGAAAAGTGCCAGCACTGAAAGCTCTTGCTAGCCAGCACCCTTCCTTGCAAGCGCTTTCACAGGCGCAGCAACACTGGGGCTTTGCGCTTCTCTACCCACCAAACGTCACGGTCATTCTCTTTCCATCTCGTAGACACGAGCTGAGAGATTGCAAACGTCGAGCAATTGCTCAGAGATGAAAAGTGCCAGCACTGAAAGCTCTTGCTAGCCAGCACCCTTCCTTGGAAGCGCTTTCACAGGCGCAGCAACACTGGGGCTTTGCGCTTCTCTAGCTACCAAACGTCACGGTCATTCTCTTTCCATCTCGTAGACACGAGCTGAGAGATTGCAAACGTCGAGCAATTGCTCAGAGATGAAAAGTGCCAGCACTGAAAGCTGTTGCTAGCCAGCACCCTTCCTTGGAAGTGCTTTCACAGGCGCAGCAACACTGGGGCTTTGCGCTTCTCTACCCACCAAACGTCACGGTCATTCTCTTTCCGTCTCGTAGACACGAGCTGACAGATTGCAAACGTCGAGCAATTGCTCAGAGATGAAAAGTGCCAGCACTGAAAGCTCTTGCTAGCCAGCACCCTTCCTTGGAAGCGCTTTCACAGGTGCAGCAACACTGGGGCTTTGCGCTTCTCTACCCACCAAACGTCACGGTCATTCTCTTTCCATCTCGTAGACACGAGCTGAGAGATTGCAAACGTCGAGCAATTGCTCAGAGATGAAAAGTGCCAGCACTGAAAGCTGTTGCTAGCCAGCACCCTTCCTTGGAAGTGCTTTTGTAGCCCTTAGAACACTGGGGCTCTGTGTTTCTCTAGCCACCTAATCTTCTGCTCATCATCTCGCGTAGTCTAAAGAGCGCTCAGGTGAGAAATTGCAAACGTCGAGCAATTGCTCAGAGATGAAAAGTGCCAGCACTGAAAGCTGTTGCTAGCCAGCACCCTTCCTTGGAAGCGCTTTCACAGGCGCAGCAACACTGGGGCTTTGCGCTTCTCTACCCACCAAACGTCACGGTCATTCTCTTTCCGTCTCGTAGACACGAGCTGAGAGATTGCAAACGTCGAGCAATTGCTCAGAGATGAAAAGTGCCAGCACTGAAAGCTGTTGCTAGCCAGCACCCTTCCTTGGAAGCGCTTTCACAGGCGCAGCAACACTGGGGCTTTGCGCTTCTCTACCCACCAAACGTCACAGTCATTCTCTTTCCATCTCGTAGACACGAGCTGAGAGATTGCAAACGTTGAAAAATTGCTCAGAGATGAAAAGTGCCAGCACTGAAAGCTGTTGCTAGCCAGCACCCTTCCTTGGAAGCGCTTTCACAGGCGCAGCAACACTGGGGCTTTGCGCTTCTCTAGCCACCAAACGTCACGGTCATTCTCTTTCCGTCTCGTAGACACGAGCTGAGAAATTGCAAACGTCGAGCAATTGCTCAGAGATGAAAAGTGCCAGCACTGAAAGCTCTTGCTAGCCAGCACCCTTCCTTGCAAGCGCTTTCACAGGCGCAGCAACACTGGGGCTTTGCGCTTCTCTACCCACCAAACGTCACGGTCATTCTCTTTCCATCTCGTAGACACGAGCTGAGAGATTGCAAACGTCGAGCAATTGCTCAGAGATGAAAAGTGCCAGCACTGAAAGCTGTTGCTAGCCAGCACCCTTCCTTGGAAGCGCTTTCACAGGCGCAGCAACACTGGGGCTTTGCGCTTCTCTAGCCACCAAACGTCACGGTCATTCTCTTTCCGTCTCGTAGACACGAGCTGAGAAATTGCAAACGTCGAGCAATTGCTCAGAGATGAAAAGTGCCAGCACTGAAAGCTGTTGCTAGCCAGCACCCTTCCTTGGAAGTGCTTTCACAGGCGCAGCAACACTGGGGCTTTGCGCTTCTCTACCCACCAAACGTCACGGTCATTCTCTTTCCGTCTCGTAGACACGAGCTGACAGATTGCAAACGTCGAGCAATTGCTCAGAGATGAAAAGTGCCAGCACTGAAAGCTCTTGCTAGCCAGCACCCTTCCTTGGAAGCGCTTTCACAGGTGCAGCAACACTGGGGCTTTGCGCTTCTCTACCCACCAAACGTCACGGTCATTCTCTTTCCATCTCGTAGACACGAGCTGAGAGATTGCAAACGTCGAGCAATTGCTCAGAGATGAAAAGTGCCAGCACTGAAAGCTGTTGCTAGCCAGCACCCTTCCTTGGAAGTGCTTTTGTAGCCCTTAGAACACTGGGGCTCTGTGTTTCTCTAGCCACCTAATCTTCTGCTCATCCTCTCGCGTAGTCTAAAGAGCGCTCAGGTGAGAAATTGCAAACGTCGAGCAATTGCTCAGAGATGAAAAGTGCCAGCACTGAAAGCTGTTGCTAGCCAGCGCCCTTCCTTGGAAGCGCTTTCACAGGCGCAGCAACACTGGGGCTTTGCGCTTCTCTACCCACCAAACGTCACGGTCATTCTCTTTCCGTCTCGTAGACACGAGCTGAGAGATTGCAAACGTCGAGCAATTGCTCAGAGATGAAAAGTGCCAGCACTGAAAGCTGTTGCTAGCCAGCACCCTTCCTTGGAAGCGCTTTTGTAGCCCTTAGAATACTGGGGCTCTGGGCTTCTCTAGCCAACTAATCTTCTGCTCATCCTCTCGCGTAGTCTAAAGAGAGCTCAGGTGAGAAATTGCAAACGTCGAGCAATTGCTCAGAGATGAAAAGTGCCAGCACTGAAAGCTGTTGCTAGCCAGCACCCTTCCTTGGAAGCGCTTTTGTAGACCTAAGAACACTGGGGCTCTGGGCTTCTCTAGCCACCTAATCTTCTGCTCATCCTCTCGCGTAGTCTAAAGAGCGCTCAGGTGAGAAATTGCAAACGTCGAGCAATTGCTCAGAGATGAAAAGTGCCAGCACTGAAAGCTCTTGCTAGCCAGCACCCTTCCTTGGAAGCGCTTTCACAGGAGCAGCAACACTGGGGCTTTGCGCTTCTCTACCCCCCAAACGTCACGGTCACTATCTCTCCGTCTCGTGGACACGAGCTGAGAAATTGCAAATGTCGAGCAATTGCTCAGAGATGAAAAGTGCCAGCACTGAAAGCTCTTGCTAGCCAGCACCCTTCCTTGGAAGCGCTTTCACAGGCGCAGCAACACTGGGGCTTTGCGCTTCTCTAGCCACCAAACGTCACGGTCATTCTCTTTCCATCTCGTAGACACGAGCTGAGAGATTGCAAACGTCGAGCAATTGCTCAGAGATGAAAAGTGCCAGCACTGAAAGCTGTTGCTAGCCAGCACCCTTCCTTGGAAGCGCTTTCACAGGCGCAGCAACACTGGGGCTTTGCGCTTCTCTACCCACCAAACGTCACGGTCATTCTCTTTCCGTCTCGTAGACACGAGCTGAGAGATTGCAAACGTCGAGCAATTGCTCAGAGATGAAAAGTGCCAGCACTGAAAGCTGTTTCTAGCCAGCACCCTTCCTTGGAAGTGCTTTTGTAGACCTAAGAACACTGGGGCTCTGGGCTTCTCTAGCCACCTAATCTTCTGCTCATCCTCTCGCGCACTCTAAAGAGAGCTCAGGTGAGAAATTGCAAACGTCGAGCAATTGCTCAGAGATGAAAAGTGCCAGCACTGAAAGCTCTTGCTAGCCAGCACCCTTCCTTGGAAGCGCTTTCACAGGCGCAGCAACACTGGGGCTTTGCGCTTCTCTAGCCACCAAACGTCACGGTCATTCTCTTTCCATCTCGTAGACACGAGCTGAGAGATTGCAAACGTCGAGCAATTGCTCAGAGATGAAAAGTGCCAGCACTGAAAGCTGTTGCTAGCCAGCACCCTTCCTTGGAAGCGCTTTCACAGGCGCAGCAACACTGGGGCTTTGCGCTTCTCTACCCACCAAACGTCACGGTCATTCTCTTTCCGTCTCGTAGACACGAGCTGAGAGATTGCAAACGTCGAGCAATTGCTCAGAGATGAAAAGTGCCAGCACTGAAAGCTGTTTCTAGCCAGCACCCTTCCTTGGAAGTGCTTTTGTAGACCTAAGAACACTGGGGCTCTGGGCTTCTCTAGCCACCTAATCTTCTGCTCATCCTCTCGCGCACTCTAAAGAGAGCTCAGGTGAGAAATTGCAAACGTCGAGCAATTGCTCAGAGATGAAAAGTGCCAGCACTGAAAGCTCTTGCTAGCCAGCACCCTTCCTTGGAAGCGCTTTCACAGGCGCAGCAACACTGGGGCTTTGCGCTTCTCTACCCACCAAACGTCACGGTCATTCTCTTTCCGTCTCGTAGACACGAGCTGAGAGATTGCAAACGTCGAGCAATTGCTCAGAGATGAAAAGTGCCAGCACTGAAAGCTGTTGCTAGCCAGCACCCTTCCTTGGAAGCGCTTTTGTAGCCCTTAGAATACTGGGGCTCTGGGCTTCTCTAGCCAACTAATCTTCTGCTCATCCTCTCGTGCAGTCTAAAGAGAGCTCAGGTGAGAAATTGCAAACGTCGAGCAATTGCTCAGAGATGAAAAGTGCCAGCACTGAAAGCTGTTGCTAGCCAGCACCCTTCCTTGGAAGCGCTTTTGTAGACCTAAGAACACTGGGGCTCTGGGCTTCTCTAGCCACCTAATCTTCTGCTCATCCTCTCGCGTAGTCTAAAGAGAGCTCAGGTGAGAAATTGCAAACGTCGAGCAATTGCTCAGAGATGAAAAGTGCCAGCACTGAAAGCTCTTGCTAGCCAGCACCCTTCCTTGGAAGCGCTTTCACAGGCGCAGCAACACTGGGGCTTTGCGCTTCTCTACCCACCAAACGTCACGGTCACTATCTCTCCGTCTCGTGGACACGAGCTGAGAAATTGCAAATGTCGAGCAATTGCTCAGAGATGAAAAGTGCCAGCACTGAAAGCTCTTGCTAGCCAGCACCCTTCCTTGCAAGCGCTTTCACAGGCGCAGCAACACTGGGGCTTTGCGCTTCTCTACCCACCAAACGTCACGGTCATTCTCTTTCCATCTCGTAGACACGAGCTGAGAGATTGCAAACGTCGAGCAATTGCTCAGAGATGAAAAGTGCCAGCACTGAAAGCTGTTGCTAGCCAGCACCCTTCCTTGGAAGCGCTTTCACAGGCGCAGCAACACTGGGGCTTTGCGCTTCTCTAGCCACCAAACGTCACGGTCATTCTCTTTCCGTCTCGTAGACACGAGCTGAGAAATTGCAAACGTCGAGCAATTGCTCAGAGATGAAAAGTGCCAGCACTGAAAGCTGTTGCTAGCCAGCACCCTTCCTTGGAAGTGCTTTCACAGGCGCAGCAACACTGGGGCTTTGCGCTTCTCTACCCACCAAACGTCACGGTCATTCTCTTTCCGTCTCGTAGACACGAGCTGACAGATTGCAAACGTCGAGCAATTGCTCAGAGATGAAAAGTGCCAGCACTGAAAGCTCTTGCTAGCCAGCACCCTTCCTTGGAAGCGCTTTCACAGGTGCAGCAACACTGGGGCTTTGCGCTTCTCTACCCACCAAACGTCACGGTCATTCTCTTTCCATCTCGTAGACACGAGCTGAGAGATTGCAAACGTCGAGCAATTGCTCAGAGATGAAAAGTGCCAGCACTGAAAGCTGTTGCTAGCCAGCACCCTTCCTTGGAAGTGCTTTTGTAGCCCTTAGAACACTGGGGCTCTGTGTTTCTCTAGCCACCTAATCTTCTGCTCATCCTCTCGCGTAGTCTAAAGAGCGCTCAGGTGAGAAATTGCAAACGTCGAGCAATTGCTCAGAGATGAAAAGTGCCAGCACTGAAAGCTGTTGCTAGCCAGCGCCCTTCCTTGGAAGCGCTTTCACAGGCGCAGCAACACTGGGGCTTTGCGCTTCTCTACCCACCAAACGTCACGGTCATTCTCTTTCCGTCTCGTAGACACGAGCTGAGAGATTGCAAACGTCGAGCAATTGCTCAGAGATGAAAAGTGCCAGCACTGAAAGCTGTTGCTAGCCAGCACCCTTCCTTGGAAGCGCTTTTGTAGCCCTTAGAATACTGGGGCTCTGGGCTTCTCTAGCCAACTAATCTTCTGCTCATCCTCTCGCGTAGTCTAAAGAGAGCTCAGGTGAGAAATTGCAAACGTCGAGCAATTGCTCAGAGATGAAAAGTGCCAGCACTGAAAGCTGTTGCTAGCCAGCACCCTTCCTTGGAAGCGCTTTTGTAGACCTAAGAACACTGGGGCTCTGGGCTTCTCTAGCCACCTAATCTTCTGCTCATCCTCTCGCGTAGTCTAAAGAGCGCTCAGGTGAGAAATTGCAAACGTCGAGCAATTGCTCAGAGATGAAAAGTGCCAGCACTGAAAGCTGTTGCTAGCCAGCACCCTTCCTTGGAAGCGCTTTCACAGGAGCAGCAACACTGGGGCTTTGCGCTTCTCTACCCCCCAAACGTCACGGTCACTATCTCTCCGTCTCGTGGACACGAGCTGAGAAATTGCAAATGTCGAGCAATTGCTCAGAGATGAAAAGTGCCAGCACTGAAAGCTCTTGCTAGCCAGCACCCTTCCTTGGAAGCGCTTTCACAGGCGCAGCAACACTGGGGCTTTGCGCTTCTCTAGCCACCAAACGTCACGGTCATTCTCTTTCCATCTCGTAGACACGAGCTGAGAGATTGCAAACGTCGAGCAATTGCTCAGAGATGAAAAGTGCCAGCACTGAAAGCTGTTGCTAGCCAGCACCCTTCCTTGGAAGCGCTTTCACAGGCGCAGCAACACTGGGGCTTTGCGCTTCTCTACCCACCAAACGTCACGGTCATTCTCTTTCCGTCTCGTAGACACGAGCTGAGAGATTGCAAACGTCGAGCAATTGCTCAGAGATGAAAAGTGCCAGCACTGAAAGCTGTTTCTAGCCAGCACCCTTCCTTGGAAGTGCTTTTGTAGACCTAAGAACACTGGGGCTCTGGGCTTCTCTAGCCACCTAATCTTCTGCTCATCCTCTCGCGCACTCTAAAGAGAGCTCAGGTGAGAAATTGCAAACGTCGAGCAATTGCTCAGAGATGAAAAGTGCCAGCACTGAAAGCTGTTGCTAGCCAGCACCCTTCCTTGCAAGCGCTTTCACAGGCGCAGCAACACTGGGGCTTTGCGCTTCTCTACCCACCAAACGTCACGGTCATTCTCTTTCCATCTCGTAGACACGAGCTGAGAGATTGCAAACGTCGAAAAATTGCTCAGAGATGAAAAGTGCCAGCACTGAAAGCTGTTGCTAGCCAGCACCCTTCCTTGGAAGCGCTTTCACAGGCGCAGCAACACTGGGGCTTTGCGCTTCTCTAGCCACCAAACGTCACGGTCATTCTCTTTCCGTCTCGTAGACACGAGCTGAGAAATTGCAAACGTCGAGCAATTGCTCAGAGATGAAAAGTGCCAGCACTGAAAGCTCTTGCTAGCCAGCACCCTTCCTTGGAAGCGCTTTCACAGGCGCAGCAACACTGGGGCTTTGCGCTTCTCTACCCCCCAAACGTCACGGTCACTATCTCTCCGTCTCGTAGACACGAGCTGAGAAATTGCAAATGTCGAGCAATTGCTCAGAGATGAAAAGTGCCAGCACTGAAAGCTCTTGCTAGCCAGCACCCTTCCTTGGAAGCGCTTTCACAGGCGCAGCAACACTGGGGCTTTGCGCTTCTCTACCCACCAAACGTCACGGTCATTCTCTTTCCGTCTCGTAGACACGAGCTGAGAGATTGCAAACGTCGAGCAATTGCTCAGAGATGAAAAGTGCCAGCACTGAAAGCTGTTGCTAGCCAGCACCCTTCCTTGGAAGCGCTTTCACAGGCGCAGCAACACTGGGGCTTTGCGCTTCTCTACCCACCAAACGTCACGGTCATTCTCTTTCCGTCTCGTAGACACGAGCTGAGAGATTGCAAACGTCGAGCAATTGCTCAGAGATGAAAAGTGCCAGCACTGAAAGCTGTTGCTAGCCAGCACCCTTCCTTGGAAGCGCTTTTGTAGCCCTTAGAATACTGGGGCTCTGGGCTTCTCTAGCCACCTAATCTTCTGCTCATCCTCTCGTGCAGTCTAAACAGAGCTCAGGTGAGAAATTGCAAACGTCGAGCAATTGCTCAGAGATGAAAAGTGCCAGCACTGAAAGCTCTTGCTAGCCAGCACCCTTCCTTGGAAGCGCTTTTGTAGACCTAAGAACACTGGGGCTCTGGGCTTCTCTAGCCACCTAATCTTCTGCTCATCCTCTCGCGTAGTCTAAAGAGAGCTCAGGTGAGAAATTGCAAACGTCGAGCAATTGCTCAGAGATGAAAAGTGCCAGCACTGAAAGCTCTTGCTAGCCAGCACCCTTCCTTGGAAGCGCTTTCACAGGCGCAGCAACACTGGGGCTTTGCGCTTCTCTACCCCCCAAACGTCACGGTCACTATCTCTCCGTCTCGTGGACACGAGCTGAGAAATTGCAAATGTCGAGCAATTGCTCAGAGATGAAAAGTGCCAGCACTGAAAGCTGTTGCTAGCCAGCACCCTTCCTTGGAAGCGCTTTCACAGGCGCAGCAACACTGGGGCTTTGCGCTTCTCTACCCACCAAACGTCACGGTCATTCTCTTTCCATCTCGTAGACACGAGCTGAGAGATTGCAAACGTCGAGCAATTGCTCAGAGATGAAAAGTGCCAGCACTGAAAGCTGTTGCTAGCCAGCACCCTTCCTTGGAAGCGCTTTCACAGGCGCAGCAACACTGGGGCTTTGCGCTTCTCTACCCACCAAACGTCACGGTCATTCTCTTTCCGTCTCGTAGACACGAGCTGAGAAATTGCAAACGTCGAGCAATTGCTCAGAGATGAAAAGTGCCAGCACTGAAAGCTCTTGCTAGCCAGCACCCTTCCTTGGAAGCGCTTTCACAGGTGCAGCAACACTGGGGCTTTGCGCTTCTCTACCCACCAAACGTCACGGTCATTCTCTTTCCATCTCGTAGACACGAGCTGAGAGATTGCAAACGTCGAGCAATTGCTCAGAGATGAAAAGTGCCAGCACTGAAAGCTGTTGCTAGCCAGCACCCTTCCTTGGAAGCGCTTTTGTAGCCCTTAGAACACTGGGACTCTGTGTTTCTCTAGCCACCTAATCTTCTGCTCATCCTCTCGCGTAGTCTAAAGAGCGCTCAGGTGAGAAATTGCAAACGTCGAGCAATTGCTCAGAGATGAAAAGTGCCAGCACTGAAAGCTGTTGCTAGCCAGCACCCTTCCTTGGAAGCGCTTTCACAGGCGCAGCAACACTGGGGCTTTGCGCTTCTCTACCCACCAAACGTCACGGTCATTCTCTTTCCGTCTCGTAGACACGAGCTGAGAGATTGCAAACGTCGAGCAATTGCTCAGAGATGAAAAGTGCCAGCACTGAAAGCTGTTGCTAGCCAGCACCCTTCCTTGGAAGCGCTTTTGTAGACCTAAGAACACTGGGGCTCTGGGCTTCTCTAGCCACCTAATCTTCTGCTCATCCTCTCGCGTAGTCTAAAGAGAGCTCAGGTGAGAAATTGCAAACGTCGAGCAATTGCTCAGAGATGAAAAGTGCCAGCACTGAAAGCTCTTGCTAGCCAGCACCCTTCCTTGGAAGCGCTTTCACAGGCGCAGCAACACTGGGGCTTTGCGCTTCTCTACCCACCAAACGTCACGGTCATTCTCTTTCCGTCTCGTAGACATGAGCTGAGAGATTGCAAACGTCGAGCAATTGCTCAGAGATGAAAAGTGCCAGCACTGAAAGCTGTTGCTAGCCAGCACCCTTCCTTGCAAGCGCTTTTGTAGCCCTTAGAACACTGGGGCTCCTTGTTTCTCTAGCCACCTAATCTTCTGCTCATCCTCTCGTGCAGTCTAAAGAGAGCTCAGGTGAGAAATTGCAAACCGCGAGCAATTGCTCAGAGATGAAAAGTGCCAGCACTGAAAGCTCTTGCTAGCCAGCACCCTTCCTTGGAAGCGCTTTCACAGGCGCAGCAACACTGGGGCTTTGCGCTTCTCTACCCACCAAACGTCACGGTCACTATTTCTCCGTCTCGTAGACACGAGCTGAGAAATTGCAAACGTCGAGCAATTGCTCAGAGATGAAAAGTGCCAGCACTGAAAGCTGTTTCTAGCCAGCACCCTTCCTTGGAAGCGCTTTTGTAGCCCTTAGAACACTGGGGCTCTGTGTTTCTCTAGCCACCTAATCTTCTGCTCATCCTCTCGCGTAGTCTAAAGAGCGCTCAGGTGAGAAATTGCAAACGTCGAGCAACTGCTCAGAGATGAAAAGTGCCAGCACTGAAAGCTGTTGCTAGCCAGCACCCTTCCTTGGAAGCGCTTTCACAGGCGCAGCAACACTGGGGCTTTGCGCTTCTCTACCCACCAAACGTCACGGTCATTCTCTTTCCGTCTCGTAGACACGAGCTGAGAGATTGCAAACGTTGAGCAATTGCTCAGAGATGAAAAGTGCCAGCACTGAAAGCTCTTGCTAGCCAGCACCCTTCCTTGGAAGCGCTTTCACAGGTGCAGCAACACTGGGGCTTTGCGCTTCTCTACCCACCAAACATCACGGTCACTATCTCTCCGTCTCGTAGAAACGAGCTGAGAGATTGCAAACGTCGAGCAATTGCTCAGAGATGAAAAGTGCCAGCACTGAAAGCTCTTGCTAGCCAGCACCCTTCCTTGGAAGCGCTTTTGTAGACCTAAGAACACTGGGGCTCTGGGCTTCTCTAGCCACCTAATCTTCTGCTCATCCTCTCGCGTAGTCTAAAGAGAGCTCAGGTGAGAAATTGCAAACGTCGAGCAATTGCTCAGAGATGAAAAGTGCCAGCACTGAAAGCTCTTGCTAGCCAGCACCCTTCCTTGGAAGCGCTTTCACAGGCGCAGCAACACTGGGGCTTTGCGCTTCTCTACCCACCAAACGTCACGGTCATTCTCTTTCCGTCTCGTAGACACGAGCTGAGAGATTGCAAACGTCGAGCAATTGCTCAGAGATGAAAAGTGCCAGCACTGAAAGCTCTTGCTAGCCAGCACCCTTCCTTGCAAGCGCTTTCACAGGCGCAGCAACACTGGGGCTTTGCGCTTCTCTAGCCACCAAACATCACGGTCACTATCTCTCCGTCTCGTAGAAACGAGCTGAGAGATTGCAAACGTCGAGCAATTGCTCAGAGATGAAAAGTGCCAGCACTGAAAGCTCTTGCTAGCCAGCACCCTTCCTTGGAAGCGCTTTTGTAGACCTAAGAACACTGGGGCTCTGGGCTTCTCTAGCCACCTAATCTTCTGCTCATCCTCTCGCGTAGTCTAAAGAGAGCTCAGGTGAGAAATTGCAAACGTCGAGCAATTGCTCAGAGATGAAAAGTGCCAGCACTGAAAGCTGTTGCTAGCCAGCACCCTTCCTTGGAAGCGCTTTCACAGGCGCAGCAACACTGGGGCTTTGCGCTTCTCTACCCACCAAACGTCACGGTCATTCTCTTTCCGTCTCGTAGACACGAGCTGAGAGATTGCAAACGTCGAGCAATTGCTCAGAGATGAAAAGTGCCAGCACTGAAAGCTGTTGCTAGCCAGCCCCCTTCCTTGGAAGCGCTTTCACAGGCGCAGCAACACTGGGGCTTTGCGCTTCTCTACCCCCCAAACGTCACGGTCACTATCTCTCCATCTCGTAGACACGAGCTGAGAAATTGCAAATGTCGAGCAATTGCTCAGAGATGAAAAGTGCCAGCACTGAAAGCTCTTGCTAGCCAGCACCCTTCCTTGGAAGCGCTTTCACAGGCGCAGCAACACTGGGGCTTTGCGCTTCTCTACCCACCAAACGTCACGGTCATTCTCTTTCCATCTCGTAGACACGAGCTGAGAGATTGCAAACGTCGAGCAATTGCTCAGAGATGAAAAGTGCCAGCACTGAAAGCTGTTGCTAGCCAGCACCCTTCCTTGGAAGCGCTTTCACAGGCGCAGCAACACTGGGGCTTTGCGCTTCTCTACCCACCAAACGTCACGGTCATTCTCTTTCCGTCTCGTAGACACGAGCTGAGAGATTGCAAACGTCGAGCAATTGCTCAGAGATGAAAAGTGCCAGCACTGAAAGCTGTTGCTAGCCAGCACCCTTCCTTGCAAGCGCTTTTGTAGCCCTTAGAATACTGGGGCTCTGGGCTTCTCTAGCCAACTAATCTTCTGCTCATCCTCTCGCGTAGTCTAAAGAGAGCTCAGGTGAGAAATTGCAAACGTCGAGCAATTGCTCAGAGATGAAAAGTGCCAGCACTGAAAGCTGTTGCTAGCCAGCACCCTTCCTTGGAAGCGCTTTTGTAGACCTAAGAACACTGGGGCTCTGGGCTTCTCTAGCCACCTAATCTTCTGCTCATCCTCTCGCGTAGTCTAAAGAGCGCTCAGGTGAGAAATTGCAAACGTCGAGCAATTGCTCAGAGATGAAAAGTGCCAGCACTGAAAGCTCTTGCTAGCCAGCACCCTTCCTTGGAAGCGCTTTCACAGGCGCAGCAACACTGGGGCTTTGCGCTTCTCTACCCCCCAAACGTCACGGTCACTATCTCTCCGTCTCGTGGACACGAGCTGAGAAATTGCAAATGTCGAGCAATTGCTCAGAGATGAAAAGTGCCAGCACTGAAAGCTGTTGCTAGCCAGCACCCTTCCTTGCAAGCGCTTTCACAGGCGCAGCAACACTGGGGCTTTGCGCTTCTCTACCCACCAAACGTCACGGTCATTCTCTTTCCATCTCGTAGACACGAGCTGAGAGATTGCAAACGTCGAGCAATTGCTCAGAGATGAAAAGTGCCAGCACTGAAAGCTGTTGCTAGCCAGCACCCTTCCTTGGAAGCGCTTTCACAGGAGCAGCAACACTGGGGCTTTGCGCTTCTCTACCCACCAAACGTCACGGTCATTCTCTTTCCGTCTCGTAGACACGAGCTGAGAGATTGCAAACGTCGAGCAATTGCTCAGAGATGAAAAGTGCCAGCACTGAAAGCTCTTGCTAGCCAGCACCCTTCCTTGGAAGCGCTTTTGTAGACCTAAGAACACTGGGGCTCTGGGCTTCTCTAGCCACCTAATCTTCTGCTCATCCTCTCGCGCACTCTAAAGAGAGCTCAGGTGAGAAATTGCAAACGTCGAGCAATTGCTCAGAGATGAAAAGTGCCAGCACTGAAAGCTGTTGCTAGCCAGCACCCTTCCTTGCAAGCGCTTTCACAGGCGCAGAAACACTGGGGTTTTGCGCTTCTCTACCCACCAAACGTCACGGTCATTCTCTTTCCATCTCGTAGACACGAGCTGAGAGATTGCAAACGTCGAGCAATTGCTCAGAGATGAAAAGTGCCAGCACTGAAAGCTGTTGCTAGCCAGCACCCTTCCTTGGAAGTGCTTTCACAGGCGCAGCAACACTGGGGCTTTGCGCTTCTCTACCCACCAAACGTCACGGTCATTCTCTTTCCGTCTCGTAGACACGAGCTGACAGATTGCAAACGTCGAGCAATTGCTCAGAGATGAAAAGTGCCAGCACTGAAAGCTCTTGCTAGCCAGCACCCTTCCTTGGAAGCGCTTTCACAGGTGCAGCAACACTGGGGCTTTGCGCTTCTCTACCCACCAAACGTCACGGTCATTCTCTTTCCATCTCGTAGACACGAGCTGAGAGATTGCAAACGTCGAGCAATTGCTCAGAGATGAAAAGTGCCAGCACTGAAAGCTCTTGCTAGCCAGCACCCTTCCTTGGAAGTGCTTTTGTAGCCCTTAGAACACTGGGGCTCTGTGTTTCTCTAGCCACCTAATCTTCTGCTCATCCTCTCGCGTAGTCTAAAGAGCGCTCAGGTGAGAAATTGCAAACGTCGAGCAATTGCTCAGAGATGAAAAGTGCCAGCACTGAAAGCTGTTGCTAGCCAGCACCCTTCCTTGGAAGCGCTTTCACAGGCGCAGCAACACTGGGGCTTTGCGCTTCTCTACCCACCAAACGTCACGGTCATTCTCTTTCCGTCTCGTAGACACGAGCTGAGAGATTGCAAACGTCGAGCAATTGCTCAGAGATGAAAAGTGCCAGCACTGAAAGCTGTTGCTAGCCAGCACCCTTCCTTGGAAGCGCTTTTGTAGCCCTTAGAATACTGGGGCTCTGGGCTTCTCTAGCCAACTAATCTTCTGCTCATCCTCTCGCGTAGTCTAAAGAGAGCTCAGGTGAGAAATTGCAAACGTCGAGCAATTGCTCAGAGATGAAAAGTGCCAGCACTGAAAGCTGTTGCTAGCCAGCACCCTTCCTTGGAAGCGCTTTCACAGGCGCAGCAACACTGGGGCTTTGCGCTTCTCTACCCACCAAACGTCACGGTCATTCTCTTTCCGTCTCGTAGACACGAGCTGAGAGATTGCAAACGTCGAGCAATTGCTCAGAGATGAAAAGTGCCAGCACTGAAAGCTCTTGCTAGCCAGCACCCTTCCTTGGAAGCGCTTTTGTAGACCTAAGAACACTGGGGCTCTGGGCTTCTCTAGCCACCTAATCTTCTGCTCATCCTCTCGCGTAGTCTAAAGAGAGCTCAGGTGAGAAATTGCAAACGTCGAGCAATTGCTCAGAGATGAAAAGTGCCAGCACTGAAAGCTGTTGCTAGCCAGCCCCCTTCCTTGGAAGCGCTTTCACAGGCGCAGCAACACTGGGGCTTTGCGCTTCTCTACCCCCCAAACGTCACGGTCACTATCTCTCCGTCTCGTAGACACGAGCTGAGAAATTGCAAATGTCGAGCAATTGCTCAGAGATGAAAAGTGCCAGCACTGAAAGCTCTTGCTAGCCAGCACCCTTCCTTGGAAGCGCTTTCACAGGCGCAGCAACACTGGGGCTTTGCGCTTCTCTAGCCACCAAACGTCACGGTCATTCTCTTTACATCTCGTAGACACGAGCTGAGAGATTGCAAACGTCGAGCAATTGCTCAGAGATGAAAAGTGCCAGCACTGAAAGCTGTTGCTAGCCAGCACCCTTCCTTGGAAGCGCTTTCACAGGCGCAGCAACACTGGGGCTTTGCGCTTCTCTACCCACCAAACGTCACGGTCATTCTCTTTCCGTCTCATAGACACGAGCTGAGAGATTGCAAACGTCGAGCAATTGCTCAGAGATGAAAAGTGCCAGCACTGAAAGCTCTTGCTAGCCAGCACCCTTCCTTGGAAGCGCTTTTGTAGCCCTTAGAATACTGGGGCTCTGGGCTTCTCTAGCCAACTAATCTTCTGCTCATCCTCTCGTGCAGTCTAAACAGAGCTCAGGTGAGAAATTGCAAACGTCGAGCAATTGCTCAGGGATGAAAAGTGCCAGCACTGAAAGCTGTTGCTAGCCAGCACCCTTCCTTGGAAGCGCTTTTGTAGACCTAAGAACACTGGGGCTCTGGGCTTCTCTAGCCACCTAATCTTCTGCTCATCCTCTCGCGTAGTCTAAAGAGAGCTCAGGTGAGAAATTGCAAACGTCGAGCAATTGCTCAGAGATGAAAAGTGCCAGCACTGAAAGCTGTTGCTAGCCAGCACCCTTCCTTGGAAGCGCTTTCACAGGCGCAGCAACACTGGGGCTTTGCGCTTCTCTACCCACCAAAAGTCATTGTCACTATCTCTCCGTCTCGTGGACACGAGCTGAGAAATTGCAAATGTCGAGCAATTGCTCAGAGATGAAAAGTGCCAGCACTGAAAGCTGTTGCTAGCCAGCACCCTTCCTTGGAAGCGCTTTCACAGGCGCAGCAACACTGGGGCTTTGCGCTTCTCTACCCACCAAACGTCACGGTCATTCTCTTTCCATCTCGTAGACACGAGCTGAGAGATTGCAAACGTCGAGCAATTGCTCAGAGATGAAAAGTGCCAGCACTGAAAGCTCTTGCTAGCCAGCACCCTTCCTTGGAAGCGCTTTCACAGGCGCAGCAACACTGGGGCTTTGCGCTTCTCTAGCCACCAAACGTCACGGTCATTCTCTTTCCGTCTCGTAGACACGAGCTGAGAAATTGCAAAGGTCGAGCAATTGCTCAGAGATGAAAAGTGCCAGCACTGAAAGCTGTTGCTAGCCAGCACCCTTCCTTGGAAGCGCTTTTGTAGACCTAAGAACACTGGGGCTCTGGGCTTCTCTAGCCACCTAATCTTCTGCTCATCCTCTCGCGCACTCTAAAGAGAGCTCAGGTGAGAAATTGCAAACGTCGAGCAATTGCTCAGAGATGAAAAGTGCCAGCACTGAAAGCTCTTGCTAGCCAGCACCCTTCCTTGGAAGCGCTTTCACAGGCGCAGCAACACTGGGGCTTTGCGCTTCTCTACCCACCAAACGTCACGGTCATTCTCTTTCCATCTCGTAGACACGAGCTGAGAGATTGCAAACGTCGAGCAATTGCTCAGAGATGAAAAGTGCCAGCACTGAAAGCTCTTGCTAGCCAGCACCCTTCCTTGGAAGCGCTTTCACAGGCGCAGCAACACTGGGGCTTTGCGCTTCTCTACCCACCAAACGTCACGGTCATTCTCTTTCCGTCTCGTAGACACGAGCTGAGAGATTGCAAACGTCGAGCAATTGCTCAGAGATGAAAAGTGCCAGCACTGAAAGCTGTTGCTAGCCAGCACCCTTCCTTGCAAGCGCTTTTGTATCCCTTAGAACACTGGGGCTCCTTGTTTCTCTAGCCACCTAATCTTCTGCTCATCCTCTCGTGCAGTCTAAAGAGAGCTCAGGTGAGAAATTGCAAACCTCGAGCAATTGCTCAGAGATGAAAAGTGCCAGCACTGAAAGCTCTTGCTAGCCAGCACCCTTCCTTGGAAGCGCTTTCACAGGCGCAGCAACACTGGGGCTTTGCGCTTCTCTACCCACCAAACGTCACTGTCACTATTTCTCCGTCTCATAGACACGAGCTGAGAAATTGCAAACGTCGAGCAATTGCTCAGAGATGAAAAGTGCCAGCACTGAAAGCTGTTGCTAGCCAGCACCCTTCCTTGGAAGCGCTTTTATAGCCCTTAGAACACTGGGGCTCCTTGTTTCTCTAGCCACCTAATCTTCTGCTCATCCTCTCGCGTAGTCTAAAGAGCGCTCAGGTGAGAAATTGCAAACGTCGAGCAACTGCTCAGAGATGAAAAGTGCCAGCACTGAAAGCTGTTGCTAGCCAGCACCCTTCCTTGGAAGCGCTTTCACAGGCGCAGCAACACTGGGGCTTTGCGCTTCTCTACCCACCAAACGTCACGGTCATTCTCTTTCCGTCTCGTAGACACGAGCTGAGAGATTGCAAACGTCGAGCAATTGCTCAGAGATGAAAAGTGCCAGCACTGAAAGCTGTTGCTAGCCAGCACCCTTCCTTGGAAGCGCTTTCACAGGCGCAGCAACACTGGGGCTTTGCGCTTCTCTACCCACCAAACATCAC
The DNA here is from genome assembly GCA_037962945.1 of Sarcoramphus papa. Classification (NCBI taxonomy): domain Eukaryota; kingdom Metazoa; phylum Chordata; class Aves; order Accipitriformes; family Cathartidae; genus Sarcoramphus; species Sarcoramphus papa. Next base: position 77,885,016 of record CM075587.1, read on the forward strand.
GGTCACTATCTCTCCGTCTCGTAGAAACGAGCTGAGAGATTGCAAACGTCGAGCAATTGCTCAGAGATGAAAAGTGCCAGCACTGAAAGCTCTTGCTAGCCAGCACCCTTCCTTGGAAGCGCTTTTGTAGACCTAAGAACACTGGGGCTCTGGGCTTCTCTAGCCACCTAATCTTCTGCTCATCCTCTCGCGTAGTCTAAAGAGAGCTCAGGTGAGAAATTGCAAACGTCGAGCAATTGCTCAGAGATGAAAAGTGCCAGCACTGAAAGCTCTTGCTAGCCAGCACCCTTCCTTGGAAGCGCTTTCACAGGCGCAGCAACACTGGGGCTTTGCGCTTCTCTACCCACCAAACGTCACGGTCATTCTCTTTCCGTCTCGTAGACACGAGCTGAGAGATTGCAAACGTCGAGCAATTGCTCAGAGATGAAAAGTGCCAGCACTGAAAGCTCTTGCTAGCCAGCACCCTTCCTTGGAAGCGCTTTCACAGGCGCAGCAACACTGGGGCTTTGCGCTTCTCTAGCCACCAAACATCACGGTCACTATCTCTCCGTCTCGTAGAAACGAGCTGAGAGATTGCAAACGTCGAGCAATTGCTCAGAGATGAAAAGTGCCAGCACTGAAAGCTCTTGCTAGCCAGCACCCTTCCTTGGAAGCGCTTTTGTAGACCTAAGAACACTGGGGCTCTGGGCTTCTCTAGCCACCTAATCTTCTGCTCATCCTCTCGCGTAGTCTAAAGAGAGCTCAGGTGAGAAATTGCAAACGTCGAGCAATTGCTCAGAAATAAAAAGTGCCAGCACTGAAAGCTGTTGCTAGCCAGCACCCTTCCTTGGAAGCGCTTTCACAGGCGCAGCAACACTGGGGCTTTGCGCTTCTCTACCCACCAAACGTCACGGTCATTCTCTTTCCGTCTTGTAGACACGAGCTGAGAGATTGCAAACGTCGAGCAATTGCTCAGAGATGAAAAGTGCCAGCACTGAAAGCTGTTGCTAGCCAGCCCCCTTCCTTGGAAGCGCTTTCACAGGCGCAGCAACACTGGGGCTTTGCGCTTCTCTACCCCCCAAACGTCACGGTCACTATCTCTCCGTCTCGTAGACACGAGCTGAGAAATTGCAAATGTCGAGCAATTGCTCAGAGATGAAAAGTGCCAGCACTGAAAGCTGTTGCTAGCCAGCACCCTTCCTTGGAAGCGCTTTCACAGGCGCAGCAACACTGGGGCTTTGCGCTTCTCTACCCACCAAACGTCACGGTCATTCTCTTTACATCTCGTAGACACGAGCTGAGAGATTGCAAACGTCGAGCAATTGCTCAGAGATGAAAAGTGCCAGCACTGAAAGCTGTTGCTAGCCAGCACCCTTCCTTGGAAGCGCTTTCACAGGCGCAGCAACACTGGGGCTTTGCGCTTCTCTACCCACCAAACGTCACGGTCATTCTCTTTCCGTCTCGTAGACACGAGCTGAGAGATTGCAAACGTCGAGCAATTGCTCAGAGATGAAAAGTGCCAGCACTGAAAGCTCTTGCTAGCCAGCACCCTTCCTTGGAAGCGCTTTTGTAGCCCTTAGAATACTGGGGCTCTGGGCTTCTCTAGCCAACTAATCTTCTGCTCATCCTCTCGTGCAGTCTAAACAGAGCTCAGGTGAGAAATTGCAAACGTCGAGCAATTGCTCAGAGATGAAAAGTGCCAGCACTGAAAGCTCTTGCTAGCCAGCACCCTTCCTTGCAAGCGCTTTTGTAGACCTAAGAACACTGGGGCTCTGGGCTTCTCTAGCCACCTAATCTTCTGCTCATCCTCTCGCGTAGTCTAAAGAGAGCTCAGGTGAGAAATTGCAAACGTCGAGCAATTGCTCAGAGATGAAAAGTGCCAGCACTGAAAGCTCTTGCTAGCCAGCACCCTTCCTTGGAAGCGCTTTCACAGGCGCAGCAACACTGGGGCTTTGCGCTTCTCTACCCCCCAAACGTCACGGTCACTATATCTCCGTCTCGTGGACACGAGCTGAGAAATTGCAAACGTCGAGCAATTGCTCAGAGATGAAAAGTGCCAGCACTGAAAGCTCTTGCTAGCCAGCACCCTTCCTTGGAAGCGCTTTCACAGGCGCAGCAACACTGGGGCTTTGCGCTTCTCTACCCACCAAACGTCACGGTCATTCTCTTTCCATCTCGTAGACACGAGCTGAGAGATTGCAAACGTCGAGCAATTGCTCAGAGATGAAAAGTGCCAGCACTGAAAGCTGTTGCTAGCCAGCACCCTTCCTTGGAAGCGCTTTCACAGGCGCAGCAACACTGGGGCTTTGCGCTTCTCTACCCACCAAACGTCACGGTCATTCTCTTTCCGTCTCGTAGACACGAGCTGAGAAATTGCAAACGTCGAGCAATTGCTCAGAGATGAAAAGTGCCAGCACTGAAAGCTGTTGCTAGCCAGCACCCTTCCTTGGAAGCGCTTTTGTAGACCTAAGAACACTGGGGCTCTGGGCTTCTCTAGCCACCTAATCTTCTGCTCATCCTCTCGCGCACTCTAAAGAGAGCTCAGGTGAGAAATTGCAAACGTCGAGCAATTGCTCAGAGATGAAAAGTGCCAGCACTGAAAGCTGTTGCTAGCCAGCACCCTTCCTTGGAAGCGCTTTCACAGGCGCAGCAACACTGGGGCTTTGCGCTTCTCTAGCCACCAAACGTCACGGTCATTCTCTTTCCATCTCGTAGACACGAGCTGAGAGATTGCAAACGTCGAGCAATTGCTCAGAGATGAAAAGTGCCAGCACTGAAAGCTCTTGCTAGCCAGCACCCTTCCTTGGAAGCGCTTTCACAGGCGCAGCAACACTGGGGCTTTGCGCTTCTCTACCCACCAAACGTCACGGTCATTCTCTTTCCATCTCGTAGACACGAGCTGAGAGATTGCAAACGTCGAGCAATTGCTCAGAGATGAAAAGTGCCAGCACTGAAAGCTGTTGCTAGCCAGCACCCTTCCTTGGAAGTGCTTTCACAGGCGCAGCAACACTGGGGCTTTGCGCTTCTCTACCCACCAAACGTCACGGTCATTCTCTTTCCGTCTCGTAGACACGAGCTGACAGATTGCAAACGTCGAGCAATTGCTCAGAGATGAAAAGTGCCAGCACTGAAAGCTCTTGCTAGCCAGCCCCCTTCCTTGGAAGCGCTTTTGTAGCCCTTAGAACACTGGGGCTCCTTGTTTCTCTAGCCACCTAATCTTCTGCTCATCCTCTCGCGTAGTCTAAAGAGCGCTCAGGTGAGAAATTGCAAACGTCGAGCAACTGCTCAGAGATGAAAAGTGCCAGCACTGAAAGCTCTTGCTAGCCAGCACCCTTCCTTGGAAGCGCTTTCACAGGCGCAGCAACACTGGGGCTTTGCGCTTCTCTACCCACCAAACGTCACGGTCATTCTCTTTCCGTCTCGTAGACACGAGCTGAGAGATTGCAAACGTCGAGCAATTGCTCAGAGATGAAAAGTGCCAGCACTGAAAGCTGTTGCTAGCCAGCACCCTTCCTTGGAAGCGCTTTCACAGGCGCAGCAACACTGGGGCTTTGCGCTTCTCTAGCCACCAAACATCACGGTCACTATCTCTCCGTCTCGTAGAAACGAGCTGAGAGATTGCAAACGTCGAGCAATTGCTCAGAGATGAAAAGTGCCAGCACTGAAAGCTCTTGCTAGCCAGCACCCTTCCTTGGAAGCGCTTTTGTAGACCTAAGAACACTGGGGCTCTGGGCTTCTCTAGCCACCTAATCTTCTGCTCATCCTCTCGCGTAGTCTAAAGAGAGCTCAGGTGAGAAATTGCAAATGTCGAGCAATTGCTCAGAGATAAAAAGTGCCAGCACTGAAAGCTGTTGCTAGCCAGCACCCTTCCTTGGAAGCGCTTTCACAGGCGCAGCAACACTGGGGCTTTGCGCTTCTCTAGCCACCAAACGTCACGGTCATTCTCTTTCCGTCTCGTAGACACGAGCTGAGAAATTGCAAACGTCGAGCAATTGCTCAGAGATGAAAAGTGCCAGCACTGAAAGCTCTTGCTAGCCAGCACCCTTCCTTGGAAGCGCTTTCACAGGTGCAGCAACACTGGGGCTTTGCGCTTCTCTACCCACCAAACGTCACGGTCATTCTCTTTCCATCTCGTAGACACGAGCTGAGAAATTGCAAACGTCGAGCAATTGCTCAGAGATGAAAAGTGCCAGCACTGAAAGCTGTTGCTAGCCAGCACCCTTCCTTGGAAGCGCTTTTGTAGGCCTAAGAACACTGGGGCTCTGGGCTTCTCTAGCCACCTAATCTTCTGCTCATCCTCTCGCGTAGTCTAAAGAGCGCTCAGGTGAGAAATTGCAAACGTCGAGCAATTGCTCAGAGATGAAAAGTGCCAGCACTGAAAGCTCTTGCTAGCCAGCACCCTTCCTTGGAAGCGCTTTCACAGGCGCAGCAACACTGGGGCTTTGCGCTTCTCTAGCCACCAAACGTCACGGTCATTCTCTTTCCGTCTCGTAGACACGAGCTGAGAGATTGCAAACGTCGAGCAATTGCTCAGAGATGAAAAGTGCCAGCACTGAAAGCTCTTGCTAGCCAGCCCCCTTCCTTGGAAGCGCTTTCACAGGCGCAGCAACACTGGGGCTTTGCGCTTCTCTACCCACCAAACATCACGGTCACTATCTCTCCGTCTCGTAGAAACGAGCTGAGAGATTGCAAACGTCGAGCAATTGCTCAGAGATGAAAAGTGCCAGCACTGAAAGCTGTTGCTAGCCAGCACCCTTCCTTGGAAGCGCTTTTGTAGACCTAAGAACACTGGGGCTCTGGGCTTCTCTACCCACCTAATCTTCTGCTCATCCTCTCGCGTAGTCTAAAGAGAGCTCAGGTGAGAAATTGCAAACGTCGAGCAATTGCTCAGAGATGAAAAGTGCCAGCACTGAAAGCTCTTGCTAGCCAGCACCCTTCCTTGGAAGCGCTTTCACAGGCGCAGCAACACTGGGGCTTTGCGCTTCTCTACCCACCAAACGTCACGGTCATTCTCTTTCCGTCTCGTAGACACGAGCTGAGAGATTGCAAACGTCGAGCAATTGCTCAGAGATGAAAAGTGCCAGCACTGAAAGCTGTTGCTAGCCAGCACCCTTCCTTGCAAGCGCTTTTGTAGCCCTTAGAACACTGGGGCTCTGAGCTTCTCTAGCCACCTAATCTTCTGCTCATCCTCTCGCGTAGTCTAAAGAGAGCTCAGGTGAGAAATTGCAAACCTCGAGCAATTGCTCAGAGATGAAAAGTGCCAGCACTGAAAGCTGTAGCTAGCCAGCACCCTTCCTTGGAAGCGCTTTCACAGGCGCAGCAACACTGGGGCTTTGCGCTTCTCTAGCCACCAAACGTCACGGTCACTATTTCTCCGTCTCGTAGACACGAGCTGAGAAATTGCAAACGTCGAGCAATTGCTCAGAGATGAAAAGTGCCAGCACTGAAAGCTGTTTCTAGCCAGCACCCTTCCTTGGAAGTGCTTTTGTAGCCCTTAGAACACTGGGGCTCTGTGTTTCTCTAGCCACCTAATCTTCTGCTCATCCTCTCGCGTAGTCTAAAGAGCGCTCAGGTGAGAAATTGCAAACGTCGAGCAATTGCTCAGAGATGAAAAGTGCCAGCACTGAAAGCTGTTGCTAGCCAGCACCCTTCCTTGGAAGCGCTTTCACAGGCGCAGCAACACTGGGGCTTTGCGCTTCTCTACCCACCAAACGTCACGGTCATTCTCTTTCCGTCTCGTAGACACGAGCTGAGAGATTGCAAACGTTGAGCAATTGCTCAGAGATGAAAAGTGCCAGCACTGAAAGCTGTTGCTAGCCAGCACCCTTCCTTGGAAGCGCTTTCACAGGCGCAGCAACACTGGGGCTTTGCGCTTCTCTAGCCACCAAACATCACGGTCACTATCTCTCCGTCTCGTAGACACGAGCTGAGAGATTGCAAACGTCGAGCAATTGCTCAGAGATGAAAAGTGCCAGCACTGAAAGCTCTTGCTAGCCAGCACCCTTCCTTGGAAGCGCTTTTGTAGACCTAAGAACACTGGGGCTCTGGGCTTCTCTAGCCACCTAATCTTCTGCTCATCCTCTCGCGTAGTCTAAAGAGAGCTCAGGTGAGAAATTGCAAACGTCGAGCAATTGCTCAGAGATGAAAAGTGCCAGCACTGAAAGCTCTAGCTAGCCAGCACCCTTCCTTGGAAGCGCTTTCACAGGCGCAGCAACACTGGGGCTTTGCGCTTCTCTAGCCACCAAACGTCACGGTCATTCTCTTTCCGTCTCGTAGACACGAGCTGAGAGATTGCAAACGTCGAGCAATTGCTCAGAGATGAAAAGTGCCAGCACTGAAAGCTGTTGCTAGCCAGCACCCTTCCTTGGAAGCGCTTTTGTAGCCCTTAGAATACTGGGGCTCTGGGCTTCTCTAGCCAACTAATCTTCTGCTCATCCTCTCGTGCAGTCTAAACAGAGCTCAGGTGAGAAATTGCAAACGTCGAGCAATTGCTCAGAGATGAAAAGTGCCAGCACTGAAAGCTCTTGCTAGCCAGCACCCTTCCTTGCAAGCGCTTTTGTAGACCTAAGAACACTGGGGCTCTGGGCTTCTCTAGCCACCTAATCTTCTGCTCATCCTCTCGCGTAGTCTAAAGAGCGCTCAGGTGAGAAATTGCAAACGTTGAGCAATTGCTCAGAGATGAAAAGTGCCAGCACTGAAAGCTGTTGCTAGCCAGCACCCTTCCTTGGAAGCGCTTTCACAGGCGCAGCAACACTGGGGCTTTGCGCTTCTCTACCCACCAAACATCACGGTCACTATCTCTCCGTCTCGTAGACACGAGCTGAGAGATTGCAAACGTCGAGCAATTGCTCAGAGATGAAAAGTGCCAGCACTGAAAGCTCTTGCTAGCCAGCACCCTTCCTTGGAAGCGCTTTTGTAGACCTAAGAACACTGGGGCTCTGGGCTTCTCTAGCCACCTAATCTTCTGCTCATCCTCTCGCGTAGTCTAAAGAGCGCTCAGGTGAGAAATTGCAAACGTCGAGCAATTGCTCAGAGATGAAAAGTGCCAGCACTGAAAGCTGTTGCTAGCCAGCACCCTTCCTTGGAAGCGCTTTCACAGGCGCAGCAACACTGGGGCTTTGCGCTTCTCTACCCACCAAACGTCACGGTCATTCTCTTTCCGTCTCGTAGACACGAGCTGAGAGATTGCAAACGTCGAGCAATTGCTCAGAGATGAAAAGTGCCAGCACTGAAAGCTCTTGCTAGCCAGCACCCTTCCTTGCAAGCGCTTTTGTAGCCCTTAGAACACTGGGGCTCCTTGTTTCTCTAGCCACCTAATCTTCTGCTCATCCTCTCGTGCAGTCTAAAGAGAGCTCAGGTGAGAAATTGCAAACCTCGAGCAATTGCTCAGAGATGAAAAGTGCCAGCACTGAAAGCTCTTGCTAGCCAGCACCCTTCCTTGGAAGCGCTTTCACAGGCGCAGCAACACTGGGGCTTTGCGCTTCTCTACCCACCAAAAGTCACGGTCACTATCTCTCCGTCTCGTAGAAACGAGCTGAGAGATTGCAAACGTCGAGCAATTGCTCAGAGATGAAAAGTGCCAGCACTGAAAGCTGTTGCTAGCCAGCACCCTTCCTTGGAAGCGCTTTTGTAGACCTAAGAACACTGGGGCTCTGGGCTTCTCTACCCACCTAATCTTCTGCTCATCCTCTCGCGTAGTCTAAAGAGAGCTCAGGTGAGAAATTGCAAACGTCGAGCAATTGCTCAGAGATGAAAAGTGCCAGCACTGAAAGCTCTTGCTAGCCAGCACCCTTCCTTGGAAGCGCTTTCACAGGCGCAGCAACACTGGGGCTTTGCGCTTCTCTACCCACCAAACGTCACGGTCATTCTCTTTCCGTCTCGTAGACACGAGCTGAGAGATTGCAAACGTCGAGCAATTGCTCAGAGATGAAAAGTGCCAGCACTGAAAGCTGTTGCTAGCCAGCACCCTTCCTTGCAAGCGCTTTTGTAGCCCTTAGAACACTGGGGCTCTGGGCTTCTCTAGCCACCTAATCTTCTGCTCATCCTCTCGCGTAGTCTAAAGAGAGCTCAGGTGAGAAATTGCAAACCTCGAGCAATTGCTCAGAGATGAAAAGTGCCAGCACTGAAAGCTCTTGCTAGCCAGCACCCTTCCTTGGAAGCGCTTTCACAGGCGCAGCAACACTGGGGCTTTGCGCTTCTCTAGCCACCAAACGTCACGGTCACTATTTCTCCGTCTCGTAGACACGAGCTGAGAAATTGCAAACGTCGAGCAATTGCTCAGAGATGAAAAGTGCCAGCACTGAAAGCTGTTTCTAGCCAGCACCCTTCCTTGGAAGTGCTTTTGTAGCCCTTAGAACACTGGGGCTCTGTGTTTCTCTAGCCACCTAATCTTCTGCTCATCCTCTCGCGTAGTCTAAAGAGCGCTCAGGTGAGAAATTGCAAACGTCGAGCAATTGCTCAGAGATGAAAAGTGCCAGCACTGAAAGCTGTTGCTAGCCAGCACCCTTCCTTGGAAGCGCTTTCACAGGCGCAGCAACACTGGGGCTTTGCGCTTCTCTACCCACCAAACGTCACGGTCATTCTCTTTCCGTGTCGTAGACACGAGCTGAGAGATTGCAAACGTTGAGCAATTGCTCAGAGATGAAAAGTGCCAGCACTGAAAGCTGTTGCTAGCCAGCACCCTTCCTTGGAAGCGCTTTCACAGGCGCAGCAACACTGGGGCTTTGCGCTTCTCTAGCCACCAAACATCACGGTCACTATCTCTCCGTCTCGTAGACACGAGCTGAGAGATTGCAAACGTCGAGCAATTGCTCAGAGATGAAAAGTGCCAGCACTGAAAGCTCTTGCTAGCCAGCACCCTTCCTTGCAAGCGCTTTTGTAGACCTAAGAACACTGGGGCTCTGGGCTTCTCTAGCCACCTAATCTTCTGCTCATCCTCTCGCGTAGTCTAAAGAGAGCTCAGGTGAGAAATTGCAAACGTCGAGCAATTGCTCAGAGATGAAAAGTGCCAGCACTGAAAGCTCTAGCTAGCCAGCACCCTTCCTTGGAAGCGCTTTCACAGGCGCAGCAACACTGGGGCTTTGCGCTTCTCTAGCCACCAAACGTCACGGTCATTCTCTTTCCGTCTCGTAGACACGAGCTGAGAGATTGCAAACGTCGAGCAATTGCTCAGAGATGAAAAGTGCCAGCACTGAAAGCTGTTGCTAGCCAGCACCCTTCCTTGGAAGCGCTTTTGTAGCCCTTAGAATACTGGGGCTCTGGGCTTCTCTAGCCAACTAATCTTCTGCTCATCCTCTCGTGCAGTCTAAACAGAGCTCAGGTGAGAAATTGCAAACGTCGAGCAATTGCTCAGAGATGAAAAGTGCCAGCACTGAAAGCTGTTGCTAGCCAGCACCCTTCCTTGCAAGCGCTTTTGTAGACCTAAGAACACTGGGGCTCTGGGCTTCTCTAGCCACCTAATCTTCTGCTCATCCTCTCGCGTAGTCTAAAGAGCGCTCAGGTGAGAAATTGCAAACGTTGAGCAATTGCTCAGAGATGAAAAGTGCCAGCACTGAAAGCTGTTGCTAGCCAGCACCCTTCCTTGGAAGCGCTTTCACAGGCGCAGCAACACTGGGGCTTTGCGCTTCTCTACCCACCAAACATCACGGTCACTATCTCTCCGTCTCGTAGACACGAGCTGAGAGATTGCAAACGTCGAGCAATTGCTCAGAGATGAAAAGTGCCAGCACTGAAAGCTCTTGCTAGCCAGCCCCCTTCCTTGGAAGCGCTTTTGTAGACCTAAGAACACTGGGGCTCTGGGCTTCTCTAGCCACCTAATCTTCTGCTCATCCTCTCGCGTAGTCTAAAGAGAGCTCAGGTGAGAAATTGCAAACGTCGAGCAATTGCTCAGAGATGAAAAGTGCCAGCACTGAAAGCTCTTGCTAGCCAGCACCCTTCCTTGGAAGCGCTTTCACAGGCGCAGCAACACTGGGGCTTTGCGCTTCTCTACCCACCAAACGTCACGGTCATTCTCTTTCCGTCTCGTAGACACGAGCTGAGAGATTGCAAACGTCGAGCAATTGCTCAGAGATGAAAAGTGCCAGCACTGAAAGCTCTTGCTAGCCAGCACCCTTCCTTGCAAGCGCATTTGTAGCCCTTAGAACACTGGGGCTCCTTGTTTCTCTAGCCACCTAATCTTCTGCTCATCCTCTCGTGCAGTCTAAAGAGAGCTCAGGTGAGAAATTGCAAACCTCGAGCAATTGCTCAGAGATGAAAAGTGCCAGCACTGAAAGCTCTTGCTAGCCAGCACCCTTCCTTGGAAGCGCTTTCACAGGCGCAGCAACACTGGGGCTTTGCGCTTCTCTACCCACCAAAAGTCACGGTCATTCTCTTTCCGTCTCGTAGACACGAGCTGAGAGATTGCAAACGTCGAGCAATTGCTCAGAGATGAAAAGTGCCAGCACTGAAAGCTCTTGCTAGCCAGCACCCTTCCTTGGAAGCGCTTTTGTAGCCCTTAGAATACTGGGGCTCTGGGCTTCTCTAGCCAACTAATCTTCTGCTCATCCTCTCGTGCAGTCTAAACAGAGCTCAGGTGAGAAATTGCAAACGTCGAGCAATTGCTCAGAGATGAAAAGTGCCAGCACTGAAAGCTCTTGCTAGCCAGCACCCTTCCTTGGAAGCGCTTTCACAGGCGCAGCAACACTGGGGCTTTGCGCTTCTCTACCCACCAAACATCACGGTCACTATCTCTCCGTCTCGTAGAAACGAGCTGAGAGATTGCAAACGTCGAGCAATTGCTCAGAGATGAAAAGTGCCAGCACTGAAAGCTCTTGCTAGCCAGCACCCTTCCTTGGAAGCGCTTTTGTAGACCTAAGAACACTGGGGCTCTGGGCTTCTCTAGCCACCTAATCTTCTGCTCATCCTCTCGCGTAGTCTAAAGAGAGCTCAGGTGAGAAATTGCAAACGTCGAGCAATTGCTCAGAGATGAAAAGTGCCAGCACTGAAAGCTCTTGCTAGCCAGCCCCCTTCCTTGGAAGCGCTTTCACAGGCGCAGCAACACTGGGGCTTTGCGCTTCTCTACCCACCAAACGTCACGGTCATTCTCTTTCCGTCTCGTAGACACGAGCTGAGAGATTGCAAACGTCGAGCAATTGCTCAGAGATGAAAAGTGCCAGCACTGAAAGCTCTTGCTAGCCAGCACCCTTCCTTGGAAGCGCTTTCACAGGCGCAGCAACACTGGGGCTTTGCGCTTCTCTAGCCACCAAACGTCACGGTCACTATCTCTCCGTCTCGTAGAAACGAGCTGAGAGATTGCAAACGTCGAGCAATTGCTCAGAGATGAAAAGTGCCAGCACTGAAAGCTGTTGCTAGCCAGCACCCTTCCTTGGAAGCGCTTTTGTAGACCTAAGAACACTGGGGCTCTGGGCTTCTCTAGCCACCTAATCTTCTGCTCATCCTCTCGCGTAGTCTAAAGAGAGCTCAGGTGAGAAATTGCAAACGTCGAGCAATTGCTCAGAGATAAAAAGTGCCAGCACTGAAAGCTGTTGCTAGCCAGCACCCTTCCTTGGAAGCGCTTTCACAGGCGCAGCAACACTGGGGCTTTGCGCTTCTCTACCCACCAAACGTCACGGTCATTCTCTTTCCGTCTCGTAGACACGAGCTGAGAGATTGCAAACGTCGAGCAATTGCTCAGAGATGAAAAGTGCCAGCACTGAAAGCTGTTGCTAGCCAGCCCCCTTCCTTGGAAGCGCTTTCACAGGCGCAGCAACACTGGGGCTTTGCGCTTCTCTACCCCCCAAACGTCACGGTCACTATCTCTCCGTCTCGTAGACACGAGCTGAGAAATTGCAAATGTCGAGCAATTGCTCAGAGATGAAAAGTGCCAGCACTGAAAGCTGTTGCTAGCCAGCACCCTTCCTTGGAAGCGCTTTCACAGGCGCAGCAACACTGGGGCTTTGCGCTTCTCTACCCACCAAACGTCACGGTCATTCTCTTTACATCTCGTAGACACGAGCTGAGAGATTGCAAACGTCGAGCAATTGCTCAGAGATGAAAAGTGCCAGCACTGAAAGCTGTTGCTAGCCAGCACCCTTCCTTGGAAGCGCTTTCACAGGCGCAGCAACACTGGGGCTTTGCGCTTCTCTACCCACCAAACGTCACGGTCATTCTCTTTCCGTCTCGTAGACACGAGCTGAGAGATTGCAAACGTCGAGCAATTGCTCAGAGATGAAAAGTGCCAGCACTGAAAGCTCTTGCTAGCCAGCACCCTTCCTTGGAAGCGCTTTTGTAGCCCTTAGAATACTGGGGCTCTGGGCTTCTCTAGCCAACTAATCTTCTGCTCATCCTCTCGTGCAGTCTAAACAGAGCTCAGGTGAGAAATTGCAAACGTCGAGCAATTGCTCAGAGATGAAAAGTGCCAGCACTGAAAGCTCTTGCTAGCCAGCACCCTTCCTTGCAAGCGCTTTTGTAGACCTAAGAACACTGGGGCTCTGGGCTTCTCTAGCCACCTAATCTTCTGCTCATCCTCTCGCGTAGTCTAAAGAGAGCTCAGGTGAGAAATTGCAAACGTCGAGCAATTGCTCAGAGATGAAAAGTGCCAGCACTGAAAGCTCTTGCTAGCCAGCACCCTTCCTTGGAAGCGCTTTCACAGGCGCAGCAACACTGGGGCTTTGCGCTTCTCTACCCCCCAAACGTCACGGTCACTATATCTCCGTCTCGTGGACACGAGCTGAGAAATTGCAAATGTCGAGCAATTGCTCAGAGATGAAAAGTGCCAGCACTGAAAGCTGTTGCTAGCCAGCACCCTTCCTTGGAAGCGCTTTCACAGGCGCAGCAACACTGGGGCTTTGCGCTTCTCTAGCCACCAAACGTCACGGTCATTCTCTTTCCATCTCGTAGACACGAGCTGAGAAATTGCAAACGTCGAGCAATTGCTCAGAGATGAAAAGTGCCAGCACTGAAAGCTGTTGCTAGCCAGCACCCTTCCTTGCAAGCGCTTTTGTAGACCTAAGAACACTGGGGCTCTGGGCTTCTCTAGCCACCTAATCTTCTGCTCATCCTCTCGCGCACTCTAAAGAGAGCTCAGGTGAGAAATTGCAAACGTCGAGCAATTGCTCAGAGATGAAAAGTGCCAGCACTGAAAGCTGTTGCTAGCCAGCACCCTTCCTTGGAAGCGCTTTCGCAGGCGCAGCAACACTGGGGCTTTGCGCTTCTCTAGCCACCAAACGTCACGGTCATTCTCTTTCCATCTCGTAGACACGAGCTGAGAGATTGCAAACGTCGAGCAATTGCTCAGAGATGAAAAGTGCCAGCACTGAAAGCTCTTGCTAGCCAGCACCCTTCCTTGGAAGCGCTTTCACAGGCGCAGCAACACTGGGGCTTTGCGCTTCTCTACCCACCAAACGTCACGGTCATTCTCTTTCCATCTCGTAGACACGAGCTGAGAGATTGCAAACGTCGAGCAATTGCTCAGAGATGAAAAGTGCCAGCACTGAAAGCTGTTGCTAGCCAGCACCCTTCCTTGGAAGTGCTTTCACAGGCGCAGCAACACTGGGGCTTTGCGCTTCTCTACCCACCAAACGTCACGGTCATTCTCTTTCCGTCTCGTAGACACGAGCTGACAGATTGCAAACGTCGAGCAATTGCTCAGAGATGAAAAGTGCCAGCACTGAAAGCTGTTGCTAGCCAGCACCCTTCCTTGGAAGCGCTTTTGTAGCCCTTAGAACACTGGGGCTCCTTGTTTCTCTAGCCACCTAATCTTCTGCTCATCCTCTCGCGTAGTCTAAAGAGCGCTCAGGTGAGAAATTGCAAACGTCGAGCAACTGCTCAGAGATGAAAAGTGCCAGCACTGAAAGCTCTTGCTAGCCAGCACCCTTCCTTGGAAGCGCTTTCACAGGCGCAGCAACACTGGGGCTTTGCGCTTCTCTACCCACCAAACGTCACGGTCATTCTCTTTCCGTCTCGTAGACACGAGCTGAGAGATTGCAAACGTTGAGCAATTGCTCAGAGATGAAAAGTGCCAGCACTGAAAGCTGTTGCTAGCCAGCACCCTTCCTTGGAAGCGCTTTCACAGGCGCAGCAACACTGGGGCTTTGCGCTTCTCTACCCACCAAACATCACGGTCACTATCTCTCCGTCTCGTAGAAACGAGCTGAGAAATTGCAAACCTCGAGCAATTGCTCAGAGATGAAAAGTGCCAGCACTGAAAGCTCTTGCTAGCCAGCACCCTTCCTTGGAAGCGCTTTTGTAGACCTAAGAACACTGGGGCTCTGGGCTTCTCTAGCCACCTAATCTTCTGCTCATCCTCTCGCGTAGTCTAAAGAGAGCTCAGGTGAGAAATTGCAAACGTCGAGCAATTGCTCAGAGATGAAAAGTGCCAGCACTGAAAGCTCTTGCTAGCCAGCACCCTTCCTTGGAAGCGCTTTCACAGGCGCAGCAACACTGGGGCTTTGCGCTTCTCTACCCACCAAACGTCACGGTCATTCTCTTTCCGTCTCGTAGACACGAGCTGAGAGATTGCAAACGTCGAGCAATTGCTCAGAGATGAAAAGTGCCAGCACTGAAAGCTGTTGCTAGCCAGCACCCTTCCTTGGAAGCGCTTTCACAGGCGCAGCAACACTGGGGCTTTGCGCTTCTCTACCCACCAAACATCACGGTCACTATCTCTCCGTCTCGTAGAAACGAGCTGAGAGATTGCAAACGTCGAGCAATTGCTCAGAGATGAAAAGTGCCAGCACTGAAAGCTGTTGCTAGCCAGCACCCTTCCTTGGAAGCGCTTTTGTAGACCTAAGAACACTGGGGCTCTGGGCTTCTCTAGCCACCTAATCTTCTGCTCATCCTCTCGCGTAGTCTAAAGAGAGCTCAGGTGAGAAATTGCAAACGTCGAGCAATTGCTCAGAGATGAAAAGTGCCAGCACTGAAAGCTGTTGCTAGCCAGCACCCTTCCTTGGAAGCGCTTTCACAGGCGCAGCAACACTGGGGCTTTGCGCTTCTCTACCCACCAAACGTCACGGTCATTCTCTTTCCGTCTCGTAGACACGAGCTGAGAGATTGCAAACGTCGAGCAATTGCTCAGAGATGAAAAGTGCCAGCACTGAAAGCTGTTGCTAGCCAGCACCCTTCCTTGGAAGCGCTTTCACAGGTGCAGCAACACTGGGGCTTTGCGCTTCTCTACCCACCAAACGTCACGGTCATTCTCTTTCCATCTCGTAGACACGAGCTGAGAAATTGCAAACGTCGAGCAATTGCTCAGAGATGAAAAGTGCCAGCACTGAAAGCTGTTGCTAGCCAGCACCCTTCCTTGGAAGCGCTTTTGTAGGCCTAAGAACACTGGGGCTCTGGGCTTCTCTAGCCACCTAATCTTCTGCTCATCCTCTCGCGTAGTCTAAAGAGAGCTCAGGGGAGAAATTGCAAACGTCGAGCAATTGCTCAGAGATGAAAAGTGCCAGCACTGAAAGCTCTTGCTAGCCAGCACCCTTCCTTGGAAGCGCTTTCACAGGCGCAGCAACACTGGGGCTTTGCGCTTCTCTAGCCACCAAACGTCACGGTCATTCTCTTTCCGTCTCGTAGACACGAGCTGAGAGATTGCAAACGTCGAGCAATTGCTCAGAGATGAAAAGTGCCAGCACTGAAAGCTCTTGCTAGCCAGCACCCTTCCTTGGAAGCGCTTTCACAGGCGCAGCAACACTGGGGCTTTGCGCTTCTCTACCCACCAAACATCACGGTCACTATCTCTCCGTCTCGTAGAAACGAGCTGAGAGATTGCAAACGTCGAGCAATTGCTCAGAGATGAAAAGTGCCAGCACTGAAAGCTCTTGCTAGCCAGCACCCTTCCTTGGAAGCGCTTTTGTAGACCTAAGAACACTGGGGCTCTGGGCTTCTCTACCCACCTAATCTTCTGCTCATCCTCTCGCGTGGTCTAAAGAGAGCTCAGGTGAGAAATTGCAAACGTCGAGCAATTGCTCAGAGATGAAAAGTGCCAGCACTGAAAGCTCTTGCTAGCCAGCACCCTTCCTTGGAAGCGCTTTCACAGGCGCAGCAACACTGGGGCTTTGCGCTTCTCTACCCACCAAACGTCACGGTCATTCTCTTTCCGTCTCGTAGACACGAGCTGAGAGATTGCAAACGTCGAGCAATTGCTCAGAGATGAAAAGTGCCAGCACTGAAAGCTGTTGCTAGACAGCACCCTTCCTTGCAAGCGCTTTTGTAGCCCTTAGAACACTGGGGCTCTGGGCTTCTCTAGCCACCTAATCTTCTGCTCATCCTCTCGCGTAGTCTAAAGAGAGCTCAGGTGAGAAATTGCAAACCTCGAGCAATTGCTCAGAGATGAAAAGTGCCAGCACTGAAAGCTGTTGCTAGCCAGCACCCTTCCTTGCAAGCGCTTTTGTAGACCTAAGAACACTGGGGCTCTGGGCTTCTCTAGCCACCTAATCTTCTGCTCATCCTCTCGCGTAGTCTAAAGAGCGCTCAGGTGAGAAATTGCAAACGTTGAGCAATTGCTCAGAGATGAAAAGTGCCAGCACTGAAAGCTGTTGCTAGCCAGCACCCTTCCTTGGAAGCGCTTTCACAGGCGCAGCAACACTGGGGCTTTGCGCTTCTCTACCCACCAAACATCACGGTCACTATCTCTCCGTCTCGTAGACACGAGCTGAGAGATTGCAAACGTCGAGCAATTGCTCAGAGATGAAAAGTGCCAGCACTGAAAGCTCTTGCTAGCCAGCACCCTTCCTTGGAAGCGCTTTTGTAGACCTAAGAACACTGGGGCTCTGGGCTTCTCTAGCCACCTAATCTTCTGCTCATCCTCTCGCGTAGTCTAAAGAGAGCTCCGGTGAGAAATTGCAAACGTCGAGCAATTGCTCAGAGATGAAAAGTGCCAGCACTGAAAGC
Source organism: Sarcoramphus papa (assembly GCA_037962945.1). NCBI lineage: Eukaryota > Metazoa > Chordata > Aves > Accipitriformes > Cathartidae > Sarcoramphus > Sarcoramphus papa. The sequence goes on from CM075587.1 coordinate 77,901,858, forward strand.
TGTTGCTAGCCAGCACCCTTCCTTGGAAGCGCTTTCACAGGCGCAGCAACACTGGGGCTTTGCGCTTCTCTACCCACCAAACGTCACGGTCATTCTCTTTCCGTCTCGTAGACACGAGCTGAGAGATTGCAAACGTCGAGCAATTGCTCAGAGATGAAAAGTGCCAGCACTGAAAGCTCTTGCTAGCCAGCACCCTTCCTTGCAAGCGCTTTTGTAGCCCTTAGAACACTGGGGCTCCTTGTTTCTCTAGCCACCTAATCTTCTGCTCATCCTCTCGTGCAGTCTAAAGAGAGCTCAGGTGAGAAATTGCAAACCTCGAGCAATTGCTCAGAGATGAAAAGTGCCAGCACTGAAAGCTCTTGCTAGCCAGCACCCTTCCTTGGAAGCGCTTTCACAGGCGCAGCAACACTGGGGCTTTGCCCTTCTCTAGCCACCAAAAGTCACGGTCATTCTCTTTCCGTCTCGTAGACACGAGCTGAGAGATTGCAAACGTCGAGCAATTGCTCAGAGATGAAAAGTGCCAGCACTGAAAGCTGTTGCTAGCCAGCACCCTTCCTTGGAAGCGCTTTCACAGGCGCAGCAACACTGGGGCTTTGCGCTTCTCTAGCCACCAAACGTCACGGTCATTCTCTTTCCATCTCGTAGACACGAGCTGAGAGATTGCAAACGTCGAGCAATTGCTCAGAGATGAAAAGTGCCAGCACTGAAAGCTGTTGCTAGCCAGCACCCTTCCTTGGAAGCGCTTTCACAGGCGCAGCAACACTGGGGCTTTGCGCTTCTCTAGCCACCAAACGTCACGGTCATTCTCTTTCCGTCTCGTAGACACGAGCTGAGAAATTGCAAACGTCGAGCAATTGCTCAGAGATGAAAAGTGCCAGCACTGAAAGCTGTTGCTAGCCAGCACCCTTCCTTGCAAGCGCTTTTGTAGACCTAAGAACACTGGGGCTCTGGGCTTCTCTAGCCACCTAATCTTCTGCTCATCCTCTCGCGTAGTCTAAAGAGAGCTCAGGTGAGAAATTGCAAACGTCGAGCAATTGCTCAGAGATGAAAAGTGCCAGCACTGAAAGCTGTTGCTAGCCAGCCCCCTTCCTTGGAAGCGCTTTCACAGGCGCAGCAACACTGGGGCTTTGCGCTTCTCTACCCACCAAACGTCACGGTCACTATCTCTCCGTCTCGTGGACACGAGCTGAGAAATTGCAAATGTCGAGCAATTGCTCAGAGATGAAAAGTGCCAGCACTGAAAGCTCTTGCTAGCCAGCACCCTTCCTTGGAAGCGCTTTCACAGGCGCAGCAACACTGGGGCTTTGCGCTTCTCTACCCACCAAACGTCACGGTCATTCTCTTTCCATCTCGTAGACACGAGCTGAGAGATTGCAAACGTCGAGCAATTGCTCAGAGATGAAAAGTGCCAGCACTGAAAGCTGTTGCTAGCCAGCACCCTTCCTTGCAAGCGCTTTTGTAGCCCTTAGAATACTGGGGACCTGGGCTTCTCTAGCCAACTAATCTTCTGCTCATCCTCTCGTGCATTCTAAACAGAGCTCAGGTGAGAAATTGCAAACGTCGAGCAATTGCTCAGAGATGAAAAGTGCCAGCACTGAAAGCTCTTGCTAGCCAGCACCCTTCCTTGGAAGCGCTTTTGTAGACCTAAGAACACTGGGGCTCTGGGCTTCTCTAGCCACCTAATCCTCTGCTCATCCTCTCGCGTAGTCTAAAGAGCGCTCAGGTGAGAAATTGCAAACGTCGAGCAATTGCTCAGAGATGAAAAGTGCCAGCACTGAAAGCTCTTGCTAGCCAGCACCCTTCCTTGGAAGCGCTTTCACAGGCGCAGCAACACTGGGGCTTTGCGCTTCTCTACCCACCAAACGTCACGGTCACTATCTCTCCGTCTCGTGGACACGAGCTGAGAAATTGCAAATGTCGAGCAATTGCTCAGAGATGAAAAGTGCCAGCACTGAAAGCTGTTGCTAGCCAGCACCCTTCCTTGGAAGCGCCTTCACAGGCGCAGCAACACTGGGGCTTTGCGCTTCTCTACCCACCAAACGTCACGGTCACTATCTCTCCGTCTCGTGGACACGAGCTGAGAGATTGCAAACGTCGAGCAATTGCTCAGAGATGAAAAGTGCCAGCACTGAAAGCTCTTGCTAGCCAGCACCCTTCCTTGCAAGCGCTTTCACAGGCGCAGCAACACTGGGGCTTTGCGCTTCTCTACCCACCAAACGTCACGGTCATTCTCTTTCCGTCTCGTAGACACGAGCTGAGAAATTGCAAACGTCGAGCAATTGCTCAGAGATGAAAAGTGCCAGCACTGAAAGCTGTTGCTAGCCAGCACCCTTCCTTGCAAGCGCTTTTGTAGCCCTTTAGAACACTGGGTCTCTGTGTTTCTCTAGCCACCTAATCTTCTGCTCATCCTCTCGCGTAGTCTAAAGAGCGCTCAGGTGAGAAATTGCAAACGTCGAGCAATTGCTCAGAGATGAAAAGTGCCAGCACTGAAAGCTGTTGCTAGCCAGCACCCTTCCTTGGAAGCGCTTTCACAGGCGCAGCAACACTGGGGCTTTGCGCTTCTCTACCCACCAAACGTCACGGTCATTCTCTTTCCATCTCGTAGACACGAGCTGAGAAATTGCAAACGTCGAGCAATTGCTCAGAGATGAAAAGTGCCAGCACTGAAAGCTCTTGCTAGCCAGCACCCTTCCTTGGAAGCGCTTTTGTAGACCTAAGAACACTGGGGCTCTGTGTTTCTCTAGCAACCTAATCTTCTGCTCAGCCTCTCGCGTAGTCTAAAGAGCGCTCAGGTGAGAAATTGCAAACGTCGAGCAATTGCTCAGAGATGAAAAGTGCCAGCACTGAAAGCTGTTGCTAGCCAGCCCCCTTCCTTGGAAGCGCTTTCACAGGCGCAGCAACACTGGGGCTTTGCGCTTCTCTACCCACCAAACGTCACGGTCATTCTCTTTCCATCTCGTAGACACGAGCTGAGAGATTGCAAACGTCGAGCAATTGCTCAGAGATGAAAAGTGCCAGCACTGAAAGCTGTTGCTAGCCAGCACCCTTCCTTGGAAGCGCTTTCACAGGCGCAGCAACACTGGGGCTTTGCGCTTCTCTAGCCACCAAACGTCACGGTCATTCTCTTTCCATCTCGTAGACACGAGCTGAGAGATTGCAAACGTCGAGCAATTGCTCAGAGATGAAAAGTGCCAGCACTGAAAGCTCTTGCTAGCCAGCACCCTTCCTTGGAAGCGCTTTCACAGGTGCAGCAACACTGGGGCTTTGCGCTTCTCTAGCCACCAAACGTCATGGTCATTCTCTTTCCATCTCGTAGACACGAGCTGAGAGATTGCAAACGTCGAGCAATTGCTCAGAGATGAAAAGTGCCAGCACTGAAAGCTGTTGCTAGCCAGCACCCTTCCTTGGAAGCGCTTTTGTAGACCTAAGAACACTGGGGCTCTGGGCTTCTCTAGCCACCTAATCTTCTGCTCATCCTCTCGCGTAGTCTAAAGAGAGCTCAGGTGAGAAATTGCAAACGTCGAGCAATTGCTCAGAGATGAAAAGTGCCAGCACTGAAAGCTCTTGCTAGCCAGCACCCTTCCTTGCAAGCGCTTTCACAGGCGCAGCAACACTGGGGCTTTGCGCTTCTCTACCCACCAAACGTCACGGTCATTCTCTTTCCATCTCGTAGACACGAGCTGAGAGATTGCAAACGTCGAGCAATTGCTCAGAGATGAAAAGTGCCAGCACTGAAAGCTGTTGCTAGCCAGCCCCCTTCCTTGGAAGCGCTTTCACAGGCGCAGCAACACTGGGGCTTTGCGCTTCTCTACCCACCAAACGTCACGGTCATTCTCTTTCCATCTCGTAGACACGAGCTGAGAGATTGCAAACGTCGAGCAATTGCTCAGAGATGAAAAGTGCCAGCACTGAAAGCTGTTGCTAGCCAGCACCCTTCCTTGCAAGCGCTTTTGTAGCCCTTAGAACACCGGGGCTCTGTGTTTCTCTAGCCACCTAATCTTCTGCTCATCCTCTCGCGTAGTCTAAAGAGAGCTCAGGTGAGAAATTGCAAACGTCGAGCAATTGCTCAGAGATGAAAAGTGCCAGCACTGAAAGCTCTTGCTAGCCAGCACCCTTCCTTGGAAGCGCTTTCACAGGCGCAGCAACACTGGGGCTTTGCGCTTCTCTACCCACTAAACGTCACGGTCATTCTCTTTCCATCTCGTAGACACGAGCTGAGAGATTGCAAACGTCGAGCAATTGCTCAGAGATGAAAAGTGCCAGCACTGAAAGCTCTTGCTAGCCAGCACCCTTCCTTGGAAGCGCTTTCACAGGCGCAGCAACACTGGGGCTTTGCGCTTCTCTACCCACCAAAAGTCACGGTCATTCTCTTTCCGTCTCGTAGACACGAGCTGAGAGATTGCAAACGTCGAGCAATTGCTCAGAGATGAAAAGTGCCAGCACTGAAAGCTCTTGCTAGCCAGCACCCTTCCTTGGAAGCGCTTTCACAGGCGCAGCAACACTGGGGCTTTGCGCTTCTCTACCCACCAAACGTCACGGTCACTATCTCTCCGTCTCGTAGAAACGAGCTGAGAGATTGCAAACGTCGAGCAATTGCTCAGAGATGAAAAGTGCCAGCACTGAAAGCTGTTGCTAGCCAGCACCCTTCCTTGGAAGCGCTTTTGTAGACCTAAGAACACTGGGGCTCTGGGCTTCTCTAGCCACCTAATCTTCTGCTCATCCTCTCGCGTAGTCTAAAGAGCGCTCAGGTGAGAAATTGCAAACGTCGAGCAATTGCTCAGAGATGAAAAGTGCCAGCACTGAAAGCTCTTGCTAGCCAGCACCCTTCCTTGGAAGCGCTTTCACAGGCGCAGCAACACTGGGGCTTTGCGCTTCTCTACCCCCCAAACGTCACGGTCACTATCTCTCCGTCTCGTGGACACGAGCTGAGAAATTGCAAATGTCGAGCAATTGCTCAGAGATGAAAAGTGCCAGCACTGAAAGCTGTTGCTAGCCAGCCCTCTTCCTTGGAAGCACTTTCACAGGCGCAGCAACACTGGGGCTTTGCGCTTCTCTACCCACCAAACGTCACAGTCATTCTCTTTCCATCTCGTAGACACGAGCTGAGAGATTGCAAACGTCGAGCAATTGCTCAGAGATGAAAAGTGCCAGCACTGAAAGCTCTTGCTAGCCAGCACCCTTCCTTGGAAGTGCTTTCACAGGCGCAGCAACACTGGGGCTTTGCGCTTCTCTAGCCACCAAACGTCACGGTCATTCTCTTTCCGTCTCGTAGACACGAGCTGAGAAATTGCAAACGTCGAGCAATTGCTCAGAGATGAAAAGTGCCAGCACTGAAAGCTGTTGCTAGCCAGCACCCTTCCTTGCAAGCGTTTTTGTAGACCTAAGAACACTGGGGCTCTGGGCTTCTCTAGCCACCTAGTCTTCTGCTCATCCTCTCGCGTAGTCTAAAGAGAGCTCAGGTGAGAAATTGCAAACGTCGAGCAATTGCTCAGAGATGAAAAGTGCCAGCACTGAAAGCTGTTGCTAGCCAGCCCCCTTCCTTGGAAGCGCTTTCACAGGCGCAGCAACACTGGGGCTTTGCGCTTCTCTACCCACCAAACGTCACGGTCACTATCTCTCCGTCTCGTGGACACGAGCTGAGAAATTGCAAATGTCGAGCAATTGCTCAGAGATGAAAAGTGCCAGCACTGAAAGCTCTTGCTAGCGAGCACCCTTCCTTGGAAGCGCTTTCACAGGCGCAGCAACACTGGGGCTTTGCGCTTCTCTACCCACCAAACGTCACGGTCATTCTCTTTCCATCTCGTAGACACGAGCTGAGAGATTGCAAACGTCGAGCAATTGCTCAGAGATGAAAAGTGCCAGCACTGAAAGCTCTTGCTAGCCAGCACCCTTCCTTGGAAGCGCTTTCACAGGCGCAGCAACACTGGGGCTTTGCGCTTCTCTACCCACCAAACGTCACGGTCATTCTCTTTCCGTCTCGTAGACACGAGCTGAGAGATTGCAAACGTCGAGCAATTGCTCAGAGATGAAAAGTGCCAGCACTGAAAGCTGTTGCTAGCCAGCACCCTTCCTTGCAAGCGCTTTTGTAGCCCTTAGAATACTGGGGCTCTGGGCTTCTCTAGCCAACTAATCTTCTGCTCATCCTCTCGTGCAGTCTAAACAGAGCTCAGGTGAGAAATTGCAAACGTCGAGCAATTGCTCAGAGATGAAAAGTGCCAGCACTGAAAGCTCTTGCTAGCCAGCACCCTTCCTTGGAAGCGCTTTTGTAGACCTAAGAACACTGGGGCTCTGGGCTTCTCTAGCCACCTAATCTTCTGCTCATCCTCTCGCGTAGTCTAAAGAGCGCTCAGGTGAGAAATTGCAAACGTCGAGCAATTGCTCAGAGATGAAAAGTGCCAGCACTGAAAGCTGTTGCTAGCCAGCACCCTTCCTTGCAAGCGCTTTTGTAGCCCTTTAGAACACTGGGTCTCTGTGTTTCTCTAGCCACCTAATCTTCTGCTCATCCTCTCGCGTAGTCTAAAGAGCGCTCAGGTGAGAAATTGCAAACGTCGAGCAATTGCTCAGAGATGAAAAGTGCCAGCACTGAAAGCTCTTGCTAGCCAGCACCCTTCCTTGGAAGCGCTTTCACAGGCGCAGCAACACTGGGGCTTTGCGCTTCTCTAGCCACCAAACGTCACGGTCATTCTCTTTCCATCTCGTAGACACGAGCTGAGAAATTGCAAACGTCGAGCAATTGCTCAGAGATGAAAAGTGCCAGCACTGAAAGCTCTTGCTAGCCAGCACCCTTCCTTGGAAGCGCTTTTGTAGACCTAAGAACACTGGGGCTCTGTGTTTCTCTAGCAACCTAATCTTCTGCTCAGCCTCTCGCGTAGTCTAAAGAGCGCTCAGGTGAGAAATTGCAAACGTCGAGCAATTGCTCAGAGATGAAAAGTGCCAGCACTGAAAGCTGTTGCTAGCCAGCCCCCTTCCTTGGAAGCGCTTTCACAGGCGCAGCAACACTGGGGCTTTGCGCTTCTCTACCCACCAAACGTCACGGTCATTCTCTTTCCATCTCGTAGACACGAGCTGAGAGATTGCAAACGTCGAGCAATTGCTCAGAGATGAAAAGTGCCAGCACTGAAAGCTGTTGCTAGCCAGCACCCTTCCTTGGAAGCGCTTTCACAGGCGCAGCAACACTGGGGCTTTGCGCTTCTCTAGCCACCAAACGTCACGGTCATTCTCTTTCCATCTCGTAGACACGAGCTGAGAGATTGCAAACGTCGAGCAATTGCTCAGAGATGAAAAGTGCCAGCACTGAAAGCTGTTGCTAGCCAGCACCCTTCCTTGGAAGCGCTTTCACAGGCGCAGCAACACTGGGGCTTTGCGCTTCTCTAGCCACCAAACGTCACGGTCATTCTCTTTCCGTCTCGTAGACACGAGCTGAGAAATTGCAAACGTCGAGCAATTGCTCAGAGATGAAAAGTGCCAGCACTGAAAGCTCTTGCTAGCCAGCACCCTTCCTTGGAAGCGCTTTTGTAGACCTAAGAACACTGGGGCTCTGGGCTTCTCTAGCCACCTAATCTTCTGCTCATCCTCTCGCGTAGTCTAAAGAGAGCTCAGGTGAGAAATTGCAAACGTCGAGCAATTGCTCAGAGATGAAAAGTGCCAGCACTGAAAGCTCTTGCTAGCCAGCACCCTTCCTTGGAAGCGCTTTCACAGGCGCAGCAACACTGGGGCTTTGCGCTTCTCTACCCACCAAACGTCACGGTCATTCTCTTTCCATCTCGTAGACACGAGCTGAGAGATTGCAAACGTCGAGCAATTGCTCAGAGATGAAAAGTGCCAGCACTGAAAGCTGTTGCTAGCCAGCCCCCTTCCTTGGAAGCGCTTTCACAGGCGCAGCAACACTGGGGCTTTGCGCTTCTCTACCCACCAAACGTCACGGTCATTCTCTTTCCATCTCGTAGACACGAGCTGAGAAATTGCAAACGTCGAGCAATTGCTCAGAGATGAAAAGTGCCAGCACTGAAAGCTCTTGCTAGCCAGCACCCTTCCTTGGAAGCGCTTTTGTAGCCCTTAGAACACTGGGGCTCTGTGTTTCTCTAGCCACCTAATCTTCTGCTCATCCTCTCGCGTAGTCTAAAGAGCGCTCAGGTGAGAAATTGCAAACGTCGAGCAATTGCTCAGAGATGAAAAGTGCCAGCACTGAAAGCTGTTGCTAGCCAGCCCCCTTCCTTGGAAGCGCTTTCACAGGCGCAGCAACACTGGGGCTTTGCGCTTCTCTAGCCACCAAACGTCACGGTCATTCTCTTTCCGTCTCGTAGACACGAGCTGAGAGATTGCAAACGTCGAGCAATTGCTCAGAGATGAAAAGTGCCAGCACTGAAAGCTGTTGCTAGCCAGCACCCTTCCTTGGAAGCGCTTTCACAGGCGCAGCAACACTGGGGCTTTGCGCTTCTCTACCCCCCAAACGTCACGGTCACTATCTCTCCGTCTCGTAGAAACGAGCTGAGAGATTGCAAACGTCGAGCAATTGCTCAGAGATGAAAAGTGCCAGCACTGAAAGCTGTTGCTAGCCAGCACCCTTCCTTGGAAGCGCTTTTGTAGACCTAAGAACACTGGGGCTCTGGGCTTCTCTAGCCACCTAATCTTCTGCTCATCCTCTCGCGTAGTCTAAAGAGCGCTCAGGTGAGAAATTGCAAACCTCGAGCAATTGCTCAGAGATGAAAAGTGCCAGCACTGAAAGCTCTTGCTAGCCAGCCCCCTTCCTTGGAAGCGCTTTCACAGGCGCAGCAACACTGGGGCTTTGCGCTTCTCTACCCCCCAAACGTCACGGTCACTATCTCTCCGTCTCGTGGACACGAGCTGAGAAATTGCAAATGTCGAGCAATTGCTCAGAGATGAAAAGTGCCAGCACTGAAAGCTCTTGCTAGCCAGCCCCCTTCCTTGGAAGTGCTTTCACAGGCGCAGCAACACTGGGGCTTTGCGCTTCTCTAGCCACCAAACGTCACGGTCATTCTCTTTCCGTCTCGTAGACACGAGCTGAGAAATTGCAAACGTCGAGCAATTGCTCAGAGATGAAAAGTGCCAGCACTGAAAGCTGTTGCTAGCCAGCACCCTTCCTTGCAAGCGTTTTTGTAGACCTAAGAACACTGGGGCTCTGTGTTTCTCTAGCCACCTAATCTTCTGCTCATCCTCTCGCGTAGTCTAAAGAGAGCTCAGGTGAGAAATTGCAAACGTCGAGCAATTGCTCAGAGATGAAAAGTGCCAGCACTGAAAGCTGTTGCTAGCCAGCCCCCTTCCTTGGAAGCGCTTTCACAGGCGCAGCAACACTGGGGCTTTGCGCTTCTCTACCCACCAAACGTCACGGTCACTATCTCTCCGTCTCGTGGACACGAGCTGAGAAATTGCAAATGTCGAGCAATTGCTCAGAGATGAAAAGTGCCAGCACTGAAAGCTCTTGCTAGCCAGCACCCTTCCTTGGAAGCGCTTTCACAGGCGCAGCAACACTGGGGCTTTGCGCTTCTCTACCCACCAAACGTCACGGTCATTCTCTTTCCATCTCGTAGACACGAGCTGAGAGATTGCAAACGTCGAGCAATTGCTCAGAGATGAAAAGTGCCAGCACTGAAAGCTCTTGCTAGCCAGCACCCTTCCTTGGAAGCGCTTTCACAGGCGCAGCAACACTGGGGCTTTGCGCTTCTCTACCCACCAAACGTCACGGTCATTCTCTTTCCGTCTCGTAGACACGAGCTGAGAGATTGCAAACGTCGAGCAATTGCTCAGAGATGAAAAGTGCCAGCACTGAAAGCTGTTGCTAGCCAGCACCCTTCCTTGCAAGCGCTTTTGTAGCCCTTAGAATACTGGGGCTCTGGGCTTCTCTAGCCAACTAATCTTCTGCTCATCCTCTCGTGCAGTCTAAAGAGAGCTCAGGTGAGATATTGCAAACGTCGAGCAATTGCTCAGAGATGAAAAGTGCCAGCACTGAAAGCTCTTGCTAGCCAGCACCCTTCCTTGGAAGCGCTTTTGTAGACCTAAGAACACTGGGTCTCTGGGCTTCTCTAGCCACCTAATCTTCTGCTCATCCTCTCGCGTAGTCTAAAGAGCGCTCAGGTGAGAAATTGCAAACGTCGAGCAATTGCTCAGAGATGAAAAGTGCCAGCACTGAAAGCTCTTGCTAGCCAGCACCCTTCCTTGGAAGCGCTTTCACAGGCGCAGCAACACTGGGGCTTTGCGCTTCTCTACCCACCAAACGTCACGGTCACTATCTCTCCGTCTCGTGGACACGAGCTGAGAAATTGCAAATGTCGAGCAATTGCTCAGAGATGAAAAGTGCCAGCACTGAAAGCTGTTGCTAGCCAGCACCCTTCCTTGGAAGCGCTTTCACAGGCGCAGCAACACTGGGGCTTTGCGCTTCTCTACCCACCAAACGTCACGGTCATTCTCTTTCCATCTCGTAGACACGAGCTGAGAGATTGCAAACGTCGAGCAATTGCTCAGAGATGAAAAGTGCCAGCACTGAAAGCTGTTGCTAGCCAGCACCCTTCCTTGGAAGCGCTTTCACAGGCGCAGCAACACTGGGGCTTTGCGCTTCTCTAGCCACCAAACGTCACGGTCATTCTCTTTCCGTCTCGTAGACACGAGCTGAGAAATTGCAAACGTCGAGCAATTGCTCAGAGATGAAAAGTGCCAGCACTGAAAGCTGTTGCTAGCCAGCACCCTTCCTTGGAAGCGCTTTTGTAGACCTAAGAACACTGGGGCTCTGTGTTTCTCTAGCCACCTAATCTTCTGCTCATCCTCTCGCGCACTCTAAAGAGAGCTCAGGTGAGAAATTGCAAACGTCGAGCAATTGCTCAGAGATGAAAAGTGCCAGCACTGAAAGCTGTTGCTAGCCAGCACCCTTCCTTGGAAGCGCCTTCACAGGCGCAGCAACACTGGGGCTTTGCGCTTCTCTACCCACCAAACGTCACGGTCACTATCTCTCCGTCTCGTGGACACGAGCTGAGAGATTGCAAACGTCGAGCAATTGCTCAGAGATGAAAAGTGCCAGCACTGAAAGCTCTTGCTAGCCAGCACCCTTCCTTGGAAGCGCTTTCACAGGCGCAGCAACACTGGGGCTTTGCGCTTCTCTAGCCACCAAACGTCACGGTCATTCTCTTTCCGTCTCGTAGACACGAGCTGAGAAATTGCAAACGTCGAGCAATTGCTCAGAGATGAAAAGTGCCAGCACTGAAAGCTGTTGCTAGCCAGCACCCTTCCTTGCAAGCGCTTTTGTAGCCCTTTAGAACACTGGGTCTCTGTGTTTCTCTAGCCACCTAATCTTCTGCTCATCCTCTCGCGTAGTCTAAAGAGCGCTCAGGTGAGAAATTGCAAACGTCGAGCAATTGCTCAGAGATGAAAAGTGCCAGCACTGAAAGCTCTTGCTAGCCAGCACCCTTCCTTGGAAGCGCTTTCACAGGCGCAGCAACACTGGGGCTTTGCGCTTCTCTACCCACCAAACGTCACGGTCATTCTCTTTCCATCTCGTAGACACGAGCTGAGAGATTGCAAACGTCGAGCAATTGCTCAGAGATGAAAAGTGCCAGCACTGAAAGCTGTTGCTAGCCAGCACCCTTCCTTGCAAGCGCTTTCACAGGCGCAGCAACACTGGGGCTTTGCGCTTCTCTAGCCACCAAACGTCACGGTCATTCTCTTTCCATATCGTAGACATGAGCTGAGAGATTGCAAACGTCGAGCAATTGCTCAGAGATGAAAAGTGCCAGCACTGAAAGCTGTTGCTAGCCAGCACCCTTCCTTGGAAGCGCTTTCACAGGCGCAGCAACACTGGGGCTTTGCGCTTCTCTAGCCACCAAACGTCACGGTCATTCTCTTTCCATCTCGTAGACACGAGCTGAGAAATTGCAAACGTCGAGCAATTGCTCAGAGATGAAAAGTGCCAGCACTGAAAGCTCTTGATAGCCAGCACCCTTCCTTGGAAGCGCTTTTGTAGACCTAAGAACACTGGGGCTCTGTGTTTCTCTAGCCACCTAATCTTCTGCTCAGCCTCTCGCGTAGTCTAAAGAGCGCTCAGGTGAGAAATTGCAAACCTCGAGCAATTGCTCAGAGATGAAAAGTGCCAGCACTGAAAGCTGTTGCTAGCCAGCCCCCTTCCTTGGAAGCGCTTTCACAGGCGCAGCAACACTGGGGCTTTGCGCTTCTCTAGCCACCAAACGTCACGGTCATTCTCTTTCCGTCTCGTAGACACGAGCTGAGAGATTGCAAACGTCGAGCAATTGCTCAGAGATGAAAAGTGCCAGCACTGAAAGCTGTTGCTAGCCAGCACCCTTCCTTGGAAGCGCTTTCACAGGCGCAGCAACACTGGGGCTTTGCGCTTCTCTACCCCCCAAACGTCACGGTCACTATCTCTCCGTCTCGTAGAAACGAGCTGAGAGATTGCAAACGTCGAGCAATTGCTCAGAGATGAAAAGTGCCAGCACTGAAAGCTGTTGCTAGCCAGCACCCTTCCTTGGAAGCGCTTTTGTAGACCTAAGAACACTGGGGCTCTGGGCTTCTCTAGCCACCTAATCTTCTGCTCATCCTCTCGCGTAGTCTAAAGAGCGCTCAGGTGAGAAATTGCAAACCTCGAGCAATTGCTCAGAGATGAAAAGTGCCAGCACTGAAAGCTCTTGCTAGCCAGCCCCCTTCCTTGGAAGCGCTTTCACAGGCGCAGCAACACTGGGGCTTTGCGCTTCTCTACCCCCCAAACGTCACGGTCACTATCTCTCCGTCTCGTGGACACGAGCTGAGAAATTGCAAATGTCGAGCAATTGCTCAGAGATGAAAAGTGCCAGCACTGAAAGCTGTTGCTAGCCAGCACCCTTCCTTGCAAGCGCTTTTGTAGCCCTTAGAATACTGGGGCTCTGGGCTTCTCTAGCCAACTAATCTTCTGCTCATCCTCTCGTGCAGTCTAAACAGAGCTCAGGTGAGAAATTGCAAACGTCGAGCAATTGCTCAGAGATGAAAAGTGCCAGCACTGAAAGCTGTAGCTAGCCAGCACCCTTCCTTGGAAGCGCTTTCACAGGCGCAGCAACACTGGGGCTTTGCGCTTCTCTACCCACCAAACGTCACGGTCATTCTCTTTCCATCTCGTAGACACGAGCTGAGAGATTGCAAACGTCGAGCAATTGCTCAGAGATGAAAAGTGCCAGCACTGAAAGCTGTTGCTAGCCAGCACCCTTCCTTGGAAGCGCTTTCACAGGCGCAGCAACACTGGGGCTTTGCGCTTCTCTAGCCACCAAACGTCACGGTCATTCTCTTTCCATCTCGTAGACACGAGATGAGAAATTGCAAACGTCGAGCAATTGCTCAGAGATGAAAAGTGCCAGCACTGAAAGCTGTTGCTAGCCAGCACCCTTCCTTGGAAGCGCTTTTGTAGACCTAAGAACACTGGGGCTCTGGGCTTCTCTAGCCACCTAATCTTCTGCTCATCCTCTCGCGTAGTCTAAAGAGAGCTCAGGTGAGAAATTGCAAACGTCGAGCAATTGCTCAGAGATGAAAAGTGCCAGCACTGAAAGCTCTTGCTAGCCAGCACCCTTCCTTGGAAGCGCTTCCACAGGCGCAGCAACACTGGGGCTTTGCGCTTCTCTACCCACCAAAAGTCACGGTCATTCTCTTTCCATCTCGTAGACACGAGCTGAGAGATTGCAAACGTCGAGCAATTGCTCAGAGATGAAAAGTGCCAGCACTGAAAGCTGTTGCTAGCCAGCACCCTTCCTTGGAAGCGCTTTCACAGGCGCAGCAACACTGGGGCTTTGCGCTTCTCTACCCACCAAACGTCACGGTCATTCTCTTTCCATCTCGTAGACACGAGCTGAGAGATTGCAAACGTCGAGCAATTGCTCAGAGATGAAAAGTGCCAGCACTGAAAGCTGTTGCTAGCCAGCACCCTTCCTTGCAAGCGCTTTTGTAGCCCTTAGAACACCGGGGCTCTGTGTTTCTCTAGCCACCTAATCTTCTGCTCATCCTCTCGCGTAGTCTAAAGAGAGCTCAGGTGAGAAATTGCAAACGTCGAGCAATTGCTCAGAGATGAAAAGTGCCAGCACTGAAAGCTCTTGCTAGCCAGCCCCCTTCCTTGGAAGCGCTTTCACAGGCGCAGCAACACTGGGGCTTTGCGCTTCTCTACCCACCAAACGTCACGGTCATTCTCTTTCCATCTCGTAGACACGAGCTGAGAGATTGCAAACGTCGAGCAATTGCTCAGAGATGAAAAGTGCCAGCACTGAAAGCTCTTGCTAGCCAGCACCCTTCCTTGGAAGCGCTTTCACAGGCGCAGCAACACTGGGGCTTTGCGCTTCTCTACCCACCAAAAGTCACGGTCATTCTCTTTCCGTCTCGTAGACACGAGCTGAGAGATTGCAAACGTCGAGCAATTGCTCAGAGATGAAAAGTGCCAGCACTGAAAGCTCTTGCTAGCCAGCACCCTTCCTTGGAAGCGCTTTCACAGGCGCAGCAACACTGGGGCTTTGCGCTTCTCTACCCCCCAAACGTCACGGTCATTCTCTTTCCATCTCGTAGACACGAGCTGAGAAATTGCAAACGTCGAGCAATTGCTCAGAGATGAAAAGTGCCAGCACTGAAAGCTGTTGCTAGCCAGCACCCTTCCTTGCAAGCGCTTTTGTAGCCCTTAGAACACTGGGGCTCTGTGTTTCTCTAGCCACCTAATCTTCTGCTCATCCTCTCGCGTAGTCTAAAGAGCGCTCAGGTGAGAAATTGCAAACGTCGAGCAATTGCTCAGAGATGAAAAGTGCCAGCACTGAAAGCTCTTGCTAGCCAGCCCCCTTCCTTGGAAGCGCTTTCACAGGCGCAGCAACACTGGGGCTTTGCGCTTCTCTACCCACCAAACGTCACGGTCATTCTCTTTCCGTCTCGTAGACACGAGCTGAGAGATTGCAAACCTCGAGCAATTGCTCAGAGATGAAAAGTGCCAGCACTGAAAGCTGTTGCTAGCCAGCACCCTTCCTTGGAAGCGCTTTCACAGGCGCAGCAACACTGGGGCTTTGCGCTTCTCTACCCACCAAACATCACGGTCACTATCTCTCCGTCTCGTAGAAACGAGCTGAGAGATTGCAAACGTCGAGCAATTGCTCAGAGATGAAAAGTGCCAGCACTGAAAGCTCTTGCTAGCCAGCACCCTTCCTTGCAAGCGCTTTTGTAGACCTAAGAACACTGGGGCTCTGGGCTTCTCTAGCCACCTAATCTTCTGCTCATCCTCTCGCGTAGTCTAAAGAGAGCTCAGGTGAGAAATTGCAAACGTCGAGCAATTGCTCAGAGATGAAAAGTGCCAGCATTGAAAGCTCTTGCTAGCCAGCCCCCTTCCTTGGAAGCGCTTTCACAGGCGCAGCAACACTGGGGCTTTGTGCTTCTCTAGCCACCAAACGTCACGGTCATTCTCTTTCCGTCTCGTAGACACGAGCTGAGAGATTGCAAACGTCGAGCAATTGCTCAGAGATGAAAAGTGCCAGCACTGAAAGCTCTTGCTAGCCAGCACCCTTCCTTGGAAGCGCTTTTGTAGCCCTTAGAATACTGGGGCTCTGGGCTTCTCTAGCCAACTAATCTTCTGCTCATCCTCTCGTGCACTCTAAACAGAGCTCAGGTGAGAAATTGCAAACGTCGAGCAATTGCTCAGAGATGAAAAGTGCCAGCACTGAAAGCTGTTGCTAGCCAGCACCCTTCCTTGGAAGCGCTTTCACAGGCGCAGCAACACTGGGGCTTTGCGCTTCTCTACCCACCAAACGTCACGGTCACTATCTCTCCGTCTCGTAGACACGAGCTGAGAGATTGCAAACGTCGAGCAATTGCTCAGAGATGAAAAGTGCCAGCACTGAAAGCTGTTGCTAGCCAGCACCCTTCCTTGGAAGCGCTTTCACAGGCGCAGCAACACTGGGGCTTTGCGCTTCTCTAGCCACCAAACGTCACGGTCATTCTCTTTCCATCTCGTAGACACGAGCTGAGAAATTGCAAACGTCGAGCAATTGCTCAGAGATGAAAAGTGCCAGCACTGAAAGCTGTTGCTAGCCAGCACCCTTCCTTGGAAGCGCTTTTGTAGACCTAAGAACACTGGGGCTCTGGGCTTCTCTAGCCACCTAATCTTCTGCTCATCCTCTCGCGTAGTCTAAAGAGAGCTCAGGTGAGAAATTGCAAACGTCGAGCAATTGCTCAGAGATGAAAAGTGCCAGCACTGAAAGCTCTTGCTAGCCAGCACCCTTCCTTGCAAGCGCTTCCACAGGCGCAGCAACACTGGGGCTTTGCGCTTCTCTACCCACCAAACGTCACGGTCATTCTCTTTCCATCTCGTCGACACGAGCTGAGAGATTGCAAACGTCGAGCAATTGCTCAGAGATGAAAAGTGCCAGCACTGAAAGCTGTTGCTAGCCAGCCCCCTTCCTTGGAAGCGCTTTCACAGGCGCAGCAACACTGGGGCTTTGTGCTTCTCTACCCACCAAACGTCACGGTCATTCTCTTTCCATCTCGTAGACACGAGCTGAGAGATTGCAAACGTCGAGGAATTGCTCAGAGATGAAAAGTGCCAGCACTGAAAGCTGTTGCTAGCCAGCACCCTTCCTTGCAAGCGCTTTTGTAGCCCTTAGAACACCGGGGCTCTGTGTTTCTCTAGCCACCTAATCTTCTGCTCATCCTCTCGCGTAGTCTAAAGAGAGCTCAGGTGAGAAATTGCAAACGTCGAGCAATTGCTCAGAGATGAAAAGTGCCAGCACTGAAAGCTCTTGCTAGCCAGCACCCTTCCTTGGAAGCGCTTTCACAGGCGCAGCAACACTGGGGCTTTGCGCTTCTCTACCCACCAAAAGTCACGGTCATTCTCTTTCCATCTCGTAGACACGAGCTGAGAGATTGCAAACGTCGAGCAATTGCTCAGAGATGAAAAGTGCCAGCACTGAAAGCTCTTGCTAGCCAGCACCCTTCCTTGGAAGCGCTTTCACAGGCGCAGCAACACTGGGGCTTTGCGCTTCTCTACCCCCCAAACGTCACGGTCATTCTCTTTCCATCTCGTAGACACGAGCTGAGAAATTGCAAACGTCGAGCAATTGCTCAGAGATGAAAAGTGCCAGCACTGAAAGCTGTTTCTAGCCAGCACCCTTCCTTGGAAGCGCTTTTGTAGACCTAAGAACACTGGGGCTCTGGGCTTCTCTAGCCACCTAATCTTCTGCTCATCCTCTCGCGTAGTCTAAAGAGAGCTCAGGTGAGAAATTGCAAACGTCGAGCAATTGCTCAGAGATGAAAAGTGCCAGCACTGAAAGCTCTTGCTAGCCAGCACCCTTCCTTGGAAGCGCTTTCACAGGCGCAGCAACACTGGGGCTTTGCGCTTCTCTACCCACCAAACGTCATGGTCATTCTCTTTCCGTCTCGTAGACACGAGCTGACAGATTGCAAACGTCGAGCAATTGCTCAGAGATGAAAAGTGCCAGCACTGAAAGCTGTTGCTAGCCAGCACCCTTCCTTGGAAGCGCTTTTGTAGCCCTTTAGAATACTGGGGCTCTGGGCTTCTCTAGCCAACTAATCTTCTGCTCATCCTCTCGTGCAGTCTAAACAGAGCTCAGGTGAGAAATTGCAAACGTCGAGCAATTGCTCAGAGATGAAAAGTGCCAGCACTGAAAGCTCTTGCTAGCCAGCACCCTTCCTTGGAAGCGCTTTCACAGGCGCAGCAACACTGGGGCTTTGCGCTTCTCTACCCACCAAACGTCACGGTCATTCTCTTTCCATCTCGTAGACACGAGCTAGAGATTGCAAACGTCGAGCAATTGCTCAGAGATGAAAAGTGCCAGCACTGAAAGCTCTTGCTAGCCAGCACCCTTCCTTGGAAGCGCTTTCACAGGCGCAGCAACACTGGGGCTTTGCGCTTCTCTACCCACCAAACGTCACGGTCATTCTCTTTCCATCTCGTAGACACGAGCTGAGAAATTGCAAACGTCGAGCAATTGCTCAGAGATGAAAAGTGCCAGCACTGAAAGCTCTTGCTAGCCAGCACCCTTCCTTGGAAGCGCTTTTGTAGACCTAAGAACACTGGGGCTCTGGGCTTCTCTAGCCACCTAATCTTCTGCTCATCCTCTCGCGTAGTCTAAAGAGAGCTCAGGTGAGAAATTGCAAACGTCCAGCAATTGCTCAGAGATGAAAAGTGCCAGCACTGAAAGCTCTTGCTAGCCAGCACCCTTCCTTGGAAGCGCTTTCACAGGCGCAGCAACACTGGGGCTTTGCGCTTCTCTACCCACCAAACGTCACGGTCATTCTCTTTCCATCTCGTAGACACGAGCTGAGAGATTGCAAATGTCGAGCAATTGCTCAGAGATGAAAAGTGCCAGCACTGAAAGCTCTTGCTAGCCAGCACCCTTCCTTGGAAGCGCTTTCACAGGCGCAGCAACACTGGGGCTTTGCGCTTCTCTACCCACCAAACGTCACGGTCATTCTCTTTCCATCTCGTAGACACGAGCTGAGAGATTGCAAACGTCGAGCAATTGCTCAGAGATGAAAAGTGCCAGCACTGAAAGCTGTTGCTAGCCAGCACCCTTCCTTGCAAGCGCTTTTGTAGCCCTTAGAACACCGGGGCTCTGTGTTTCTCTAGCCACCTAATCTTCTGCTCAGCCTCTCGCGTAGTCTAAAGAGCGCTCAGGTGAGAAATTGCAAACGTCGAGCAATTGCTCAGAGATGAAAAGTGCCAGCACTGAAAGCTCTTGCTAGCCAGCCCCCTTCCTTGGAAGCGCTTTCACAGGCGCAGCAACACTGGGGCTTTGCGCTTCTCTACCCACCAAACGTCACAGTCATTCTCTTTCCATCTCGTAGACACGAGCTGAGAGATTGCAAACGTCGAGCAATTGCTCAGAGATGAAAAGTGCCAGCACTGAAAGCTCTTGCTAGCCAGCACCCTTCCTTGGAAGCGCTTTCACAGGCGCAGCAACACTGGGGCTTTGCGCTTCTCTACCCACCAAAAGTCACGGTCATTCTCTTTCCGTCTCGTAGACACGAGCTGAGAGATTGCAAACGTCGAGCAATTGCTCAGAGATGAAAAGTGCCAGCACTGAAAGCTCTTGCTAGCCAGCACTCTTCCTTGGAAGCGCTTTCACAGGCGCAGCAACACTGGGGCTTTGCGCTTCTCTACCCCCCAAACGTCACGGTCATTCTCTTTCCATCTCGTAGACACGAGCTGAGAGATTGCAAACGTCGAGCAATTGCTCAGAGATGAAAAGTGCCAGCACTGAAAGCTCTTGCTAGCCAGCACCCTTCCTTGCAAGCGCTTTTGTAGCCCTTAGAACACTGGGGCTCTGTGTTTCTCTAGCCACCTAATCTTCTGCTCATCCTCTCGCGTAGTCTAAAGAGCGCTCAGGTGAGAAATTGCAAACGTCGAGCAATTGCTCAGAGATGAAAAGTGCCAGCACTGAAAGCTGTTGCTAGCCAGCACCCTTCCTTGGAAGCGCTTTCACAGGCGCAGCAACACTGGGGCTTTGCGCTTCTCTACCCACCAAACATCACGGTCACTATCTCTCCGTCTCGTAGAAACGAGCTGAGAGATTGCAAACGTCGAGCAATTGCTCAGAGATGAAAAGTGCCAGCACTGAAAGCTCTTGCTAGCCAGCCCCCTTCCTTGGAAGCGCTTTCACAGGCGCAGCAACACTGGGGCTTTGCGCTTCTCTACCCACCAAACGTCACGGTCATTCTCTTTCCGTCTCGTAGACACGAGCTGAGAGATTGCAAACGTCGAGCAATTGCTCAGAGATGAAAAGTGCCAGCACTAAAAGCTGTTGCTAGCCAGCACCCTTCCTTGGAAGCGCTTTCACAGGCGCAGTAACACTGGGGCTTTGTGCTTCTCTACCCCGCAAACGTCACGGTCACTATTTCTCCGTCTCGTAGACACGAGCTGAGAAATTGCAAACGTCGAGCAATTGCTCAGAGATGAAAAGTGCCAGCACTGAAAGCTGTTGCTAGCCAGCACCCTTCCTTGGAAGCGCTTTCACAGGCGCAGCAACACTGGGGCTTTGCGCTTCTCTACCCACCAAACGTCACGGTCATTCTCTTTCCATCTCGTAGACACGAGCTGAGAAATTGCAAATGTCGAGCAATTGCTCAGAGATGAAAAGTGCCAGCACTGAAAGCTCTTGCTAGCCAGCACCCTTCCTTGGAAGCGCTTTTGTAGACCTAAGAACACTGGGGCTCTAGGCTTCTATAGCCATCTAATCTTCTGCTCATCCTCTCGCGTCATCTAAAGAGAGCTCAGGTGAGAAATTGCAAACGTCCAGCAATTGCTCAGAGATGAAAAGTGCCAGCACTGAAAGCTCTTGCTAGCCAGCACCCTTCCTTGGAAGCGCTTTCACAGGCGCAGCAACACTGGGGCTTTGCGCTTCTCTACCCACCAAACGTCACGCTCACTATCTCTCCGTCTCGTGGACACGAGCTGAGAAATTGCAAATGTCGAGCAATTGCTCAGAGATGAAAAGTGCCAGCACTGAAAACTCTTGCTAGCCAGCACCCTTCCTTGGAAGCGCTTTCACAGGCGCAGCAACACTGGGGCTTTGCGCTTCTCTACCCACCAAACATCACGGTCACTATCTCTCCGTCTCGTAGAAACGAGCTGAGAAATTGCAAACGTTGAGCAATTGCTCAGAGATGAAAAGTGCCAGCACTGAAAGCTCTTGCTAGCCAGCACCCTTCCTTGGAAGCGCTTTTGTAGACCTAAGAACACTGGGGCTCTGGGCTTCTCTAGCCACCTAATCTTCTGCTCATCCTCTCGCGTAGTCTAAAGAGAGGTCAGGTGAGAAATTGCAAACGTCGAGCAATTGCTCAGAGATGAAAAGTGCCAGCACTGAAAGCTGTTGCTAGCCAGCACCCTTCCTTGGAAGCGCTTTTGTAGCCCTTAGAATACTGGGGCTCTGGGCTTCTCTAGCCAACTAATCTTCTGCTCATCCTCTCGCGCAGTCTAAAGAGCGCTCAGGTGAGAAATTGCAAACGTCGAGCAATTGCTCAGAGATGAAAAGTGCCAGCACTGAAAGCTGTTGCTAGCCAGCACCCTTCCTTGGAAGCGCTTTCACAGGCGCAGTAACACTGGGGCTTTGTGCTTCTCTAGCCACCAAACGTCACGGTCATTCTCTTTCCGTCTCGTAGACACGAGCTGAGAGATTGCAAACGTCGAGCAATTGCTCAGAGATGAAAAGTGCCAGCACTGAAAGCTGTTGCTAGCCAGCACCCTTCCTTGGAAGCGCTTTCACAGGCGCAGTAACACTGGGGCTTTGTGCTTCTCTAGCCACCAAACGTCACGGTCATTCTCTTTCCGTCTCGTAGACACGAGCTGAGAGATTGCAAACGTCGAGCAATTGCTCAGAGATGAAAAGTGCCAGCACTGAAAGCTGTTGCTAGCCAGCACCCTTCCTTGGAAGCGCTTTTGTAGACCTAAGAACACTGGGGCTCTGGGCTTCTCTAGCCACCTAATCTTCTGCTCATCCTCTCGCGTAGTCTAAAGAGAGCTCAGGTGAGAAATTGCAAACGTCGAGCAATTGCTCAGAGATGAAAAGTGCCAGCACTGAAAGCTCTTGCTAGCCAGCACCCTTCCTTGCAAGCGCTTCCACAGGCGCAGCAACACTGGGGCTTTGCGCTTCTCTAGCCACCAAACGTCACGGTCATTCTCTTTCCATCTCGTAGACACGAGCTGAGAGATTGCAAACGTCGAGCAATTGCTCAGAGATGAAAAGTGCCAGCACTGAAAGCTGTTGCTAGTCAGCACCCTTCCTTGGAAGGGCTTTCACAGGCGCAGCAACACTGGGGCTTTGCGCTTCTCTACCCACCAAACGTCACGGTCATTCTCTTTCCATCTCGTAGACACGAGCTGAGAGATTGCAAACGTCGAGCAATTGCTCAGAGATGAAAAGTGCCAGCACTGAAAGCTCTTGCTAGCCAGCACCCTTCCTTGCAAGCGCTTTTGTAGCCCTTAGAACACCGGGGCTCTGTGTTTCTCTAGCCACCTAATCTTCTGCTCATCCTCTCGCGTAGTCTAAAGAGAGCTCAGGTGAGAAATTGCAAACGTCGAGCAATTGCTCAGAGATGAAAAGTGCCAGCACTGAAAGCTCTTGCTAGCCAGCACCCTTCCTTGGAAGCGCTTTCACAGGCGCAGCAACACTGGGGCTTTGCGCTTCTCTACCCACCAAACGTCACGGTCATTCTCTTTCCATCTCGTAGACACGAGCTGAGAGATTGCAAACGTCGAGCAATTGCTCAGAGATGAAAAGTGCCAGCACTGAAAGCTCTTGCTAGCCAGCACCCTTCCTTGGAAGCGCTTTCACAGGCGCAGCAACACTGGGGCTTTGCGCTTCTCTACCCACCAAAAGTCACGGTCATTCTCTTTCCGTCTCGTAGACACGAGCTGAGAGATTGCAAACGTCGAGCAATTGCTCAGAGATGAAAAGTGCCAGCACTGAAAGCTCTTGCTAGCCAGCACCCTTCCTTGGAAGCGCTTTCACAGGCGCAGCAACACTGGGGCTTTGCGCTTCTCTACCCCCCAAACGTCACGGTCATTCTCTTTCCATCTCGTAGACACGAGCTGAGAAATTGCAAACGTCGAGCAATTGCTCAGAGATGAAAAGTGCCAGCACTGAAAGCTCTTGCTAGCCAGCACCCTTCCTTGCAAGCGCTTTTGTAGACCTAAGAACACTGGGGCTCTGGGCTTCTCTAGCCAACTAATCTTCTGCTCATCCTCTCGCGTAGTCTAAAGAGAGCTCAGGTGAGAAATTGCAAACGTCGAGCAATTGCTCAGAGGTGAAAAGTGCCAGCACTGAAAGCTCTTGCTAGCCAGCACCCTTCCTTGGAAGCGCTTTCACAGGCGCAGCAACACTGGGGCTTTGCGCTTCTCTAGCCACCAAACGTCACGGTCATTCTCTTTCCGTCTCGTAGACACGAGCTGACAGATTGCAAACGTCGAGCAATTGCTCAGAGATGAAAAGTGCCAGCACTGAAAGCTCTTGCTAGCCAGCACCCTTCCTTGGAAGCGCTTTTGTAGCCCTTAGAATACTGGGGCTCTGGGCTTCTCTAGCCAACTAATCTTCTGCTCATCCTCTCGTGCAGTCTAAACAGAGCTCAGGTGAGAAATTGCAAACGTCGAGCAATTGCTCAGAGATGAAAAGTGCCAGCACTGAAAGCTGTTGCTAGCCAGCACCCTTCCTTGGAAGCGCTTTCACAGGCGCAGCAACACTGGGGCTTTGCGCTTCTCTAGCCACCAAACGTCACGGTCATTCTCTTTCCATCTCGTAGACACGAGCTAGAGATTGCAAACGTCGAGCAATTGCTCAGAGATGAAAAGTGCCAGCACTGAAAGCTCTTGCTAGCCAGCACCCTTCCTTGGAAGCGCTTTCACAGGCGCAGCAACACTGGGGCTTTGCGCTTCTCTACCCACCAAAAGTCACGGTCATTCTCTTTCCATCTCGTAGACACGAGCTGAGAAATTGCAAACGTCGAGCAATTGCTCAGAGATGAAAAGTGCCAGCACTGAAAGCTCTTGCTAGCCAGCACCCTTCCTTGGAAGCGCTTTTGTAGACCTAAGAACACTGGGGCTCTGGGCTTCTCTAGCCACCTAATCTTCTGCTCATCCTCTCGCGTAGTCTAAAGAGAGCTCAGGTGAGAAATTGCAAACGTCGAGCAATTGCTCAGAGATGAAAAGTGCCAGCACTGAAAGCTCTTGCTAGCCAGCACCCTTCCTTGGAAGCGCTTTCACAGGCGCAGCAACACTGGGGCTTTGCGCTTCTCTACCCACCAAACGTCACGGTCATTCTCTTTCCATCTCGTAGACACGAGCTGAGAGATTGCAAACGTCGAGCAATTGCTCAGAGATGAAAAGTGCCAGCACTGAAAGCTGTTGCTAGCCAGCACCCTTCCTTGCAAGCGCTTTTGTAGCCCTTAGAACACCGGGGCTCTGTGTTTCTCTAGCCACCTAATCTTCTGCTCATCCTCTCGCGTAGTCTAAAGAGAGCTCAGGTGAGAAATTGCAAACGTCGAGCAATTGCTCAGAGATGAAAAGTGCCAGCACTGAAAGCTCTTGCTAGCCAGCACCCTTCCTTGGAAGCGCTTTCACAGGCGCAGCAACACTGGGGCTTTGCGCTTCTCTACCCACCAAACGTCACAGTCATTCTCTTTCCATCTCGTAGACACGAGCTGAGAGATTGCAAACGTCGAGCAATTGCTCAGAGATGAAAAGTGCCAGCACTGAAAGCTGTTGCTAGCCAGCACCCTTCCTTGGAAGCGCTTTCACAGGCGCAGCAACACTGGGGCTTTGCGCTTCTCTACCCACCAAAAGTCACGGTCATTCTCTTTCCGTCTCATAGACACGAGCTGAGAGATTGCAAACGTCGAGCAATTGCTCAGAGATGAAAAGTGCCAGCACTGAAAGCTGTTGCTAGCCAGCACCCTTCCTTGGAAGCGCTTTCACAGGCGCAGCAACACTGGGGCTTTGCGCTTCTCTACCCACCAAACGTCACGGTCATTCTCTTTCCATCTCGTAGACACGAGCTGAGAAATTGCAAACGTCGAGCAATTGCTCAGAGATGAAAAGTGCCAGCACTGAAAGCTGTTTCTAGCCAGCACCCTTCCTTGCAAGCGCTTTTGTAGCCCTTTAGAACACTGGGGCTCTGTGTTTCTCTAGCCACCTAATCTTCTGCTCATCCTCTCGCGTAGTCTAAAGAGAGCTCAGGTGAGAAATTGCAAACGTCCAGCAATTGCTCAGAGATGAAAAGTGCCAGCACTGAAAGCTGTTGCTAGCCAGCACCCTTCCTTGGAAGCGCTTTCACAGGCGCAGCAACACTGGGGCTTTGCGCTTCTCTACCCCCCAAACGTCACGGTCACTATCTCTCCGTCTCGTAGAAACGAGCTGAGAGATTGCAAACGTCGAGCAATTGCTCAGAGATGAAAAGTGCCAGCACTGAAAGCTCTTGCTAGCCAGCCCCCTTCCTTGGAAGCGCTTTCACAGGCGCAGCAACACTGGGGCTTTGCGCTTCTCTACCCACCAAACGTCACGGTCATTCTCTTTCCGTCTCGTAGACACGAGCTGAGAGATTGCAAACGTCGAGCAATTGCTCAGAGATGAAAAGTGCCAGCACTAAAAGCTGTTGCTAGCCAGCACCCTTCCTTGGAAGCGCTTTCACAGGCGCAGTAACACTGGGGCTTTGTGCTTCTCTACCCCGCAAACGTCACGGTCACTATTTCTCCGTCTCGTAGACACGAGCTGAGAAATTGCAAACGTCGAGCAATTGCTCAGAGATGAAAAGTGCCAGCACTGAAAGCTGTTGCTAGTCAGCACCCTTCCTTGGAAGGGCTTTCACAGGCGCAGCAACACTGGGGCTTTGCGCTTCTCTACCCACCAAACGTCACGGTCATTCTCTTTCCATCTCGTAGACACGAGCTGAGAGATTGCAAACGTCGAGCAATTGCTCAGAGATGAAAAGTGCCAGCACTGAAAGCTGTTGCTAGCCAGCACCCTTCCTTGCAAGCGCTTTTGTAGCCCTTAGAACACCGGGGCTCTGTGTTTCTCTAGCCACCTAATCTTCTGCTCATCCTCTCGCGTAGTCTAAAGAGAGCTCAGGTGAGAAATTGCAAACGTCGAGCAATTGCTCAGAGATGAAAAGTGCCAGCACTGAAAGCTCTTGCTAGCCAGCACCCTTCCTTGGAAGCGCTTTCACAGGCGCAGCAACACTGGGGCTTTGCGCTTCTCTACCCACCAAACGTCACGGTCATTCTCTTTCCATCTCGTAGACACGAGCTGAGAGATTGCAAACGTCGAGCAATTGCTCAGAGATGAAAAGTGCCAGCACTGAAAGCTCTTGCTAGCCAGCACCCTTCCTTGGAAGCGCTTTCACAGGCGCAGCAACACTGGGGCTTTGCGCTTCTCTACCCACCAAAAGTCACGGTCATTCTCTTTCCGTCTCGTAGACACGAGCTGAGAGATTGCAAACGTCGAGCAATTGCTCAGAGATGAAAAGTGCCAGCACTGAAAGCTCTTGCTAGCCAGCACCCTTCCTTGGAAGCGCTTTCACAGGCGCAGCAACACTGGGGCTTTGCGCTTCTCTACCCCCCAAACGTCACGGTCATTCTCTTTCCATCTCGTAGACACGAGCTGAGAAATTGCAAACGTCGAGCAATTGCTCAGAGATGAAAAGTGCCAGCACTGAAAGCTCTTGCTAGCCAGCACCCTTCCTTGCAAGCGCTTTTGTAGACCTAAGAACACTGGGGCTCTGGGCTTCTCTAGCCACCTAATCTTCTGCTCATCCTCTCGCGTAGTCTAAAGAGAGCTCAGGTGAGAAATTGCAAACGTCGAGCAATTGCTCAGAGGTGAAAAGTGCCAGCACTGAAAGCTCTTGCTAGCCAGCACCCTTCCTTGGAAGCGCTTTCACAGGCGCAGCAACACTGGGGCTTTGCGCTTCTCTAGCCACCAAACGTCACGGTCATTCTCTTTCCGTCTCGTAGACACGAGCTGACAGATTGCAAACGTCGAGCAATTGCTCAGAGATGAAAAGTGCCAGCACTGAAAGCTCTTGCTAGCCAGCACCCTTCCTTGGAAGCGCTTTTGTAGCCCTTAGAATACTGGGGCTCTGGGCTTCTCTAGCCAACTAATCTTCTGCTCATCCTCTCGTGCACTCTAAACAGAGCTCAGGTGAGAAATTGCAAACGTCGAGCAATTGCTCAGAGATGAAAAGTGCCAGCACTGAAAGCTGTTGCTAGCCAGCACCCTTCCTTGGAAGCGCTTTCACAGGCGCAGCAACACTGGGGCTTTGCGCTTCTCTAGCCACCAAACGTCACGGTCATTCTCTTTCCATCTCGTAGACACGAGCTAGAGATTGCAAACGTCGAGCAATTGCTCAGAGATGAAAAGTGCCAGCACTGAAAGCTCTTGCTAGCCAGCACCCTTCCTTGGAAGCGCTTTCACAGGCGCAGCAACACTGGGGCTTTGCGCTTCTCTACCCACCAAAAGTCACGGTCATTCTCTTTCCATCTCGTAGACACGAGCTGAGAAATTGCAAACGTCGAGCAATTGCTCAGAGATGAAAAGTGCCAGCACTGAAAGCTGTTGCTAGCCAGCACCCTTCCTTGGAAGCGCTTTTGTAGACCTAAGAACACTGGGGCTCTGGGCTTCTCTAGCCACCTAATCTTCTGCTCATCCTCTCGCGTAGTCTAAAGAGAGCTCAGGTGAGAAATTGCAAACGTCGAGCAATTGCTCAGAGATGAAAAGTGCCAGCACTGAAAGCTCTTGCTAGCCAGCACCCTTCCTTGGAAGCGCTTTCACAGGCGCAGCAACACTGGGGCTTTGCGCTTCTCTACCCACCAAACGTCACGGTCATTCTCTTTCCATCTCGTAGACACGAGCTGAGAGATTGCAAACGTCGAGCAATTGCTCAGAGATGAAAAGTGCCAGCACTGAAAGCTCTTGCTAGCCAGCACCCTTCCTTGGAAGCGCTTTCACAGGCGCAGCAACACTGGGGCTTTGCGCTTCTCTACCCACCAAACGTCACGGTCATTCTCTTTCCATCTCGTAGACACGAGCTGAGAGATTGCAAACGTCGAGCAATTGCTCAGAGATGAAAAGTGCCAGCACTGAAAGCTGTTGCTAGCCAGCACCCTTCCTTGCAAGCGCTTTTGTAGCCCTTAGAACACCGGGGCTCTGTGTTTCTCTAGCCACCTAATCTTCTGCTCATCCTCTCGCGTAGTCTAAAGAGAGCTCAGGTGAGAAATTGCAAACGTCGAGCAATTGCTCAGAGATGAAAAGTGCCAGCACTGAAAGCTCTTGCTAGCCAGCACCCTTCCTTGGAAGCGCTTTCACAGGCGCAGCAACACTGGGGCTTTGCGCTTCTCTACCCACCAAACGTCACAGTCATTCTCTTTCCATCTCGTAGACACGAGCTGAGAGATTGCAAACGTCGAGCAATTGCTCAGAGATGAAAAGTGCCAGCACTGAAAGCTGTTGCTAGCCAGCACCCTTCCTTGGAAGCGCTTTCACAGGCGCAGCAACACTGGGGCTTTGCGCTTCTCTACCCACCAAAAGTCACGGTCATTCTCTTTCCGTCTCATAGACACGAGCTGAGAGATTGCAAACGTCGAGCAATTGCTCAGAGATGAAAAGTGCCAGCACTGAAAGCTGTTGCTAGCCAGCACCCTTCCTTGGAAGCGCTTTCACAGGCGCAGCAACACTGGGGCTTTGCGCTTCTCTACCCACCAAACGTCACGGTCATTCTCTTTCCATCTCGTAGACACGAGCTGAGAAATTGCAAACGTCGAGCAATTGCTCAGAGATGAAAAGTGCCAGCACTGAAAGCTGTTTCTAGCCAGCACCCTTCCTTGCAAGCGCTTTTGTAGCCCTTTAGAACACTGGGGCTCTGTGTTTCTCTAGCCACCTAATCTTCTGCTCATCCTCTCGCGTAGTCTAAAGAGAGCTCAGGTGAGAAATTGCAAACGTCCAGCAATTGCTCAGAGATGAAAAGTGCCAGCACTGAAAGCTGTTGCTAGCCAGCACCCTTCCTTGGAAGCGCTTTCACAGGCGCAGCAACACTGGGGCTTTGCGCTTCTCTACCCCCCAAACGTCACGGTCACTATCTCTCCGTCTCGTAGAAACGAGCTGAGAGATTGCAAACGTCGAGCAATTGCTCAGAGATGAAAAGTGCCAGCACTGAAAGCTCTTGCTAGCCAGCCCCCTTCCTTGGAAGCGCTTTCACAGGCGCAGCAACACTGGGGCTTTGCGCTTCTCTACCCACCAAACGTCACGGTCATTCTCTTTCCGTCTCGTAGACACGAGCTGAGAGATTGCAAACGTCGAGCAATTGCTCAGAGATGAAAAGTGCCAGCACTAAAAGCTGTTGCTAGCCAGCACCCTTCCTTGGAAGCGCTTTCACAGGCGCAGTAACACTGGGGCTTTGTGCTTCTCTACCCCGCAAACGTCACGGTCACTATTTCTCCGTCTCGTAGACACGAGCTGAGAGATTGCAAACGTCGAGCAATTGCTCAGAGATGAAAAGTGCCAGCACTGAAAGCTGTTGCTAGCCAGCACCCTTCCTTGGAAGCGCTTTCACAGGCGCAGCAACACTGGGGCTTTGCGCTTCTCTACCCACCAAACGTCACGGTCATTCTCTTTCCATCTCGTAGACACGAGCTGAGAAATTGCAAATGTCGAGCAATTGCTCAGAGATGAAAAGTGCCAGCACTGAAAGCTCTTGCTAGCCAGCACCCTTCCTTGGAAGCGCTTTTGTAGACCTAAGAACACTGGGGCTCTAGGCTTCTATAGCCATCTAATCTTCTGCTCATCCTCTCGCGTCGTCTAAAGAGAGCTCAGGTGAGAAATTGCAAACGTCGAGCAATTGCTCAGAGATGAAAAGTGCCAGCACTGAAAGCTCTTGCTAGCCAGCACCCTTCCTTGGAAGCGCTTTCACAGGCGCAGCAACACTGGGGCTTTGCGCTTCTCTACCCAACAAACGTCACGCTCACTATCTCTCCGTCTCGTGGACACGAGCTGAGAAATTGCAAATGTCGAGCAATTGCTCAGAGATGAAAAGTGCCAGCACTGAAAACTCTTGCTAGCCAGCACCCTTCCTTGGAAGCGCTTTCACAGGCGCAGCAACACTGGGGCTTTGCGCTTCTCTACCCACCAAACATCACGGTCACTATCTCTCCGTCTCGTAGAAACGAGCTGAGAGATTGCAAACGTTGAGCAATTGCTCAGAGATGAAAAGTGCCAGCACTGAAAGCTCTTGCTAGCCAGCACCCTTCCTTGGAAGCGCTTTTGTAGACCTAAGAACACTGGGGCTCTGGGCTTCTCTAGCCACCTAATCTTCTGCTCATCCTCTCGCGTAGTCTAAAGAGAGCTCAGGTGAGAAATTGCAAACGTCGAGCAATTGCTCAGAGATGAAAAGTGCCAGCACTGAAAGCTCTTGCTAGCCAGCACCCTTCCTTGGAAGCGCTTTTGTAGCCCTTAGAATACTGGGGCTCTGGGCTTCTCTAGCCAACTAATCTTCTGCTCATCCTCTCGTGCAGTCTAAAGAGCGCTCAGGTGAGAAATTGCAAACGTCGAGCAATTGCTCAGAGATGAAAAGTGCCAGCACTGAAAGCTGTTGCTAGCCAGCACCCTTCCTTGGAAGCGCTTTCACAGGCGCAGTAACACTGGGGCTTTGTGCTTCTCTAGCCACCAAACGTCACGGTCATTCTCTTTCCATCTCGTAGACACGAGCTGAGAGATTGCAAACGTCGAGCAATTGCTCAGAGATGAAAAGTGCCAGCACTGAAAGCTCTTGCTAGCCAGCCCCCTTCCTTGGAAGCGCTTTCACAGGCGCAGCAACACTGGGGCTTTGCGCTTCTCTACCCACCAAACGTCACGGTCATTCTCTTTCCATCTCGTAGACACGAGCTGAGAGATTGCAAACGTCGAGCAATTGCTCAGAGATGAAAAGTGCCAGCACTGAAAGCTGTTGCTAGCCAGCACCCTTCCTTGGAAGCGCTTTTGTAGACCTAAGAACACTGGGGCTCTGGGCTTCTCTAGCCACCTAATCTTCTGCTCATCCTCTCGCGTAGTCTAAAGAGAGCTCAGGTGAGAAATTGCAAACGTCCAGCAATTGCTCAGAGATGAAAAGTGCCAGCACTGAAAGCTCTTGCTAGCCAGCACCCTTCCTTGGAAGCGCTTTCACAGGCGCAGCAACACTGGGGCTTTGCGCTTCTCTACCCACCAAACGTCACGGTCACTATCTCTCCGTCTCGTGGACACGAGCTGAGAAATTGCAAATGTCGAGCAATTGCTCAGAGATGAAAAGTGCCAGCACTGAAAGCTGTTGCTAGCCAGCACCCTTCCTTGGAAGCGCTTTCACAGGCGCAGCAACACTGGGGCTTTGCGCTTCTCTACCCACCAAACATCACGGTCACTATCTCTCCGTCTCGTAGAAACGAGCTGAGAGATTGCAAACGTCGAGCAATTGCTCAGAGATGAAAAGTGCCAGCACTGAAAGCTCTTGCTAGCCAGCACCCTTCCTTGGAAGCGCTTTTGTAGACCTAAGAACACTGGGGCTCTGTGTTTCTCTAGCCACCTAATCTTCTGCTCATCCTCTCGCGTAGTCTAAAGAGAGCTCAGGTGAGAAATTGCAAACGTCGAGCAATTGCTCAGAGATGAAAAGTGCCAGCACTGAAAGCTCTTGCTAGCCAGCACCCTTCCTTGGAAGCGCTTTCACAGGCGCAGTAACACTGGGGCATTGCGCTTCTCTACCCACCAAACGTCACGGTCATTCTCTTTCCATCTCGTAGACACGAGCTGAGAGATTGCAAACGTCGAGCAATTGCTCAGAGATGAAAAGTGCCAGCACTGAAAGCTGTTGCTAGCCAGCACCCTTCCTTGCAAGCGCTTTTGTAGCCCTTAGAATACTGGGGCTCTGGGCTTCTCTAGCCAACTAATCTTCTGCTCATCCTCTCGTGCAGTCTAAACAGAGCTCAGGTGAGAAATTGCAAACGTCGAGCAATTGCTCAGAGATGAAAAGTGCCAGCACTGAAAGCTCTTGCTAGCCAGCACCCTTCCTTGGAAGCGCTTTTGTAGACCTAAGAACACTGGGGCTCTGGGCTTCTCTAGCCACCTAATCTTCTGCTCATCCTCTCGTGCAGTCTAAAGAGCGCTCAGGTGAGAAATTGCAAACCTCGAGCAATTGCTCAGAGATGAAAAGTGCCAGCACTGAAAGCTGTTGCTAGCCAGCACCCTTCCTTGGAAGCGCTTTTGTAGACCTAAGAACACTGGGGCTCTGGGCTTCTCTAGCCACCTAATCTTCTGCTCATCCTCTCGCGTAGTCTAAAGAGAGCTCAGGTGAGAAATTGCAAACGTCGAGCAATTGCTCAGAGATGAAAAGTGCCAGCACTGAAAGCTCTTGCTAGCCAGCACCCTTCCTTGGAAGCGCTTTCACAGGCGCAGCAACACTGGGGCTTTGCGCTTCTCTACCCACCAAAAGTCACGGTCACTATCTCTCCGTCTCGTGGACACGAGCTGAGAAATTGCAAATGTCGAGCAATTGCTCAGAGATGAAAAGTGCCAGCACTGAAAGCTCTTGCTAGCCAGCACCCTTCCTTGGAAGCGCTTTCACAGGCGCAGCAACACTGGGGCTTTGCGCTTCTCTACCCACCAAACGTCACGGTCATTCTCTTTCCATCTCGTAGACACGAGCTGAGAGATTGCAAACGTTGAGCAATTGCTCAGAGATGAAAAGTGCCAGCACTGAAAGCTGTTGCTAGCCAGCACCCTTCCTTGGAAGCGCTTTTGTAGACCTAAGAACACTGGGGCTCTGGGCTTCTCTAGCCACCTAATCTTCTGCTCATCCTCTCGCGTAGTCTAAAGAGAGCTCAGGTGAGAAATTGCAAACCTCGAGCAATTGCTCAGAGATGAAAAGTGCCAGCACTGAAAGCTCTTGCTAGCCAGCACCCTTCCTTGGAAGCGCTTTCACAGGCGCAGCAACACTGGGGCTTTGCGCTTCTCTACCCCCCAAACGTCACGGTCACTATCTCTCCGTCTCGTGGACACGAGCTGAGAAATTGCAAATGTCGAGCAATTGCTCAGAGATGAAAAGTGCCAGCACTGAAAGCTGTTGCTAGCCAGCAGCCTTCCTTGGAAGCGCTTTCACAGGCGCAGCAACACTGGGGCTTTGCGCTTCTCTACCCACCAAACGTCACGGTCATTCTCTTTCCATCTCGTAGACACGAGCTGAGAGATTGCAAACGTCGAGCAATTGCTCAGAGATGAAAAGTGCCAGCACTGAAAGCTGTTGCTAGCCAGCACCCTTCCTTGGAAGCGCTTTCACAGGCGCAGCAACACTGGGGCTTTGCGCTTCTCTACCCACCAAACGTCACGGTCATTCTCTTTCCGTCTCGTAGACACGAGCTGAGAAATTGCAAACGTCGAGCAATTGCTCAGAGATGAAAAGTGCCAGCACTGAAAGCTGTTGCTAGCCAGCACCCTTCCTTGGAAGCGCTTTTGTAGACCTAAGAACACTGGGGCTCTGTGTTTCTCTAGCCACCTAATCTTCTGCTCATCCTCTCGCGTAGTCTAAAGAGAGCTCAGGTGAGAAATTGCAAACGTCGAGCAATTGCTCAGAGATGAAAAGTGCCAGCACTGAAAGCTCTTGCTAGCCAGCACCCTTCCTTGGAAGCGCTTTCACAGGCGCAGCAACACTGGGGCTTTGCGCTTCTCTACCCACCAAACGTCACGGTCATTCTCTTTCCGTCTCGTAGACACGAGCTGAGAAATTGCAAACGTCGAGCAATTGCTCAGAGATGAAAAGTGCCAGCACTGAAAGCTGTTGCTAGCCAGCACCCTTCCTTGGAAGCGCTTTTGTAGACCTAAGAACACTGGGGCTCTGGGCTTCTCTAGCCACCTAATCTTCTGCTCATCCTCTCGCGTAGTCTAAAGAGAGCTCAGGTGAGAAATTGCAAACCTCGAGCAATTGCTCAGAGATGAAAAGTGCCAGCACTGAAAGCTGTTGCTAGCCAGCACCCTTCCTTGGAAGCGCTTTCACAGGCGCAGCAACACTGGGGCTTTGCGCTTCTCTACCCACCAAACGTCACGGTCATTCTCTTTCCATCTCGTAGACACGAGCTGAGAGATTGCAAACGTCGAGCAATTGCTCAGAGATGAAAAGTGCCAGCACTGAAAGCTCTTGCTAGCCAGCACCCTTCCTTGGAAGCGCTTTCACAGGCGCAGCAACACTGGGGCTTTGCGCTTCTCTACCCACCAAACGTCACGGTCATTCTCTTTCCATCTCGTAGAGACGAGCTGAGAAATTGCAAACGTCGAGCAATTGCTCAGAGATGAAAAGTGCCAGCACTGAAAGCTCTTGCTAGCCAGCACCCTTCCTTGCAAGCGCTTTTGTAGCCCTTAGAACACCGGGGCTCTGTGTTTCTCTAGCCACCTAATCTTCTGCTCATCCTCTCGCGTAGTCTAAAGAGAGCTCAGGTGAGAAATTGCAAACGTCGAGCAATTGCTCAGAGATGAAAAGTGCCAGCACTGAAAGCTGTTGCTAGCCAGCACCCTTCCTTGGAAGCGCTGTCACAGGCGCAGCAACACTGGGGCTTTGCGCTTCTCT
This sequence comes from Sarcoramphus papa, assembly GCA_037962945.1. Classification (NCBI taxonomy): domain Eukaryota; kingdom Metazoa; phylum Chordata; class Aves; order Accipitriformes; family Cathartidae; genus Sarcoramphus; species Sarcoramphus papa. The sequence continues at coordinate 77,935,934 of CM075587.1, forward strand.
ACCCACCAAAAGTCACGGTCATTCTCTTTCCGTCTCGTGGACACGAGCTGAGAGATTGCAAACGTCGAGCAATTGCTCAGAGATGAAAAGTGCCAGCACTGAAAGCTGTTGCTAGCCAGCACCCTTCCTTGGAAGCGCTTTCACAGGCGCAGTAACACTGGGGCTTTGCGCTTCTCTACCCACCAAACATCACGGTCACTATTTCTCCGTCTCGTAGACACGAGCTGAGAAATTGCAAACGTCGAGCAATTGCTCAGAGATGAAAAGTGCCAGCACTGAAAGCTGTTTCTAGCCAACACCCTTCCTTGGAAGCGCTTTTGTAGACCTAAGAACACTGGGGCTCTGGGCTTCTCTAGCCACCTAATCTTCTGCTCATCCTCTCGCGTAGTCTAAAGAGAGCTCAGGTGAGAAATTGCAAACGTCGAGCAATTGCTCAGAGATGAAAAGTGCCAGCACTGAAAGCTCTTGCTAGCCAGCACCCTTCCTTGCAAGCGTTTCACAGGCGCAGCAACACTGGGGCTTTGCGCTTCTCTAGCCACCAAACGTCACAGTCATTCTCTTTCCATCTCGTAGACACGAGCTGAGAGATTGCAAACGTCGAGCAATTGCTCAGAGATGAAAAGTGCCAGCACTGAAAGCTCTTGCTAGCCAGCACCCTTCCTTGGAAGCGCTTTCACAGGTGCAGCAACACTGGGGCTTTGCGCTTCTCTAGCCACCAAACGTCACGGTCATTCTCTTTCCGTCTCGTAGACACGAGCTGAGAAATTGCAAACGTCGAGCAATTGCTCAGAGATGAAAAGTGCCAGCACTGAAAGCTCTTGCTAGCCAGCACCCTTCCTTGCAAGCGCTTTTGTAGCCCTTTAGAACACTGGGGCTCTGTGTTTCTCTAGCCACCTAATCTTCTGCTCATCCTCTCGCGTAGTCTAAAGAGAGCTCAGGTGAGAAATTGCAAACGTCGAGCAATTGCTCAGAGATGAAAAGTGCCAGCACTGAAAGCTGTTGCTAGCCAGCACCCTTCCTTGGAAGCACTTTCACAGGCGCAGCAACACTGGGGCTTTGCGCTTCTCTAGCCACCAAACGTCACGGTCATTCTCTTTCCATCTCGTAGACACGAGCTGAGAGATTGCAAACGTCGAGCAATTGCTCAGAGATGAAAAGTGCCAGCACTGAAAGCTGTTGCTAGCCAGCACCCTTCCTTGGAAGCGCTTTCACAGGCGCAGCAACACTGGGGCTTTGCGCTTCTCTAGCCACCAAACGTCACGGTCATTCTCTTTCCATCTCGTAGACACGAGCTGAGAGATTGCAAACGTCGAGCAATTGCTCAGAGATGAAAAGTGCCAGCACTGAAAGCTGTTTCTAGCCAGCACCCTTCCTTGCAAGCGCTTTTGTAGCCCTTAGAACACCGGGGCTCTGTGTTTCTCTAGCCACCTAATCTTCTGCTCATCTTCTCGCGTAGTTTAAAGAGAGCTCAGGTGAGAAATTGCAAACGTTGAGCAATTGCTCAGAGATGAAAAGTGCCAGCACTGAAAGCTGTTGCTAGCCAGCACCCTTCCTTGCAAGCGCTTTCACAGGCGCAGCAACACTGGGGCTTTGCGCTTCTCTAGCCACCAAACGTCACGGTCATTCTCTTTCCGTCTCGTAGACACGAGCTGAGAGATTGCAAACGTCGAGCAATTGCTCAGAGATGAAAAGTGCCAGCACTGAAAGCTCTTGCTAGCCAGCACCCTTCCTTGCTAGCGCTTTCACAGGCGCAGCAACACTGGGGCTTTGCGCTTCTCTACCCACCAAACGTCACGGTCACTATCTCTCCGTCTCGTGGACACGAGCTGAGAAATTGCAAATGTCGAGCAATTGCTCAGAGATGAAAAGTGCCAGCACTGAAAGCTGTTGCTAGCCAGCACCCTTCCTTGGAAGCGCTTTCACAGGCGCAGCAACACTGGGGCTTTGCGCTTCTCTACCCACCAAACATCACGGTCACTATCTCTCCGTCTCGTAGAAACGAGCTGAGAGATTGCAAACGTCGAGCAATTGCTCAGAGATGAAAAGTGCCAGCACTGAAAGCTCTTGCTAGCCAGCACCCTTCCTTGCAAGCGCTTTTGTAGACCTAAGAACACTGGGGCTCTGGGCTTCTCTAGCCACCTAATCTTCTGCTCATCCTCTCGCGTAGTCTAAAGAGAGCTCAGGTGAGAAATTGCAAACGTCGAGCAATTGCTCAGAGATGAAAAGTGCCAGCACTGAAAGCTCTTGCTAGCCAGCACCCTTCCTTGCAAGCGCTTTCACAGGCGCAGCAACACTGGGGCTTTGCGCTTCTCTACCCACCAAACGTCACGGTCATTCTCTTTCCATCTCGTAGACACGAGCTGAGAGATTGCAAACGTCGAGCAATTGCTCAGAGATGAAAAGTGCCAGCACTGAAAGCTGTTGCTAGCCAGCACCCTTCCTTGGAAGCGCTTTCACAGGCGCAGCAACACTGGGGCTTTGCGCTTCTCTACCCACCAAACGTCACGGTCATTCTCTTTCCGTCTCATAGACACGAGCTGAGAAATTGCAAACGTCGAGCAATTGCTCAGAGATTAAAAGTGCCAGCACTGAAAGCTGTTTCTAGCCAGCACCCTTCCTTGCAAGCGCTTTTGTAGCCCATTAGAACACTGGGGCTCTGTGTTTCTCTAGCCACCTAATCTTCTGCTCATCCTCTCGCGTAGTCTAAAGAGCGCTCAGGTGAGAAATTGCAAACGTCGAGCAATTGCTCAGAGATGAAAAGTGCCAGCACTGAAAGCTGTTGCTAGCCAGCACCCTTCCTTGGAAGCGCTTTCACAGGCGCAGCAACACTGGGGCTTTGCGCTTCTCTAGCCACCAAACGTCACGGTCATTCTCTTTCCATCTCGTAGACACGAGCTGAGAGATTGCAAACGTCGAGCAATTTCTCAGAGATGAAAAGTGCCAGCACTGAAAGCTCTTGCTAGCCAGCACCCTTCCTTGGAAGCGCTTTCACAGGCGCAGCAACACTGGGGCTTTGCGCTTCTCTACCCACCAAACGTCACGGTCATTCTCTTTCCGTCTCGTAGACACGAGCTGAGAAATTGCAAACGTCGAGCAATTGCTCAGAGATGAAAAGTGCCAGCACGGAAAGCTGTTGCTAGCCAGCACCCTTCCTTGCAAGCGCTTTTGTAGCCCTTTAGAACACTGGGGCTCTGTGTTTCTCTAGCCACCTAATCTTCTGCTCATCCTCTCGCGTAGTTTAAAGAGAGCTCAGGTGAGAAATTGCAAACGTTGAGCAATTGCTCAGAGATGAAAAGTGCCAGCACTGAAAGCTCTTGCTAGCCAGCACCCTTCCTTGGAAGCGCTTTCACAGGCGCAGCAACACTGGGGCTTTGCGCTTCTCTAGCCACCAAACGTCACGGTCATTCTCTTTCCATCTCGTAGACACGAGCTGAGAGATTGCAAACGTCGAGCAATTGCTCAGAGATGAAAAGTGCCAGCACTGAAAGCTCTTGCTAGCCAGCACCCTTCCTTGCAAGCGCTTTCACAGGCGCAGCAACACTGGGGCTTTGCGCTTCTCTACCCACCAAACGTCACGGTCACTATCTCTCCGTCTCGTGGACACGAGCTGAGAAATTGCAAATGTCGAGCAATTGCTCAGAGATGAAAAGTGCCAGCACTGAAAGCTGTTGCTAGCCAGCACCCTTCCTTGGAAGCGCTTTCACAGGCGCAGCAACACTGGGGCTTTGCGCTTCTCTACCCACCAAACATCACGGTCACTATCTCTCCGTCTCGTAGAAACGAGCTGAGAGATTGCAAACGTCGAGCAATTGCTCAGAGATGAAAAGTGCCAGCACTGAAAGCTCTTGCTAGCCAGCACCCTTCCTTGCAAGCGCTTTTGTAGACCTAAGAACACTGGGGCTCTGGGCTTCTCTAGCCACCTAATCTTCTGCTCATCCTCTCGCGTAGTCTAAAGAGCGCTCAGGTGAGAAATTGCAAACGTCGAGCAATTGCTCAGAGATGAAAAGTGCCAGCACTGAAAGCTGTTGCTAGCCAGCACCCTTCCTTGGAAGCGCTTTCACAGGCGCAGCAACACTGGGGCTTTGCGCTTCTCTAGCCACCAAACGTCACGGTCATTCTCTTTCCATCTCGTAGACACGAGCTGAGAGATTGCAAACGTCGAGCAATTGCTCAGAGATGAAAAGTGCCAGCACTGAAAGCTATTGCTAGCCAGCACCCTTCCTTGGAAGCGCTTTCACAGGCGCAGCAACACTGGGGCTTTGCGCTTCTCTACCCACCAAACGTCACGGTCATTCTCTTTCCGTCTCGTAGACACGAGCTGAGAAATTGCAAACGTCGAGCAATTGCTCAGAGATGAAAAGTGCCAGCACGGAAAGCTGTTGCTAGCCAGCACCCTTCCTTGCAAGCGCTTTTGTAGCCCTTTAGAACACTGGGGCTCTGTGTTTCTCTAGCCACCTAATCTTCTGCTCATCCTCTCGCGTAGTTTAAAGAGAGCTCAGGTGAGAAATTGCAAACGTTGAGCAATTGCTCAGAGATGAAAAGTGCCAGCACTGAAAGCTCTTGCTAGCCAGCACCCTTCCTTGCAAGCGCTTTCACAGGCGCAGCAACACTGGGGCTTTGCGCTTCTCTAGCCACCAAACGTCACGGTCATTCTCTTTCCATCTCGTAGACACGAGCTGAGAGATTGCAAACGTCGAGCAATTGCTCAGAGATGAAAAGTGCCAGCACTGAAAGCTCTTGCTAGCCAGCACCCTTCCTTGCAAGCGCTTTCACAGGCGCAGCAACACTGGGGCTTTGCGCTTCTCTACCCACCAAACGTCACGGTCACTATCTCTCCGTCTCGTGGACACGAGCTGAGAAATTGCAAATGTCGAGCAATTGCTCAGAGATGAAAAGTGCCAGCACTGAAAGCTGTTGCTAGCCAGCACCCTTCCTTGGAAGCGCTTTCACAGGCGCAGCAACACTGGGGCTTTGCGCTTCTCTACCCACCAAACATCACGGTCACTATCTCTCCGTCTCGTAGAAACGAGCTGAGAGATTGCAAACGTCGAGCAATTGCTCAGACATGAAAAGTGCCAGCACTGAAAGCTCTTGCTAGCCAGCACCCTTCCTTGGAAGCGCTTTTGTAGACCTAAGAACACTGGGGCTCTGGGCTTCTCTAGCCACCTAATCTTCTGCTCATCCTCTCGCGTAGTCTAAAGAGAGCTCAGGTGAGAAATTGCAAACGTCGAGCAATTGCTCAGAGATGAAAAGTGCCAGCACTGAAAGCTCTTGCTAGCCAGCACCCTTCCTTGGAAGCGCTTTCACAGGCGCAGCAACACTGGGGCTTTGCGCTTCTCTACCCACCAAACGTCACGGTCATTCTCTTTCCATCTCGTAGACACGAGCTGAGAGATTGCAAACGTCGAGCAATTGCTCAGAGATGAAAAGTGCCAGCACTGAAAGCTGTTGCTAGCCAGCACCCTTCCTTGGAAGCGCTTTCACAGGCGCAGCAACACTGGGGCTTTGCGCTTCTCTACCCACCAAACGTCACGGTCATTCTCTTTCCGTCTCATAGACACGAGCTGAGAAATTGCAAACGTCGAGCAATTGCTCAGAGATTAAAAGTGCCAGCACTGAAAGCTGTTGCTAGCCAGCACCCTTCCTTGGAAGCGCTTTTGTAGCCCATTAGAACACTGGGGCTCTGTGTTTCTCTAGCCACCTAATCTTCTGCTCATCCTCTCGCGTAGTCTAAAGAGCGCTCAGGTGAGAAATTGCAAACGTCGAGCAATTGCTCAGAGATGAAAAGTGCCAGCACTGAAAGCTGTTGCTAGCCAGCACCCTTCCTTGGAAGCGCTTTCACAGGCGCAGCAACACTGGGGCTTTGCGCTTCTCTAGCCACCAAACGTCACGGTCATTCTCTTTCCATCTCGTAGACACGAGCTGAGAGATTGCAAACGTCGAGCAATTTCTCAGAGATGAAAAGTGCCAGCACTGAAAGCTATTGCTAGCCAGCACCCTTCCTTGGAAGCGCTTTCACAGGTGCAGCAACACTGGGGCTTTGCGCTTCTCTACCCACCAAACGTCACGGTCATTCTCTTTCCGTCTCGTAGACACGAGCTGAGAAATTGCAAACGTCGAGCAATTGCTCAGAGATGAAAAGTGCCAGCACGGAAAGCTGTTGCTAGCCAGCACCCTTCCTTGCAAGCGCTTTTGTAGCCCTTAGAACACAGGGGCTCTGTGTTTCTCTAGCCACCTAATCTTCTGCTCATCCTCTCGCGTAGTTTAAAGAGAGCTCAGGTGAGAAATTGCAAACGTTGAGCAATTGCTCAGAGATGAAAAGTGCCAGCACTGAAAGCTGTTGCTAGCCAGCACCCTTCCTTGCAAGCGCTTTCACAGGCGCAGCAACACTGGGGCTTTGCGCTTCTCTAGCCACCAAACGTCACGGTCATTCTCTTTCCGTCTCGTAGACACGAGCTGAGAGATTGCAAACGTCGAGCAATTGCTCAGAGATGAAAAGTGCCAGCACTGAAAGCTGTTGCTAGCCAGCACCCTTCCTTGCAAGCACTTTCACAGGCGCAGCAACACTGGGGCTTTGCGCTTCTCTACCCACCAAACGTCACGGTCACTATCTCTCCGTCTCGTGGACACGAGCTGAGAAATTGCAAATGTCGAGCAATTGCTCAGAGATGAAAAGTGCCAGCACTGAAAGCTGTTGCTAGCCAGCACCCTTCCTTGGAATCGCTTTCACAGGCGCAGCAACACTGGGGCTTTGCGCTTCTCTACCCACCAAACATCACGGTCACTATCTCTCCGTCTCGTAGAAACGAGCTGAGAGATTGCAAACGTCGAGCAATTGCTCAGAGATGAAAAGTGCCAGCACTGAAAGCTCTTGCTAGCCAGCACCCTTCCTTGGAAGCGCTTTTGTAGACCTAAGAACACTGGGGCTCTGGGCTTCTCTAGCCACCTAATCTTCTGCTCATCCTCTCGCGTAGTCTAAAGAGCGCTCAGGTGAGAAATTGCAAACCTCGAGCAATTGCTCAGAGATGAAAAGTGCCAGCACTGAAAGCTCTTGCTAGCCAGCACCCTTCTTTGGAAGCGCTTTCACAGGCGCAGTAACACTGGGGCTTTGTGCTTCTCTACCCACCAAACATCACGGTCACTATTTCTCCGTCTCGTAGACAAGAGCTGAGAAATTGCAAACGTCGAGCAATTGCTCAGAGATGAAAAGTGCCAGCACTGAAAGCTGTTGCTAGCCAGCACCCTTCCTTGGAAGCGCTTTCACAGGCGCAGCAACACTGGGGCTTTGCGCTTCTCTACCCACCAAACGTCACGGTCATTCTCTTTCCATCTCGTAGACACGAGCCTAGAGATTGCAAACGTCGAGCAATTGCTCAGAGATGAAAAGTGCCAGCACTGAAAGCTGTTGCTAGCCAGCACCCTTCCTTGGAAGCGCTTTTGTAGACCTAAGAACACTGGGGCTCTGGGCTTCTCTAGCCACCTAATCTTCTGCTCATCCTCTCGCGTAGACTAAAGAGAGCTCAGGTGAGAAATTGCAAATGTCGAGCAATTGCTCAGAGATGAAAAGTGCCAGCACTGAAAGCTCTTGCTAGCCAGCACCCTTCCTTGGAAGCGCTTTCACAGGCGCAGCAACACTGGGGCTTTGCGCTTCTCTACCCACCAAACGTCACGGTCACTATCTCTCCGTCTCGTGGACACGAGCTGAGAAATTGCAAATGTCGAGCAATTGCTCAGAGATGAAAAGTGCCAGCACTGAAAGCTGTTGCTAGCCAGCACCCTTCCTTGGAAGCGCTTTCACAGGCGCAGCAACACTGGGGCTTTGCGCTTCTCTACCCACCAAACGTCACGGTCATTCTCTTTCCATCTCGTAGACACGAGCTGAGAGATTGCAAACGTCGAGCAATTGCTCAGAGATGAAAAGTGCCAGCACTGAAAGCTCTTGCTAGCCAGCACCCTTCCTTGGAAGCGCTTTCACAGGCGCAGAAACACTGGGGCTTTGCGCTTCTCTACCCACCAAACGTCACGGTCATTCTCTTTCCATCTCGTAGACACGAGCTGAGAAATTGCAAACGTCGAGCAATTGCTCAGAGATGAAAAGTGCCAGCACTGAAAGCTCTTGCTAGCCAGCACCCTTCCTTGCAAGCGCTTTTGTAGCCCATTAGAACACTGGGGCTCTGTGTTTCTCTAGCCACCTAATCTTCTGCTCATCCTCTCGCGTAGTCTAAAGAGAGCTCAGGTGAGAAATTGCAAATGTCGAGCAATTGCTCAGAGATGAAAAGTGCCAGCACTGAAAGCTCTTGCTAGCCAGCACCCTTCCTTGGAAGCGCTTTCACAGGCGCAGCAACACTGGGGCTTTGCGCTTCTCTACCCACCAAACGTCACGGTCACTATCTCTCCGTCTCGTGGACACGAGCTGAGAAATTGCAAATGTCGAGCAATTGCTCAGAGATGAAAAGTGCCAGCACTGAAAGCTGTTGCTAGCCAGCACCCTTCCTTGGAAGCGCTTTCACAGGCGCAGCAACACTGGGGCTTTGCGCTTCTCTACCCACCAAACGTCACGGTCATTCTCTTTCCATCTCGTAGACACGAGCTGAGAGATTGCAAACGTCGAGCAATTGCTCAGAGATGAAAAGTGCCAGCACTGAAAGCTCTTGCTAGCCAGCACCCTTCCTTGGAAGCGCTTTCACAGGCGCAGAAACACTGGGGCTTTGCGCTTCTCTACCCACCAAACGTCACGGTCATTCTCTTTCCATCTCGTAGACACGAGCTGAGAAATTGCAAACGTCGAGCAATTGCTCAGAGATGAAAAGTGCCAGCACTGAAAGCTCTTGCTAGCCAGCACCCTTCCTTGCAAGCGCTTTTGTAGCCCATTAGAACACTGGGGCTCTGTGTTTCTCTAGCCACCTAATCTTCTGCTCATCCTCTCGCGTAGTCTAAAGAGAGCTCAGGTGAGAAATTGCAAACGTCGAGCAATTGCTCAGAGATGAAAAGTGCCAGCACTGAAAGCTGTTGCTAGCCAGCACCCTTCCTTGGAAGCGCTTTCACAGGCGCAGCAACACTGGGGCTTTGCGCTTCTCTACCCACCAAAAGTCACGGTCATTCTCTTTCCGTCTCGTGGACACGAGCTGAGAGATTGCAAACGTCGAGCAATTGCTCAGAGATGAAAAGTGCCAGCACTGAAAGCTGTTGCTAGCCAGCACCCTTCCTTGGAAGCGCTTTCACAGGCGCAGTAACACTGGGGCTTTGCGCTTCTCTACCCACCAAACATCACGGTCACTATTTCTCCGTCTCGTAGACACGAGCTGAGAAATTGCAAACGTCGAGCAATTGCTCAGAGATGAAAAGTGCCAGCACTGAAAGCTGTTTCTAGCCAACACCCTTCCTTGGAAGCGCTTTTGTAGACCTAAGAACACTGGGGCTCTGGGCTTCTCTAGCCACCTAATCTTCTGCTCATCCTCTCGCGTAGTCTAAAGAGAGCTCAGGTGAGAAATTGCAAACGTCGAGCAATTGCTCAGAGATGAAAAGTGCCAGCACTGAAAGCTCTTGCTAGCCAGCACCCTTCCTTGCAAGCGCTTTCACAGGCGCAGCAACACTGGGGCTTTGCGCTTCTCTAGCCACCAAACGTCACAGTCATTCTCTTTCCATCTCGTAGACACGAGCTGAGAGATTGCAAACGTCGAGCAATTGCTCAGAGATGAAAAGTGCCAGCACTGAAAGCTCTTGCTAGCCAGCACCCTTCCTTGGAAGCGCTTTCACAGGTGCAGCAACACTGGGGCTTTGCGCTTCTCTAGCCACCAAACGTCACGGTCATTCTCTTTCCGTCTCGTAGACACGAGCTGAGAAATTGCAAACGTCGAGCAATTGCTCAGAGATGAAAAGTGCCAGCACTGAAAGCTGTTGCTAGCCAGCACCCTTCCTTGCAAGCGCTTTTGTAGCCCTTTAGAACACTGGGGCTCTGTGTTTCTCTAGCCACCTAATCTTCTGCTCATCCTCTCGCGTAGTCTAAAGAGAGCTCAGGTGAGAAATTGCAAACGTCGAGCAATTGCTCAGAGATGAAAAGTGCCAGCACTGAAAGCTCTTGCTAGCCAGCACCCTTCCTTGGAAGCACTTTCACAGGCGCAGCAACACTGGGGCTTTGCGCTTCTCTAGCCACCAAACGTCACGGTCATTCTCTTTCCATCTCGTAGACACGAGCTGAGAGATTGCAAACGTCGAGCAATTGCTCAGAGATGAAAAGTGCCAGCACTGAAAGCTGTTGCTAGCCAGCACCCTTCCTTGGAAGCGCTTTCACAGGCGCAGCAACACTGGGGCTTTGCGCTTCTCTACCCACCAAACGTCACGGTCATTCTCTTTCCATCTCGTAGACACGAGCTGAGAGATTGCAAACGTCGAGCAATTGCTCAGAGATGAAAAGTGCCAGCACTGAAAGCTGTTTCTAGCCAGCACCCTTCCTTGCAAGCGCTTTTGTAGCCCTTAGAACACCGGGGCTCTGTGTTTCTCTAGCCACCTAATCTTCTGCTCATCCTCTCGCGTAGTTTAAAGAGAGCTCAGGTGAGAAATTGCAAACGTTGAGCAATTGCTCAGAGATGAAAAGTGCCAGCACTGAAAGCTGTTGCTAGCCAGCACCCTTCCTTGCAAGCGCTTTCACAGGCGCAGCAACACTGGGGCTTTGCTCTTCTCTAGCCACCAAACGTCACGGTCATTCTCTTTCCATCTCGTAGACACGAGCTGAGAGATTGCAAACGTCGAGCAATTGCTCAGAGATGAAAAGTGCCAGCACTGAAAGCTCTTGCTAGCCAGCACCCTTCCTTGGAAGCGCTTTCACAGGCGCAGCAACACTGGGGCTTTGCGCTTCTCTACCCACCAAACGTCACGGTCACTATCTCTCCGTCTCGTGGACACGAGCTGAGAAATTGCAAATGTCGAGCAATTGCTCAGAGATGAAAAGTGCCAGCACTGAAAGCTGTTGCTAGCCACCACCCTTCCTTGGAAGCGCTTTCACAGGCGCAGCAACACTGGGGCTTTGCGCTTCTCTACCCACCAAACATCACGGTCACTATCTCTCCGTCTCGTAGAAACGAGCTGAGAGATTGCAAACGTCGAGCAATTGCTCAGACATGAAAAGTGCCAGCACTGAAAGCTCTTGCTAGCCAGCACCCTTCCTTGCAAGCGCTTTTGTAGACCTAAGAACACTGGGGCTCTGGGCTTCTCTAGCCACCTAATCTTCTGCTCATCCTCTCGCGTAGTCTAAAGAGAGCTCAGGTGAGAAATTGCAAACGTCGAGCAATTGCTCAGAGATGAAAAGTGCCAGCACTGAAAGCTCTTGCTAGCCAGCACCCTTCCTTGCAAGCGCTTTCACAGGCGCAGCAACACTGGGGCTTTGCGCTTCTCTACCCACCAAACGTCACGGTCATTCTCTTTCCATCTCGTAGACACGAGCTGAGAGATTGCAAACGTCGAGCAATTGCTCAGAGATGAAAAGTGCCAGCACTGAAAGCTGTTGCTAGCCAGCACCCTTCCTTGGAAGCGCTTTCACAGGCGCAGCAACACTGGGGCTTTGCGCTTCTCTACCCACCAAACGTCACGGTCATTCTCTTTCCGTCTCATAGACACGAGCTGAGAAATTGCAAACGTCGAGCAATTGCTCAGAGATTAAAAGTGCCAGCACTGAAAGCTGTTTCTAGCCAGCACCCTTCCTTGCAAGCGCTTTTGTAGCCCATTAGAACACTGGGGCTCTGTGTTTCTCTAGCCACCTAATCTTCTGCTCATCCTCTCGCGTAGTCTAAAGAGCGCTCAGGTGAGAAATTGCAAACGTCGAGCAATTGCTCAGAGATGAAAAGTGCCAGCACTGAAAGCTGTTGCTAGCCAGCACCCTTCCTTGGAAGCGCTTTCACAGGCGCAGCAACACTGGGGCTTTGCGCTTCTCTACCCACCAAACGTCACGGTCATTCTCTTTCCATCTCGTAGACACGAGCTGAGAGATTGCAAACGTCGAGCAATTTCTCAGAGATGAAAAGTGCCAGCACTGAAAGCTATTGCTAGCCAGCACCCTTCCTTGGAAGCGCTTTCACAGGTGCAGCAACACTGGGGCTTTGCGCTTCTCTACCCACCAAACGTCACGGTCATTCTCTTTCCGTCTCGTAGACACGAGCTGAGAGATTGCAAACGTCGAGCAATTGCTCAGAGATGAAAAGTGCCAGCACGGAAAGCTGTTGCTAGCCAGCACCCTTCCTTGCAAGCGCTTTTGTAGCCCTTAGAACACAGGGGCTCTGTGTTTCTCTAGCCACCTAATCTTCTGCTCATCCTCTCGCGTAGTTTAAAGAGAGCTCAGGTGAGAAATTGCAAACGTTGAGCAATTGCTCAGAGATGAAAAGTGCCAGCACTGAAAGCTGTTGCTAGCCAGCACCCTTCCTTGCAAGCGCTTTCACAGGCGCAGCAACACTGGGGCTTTGCGCTTCTCTAGCCACCAAACGTCACGGTCATTCTCTTTCCGTCTCGTAGACACGAGCTGAGAGATTGCAAACGTCGAGCAATTGCTCAGAGATGAAAAGTGCCAGCACTGAAAGCTCTTGCTAGCCAGCACCCTTCCTTGCAAGCACTTTCACAGGCGCAGCAACACTGGGGCTTTGCGCTTCTCTACCCACCAAACGTCACGCTCACTATCTCTCCGTCTCGTGGACACGAGCTGAGAAATTGCAAATGTCGAGCAATTGCTCAGAGATGAAAAGTGCCAGCACTGAAAGCTCTTGCTAGCCAGCACCCTTCCTTGGAAGCGCTTTCACAGGCGCAGCAACACTGGGGCTTTGCGCTTCTCTACCCACCAAACATCACGGTCACTATCTCTCCGTCTCGTAGAAACGAGCTGAGAGATTGCAAACGTCGAGCAATTGCTCAGAGATGAAAAGTGCCAGCACTGAAAGCTCTTGCTAGCCAGCACCCTTCCTTGGAATCGCTTTTGTAGACCTAAGAACACTGGGGCTCTGGGCTTCTCTAGCCACCTAATCTTCTGCTCATCCTCTCGCGTAGTCTAAAGAGCGCTCAGGTGAGAAATTGCAAACGTCGAGCAATTGCTCAGAGATGAAAAGTGCCAGCACTGAAAGCTGTTGCTAGCCAGCACCCTTCCTTGGAAGCGCTTTTGTAGCCCTTAGAATACTGGGGCTCTGGGCTTCTCTAGCCAACTAATCTTCTGCTCATCCTCTCGTGCAGTCTAAAGAGCGCTCAGGTGAGAAATTGCAAACGTCGAGCAATTGCTCAGAGATGAAAAGTGCCAGCACTGAAAGCTGTTGCTAGCCAGCACCCTTCCTTGGAAGCGCTTTTGTAGACCTAAGAACACTGGGGCTCTGGGCTTCTCTAGCCACCTAATCTTCTGCTCATCCTCTCGCGTAGTCTAAAGAGCGCTCAGGTGAGAAATTGCAAACCTCGAGCAATTGCTCAGAGATGAAAAGTGCCAGCACTGAAAGCTGTTGCTAGCCAGCACCCTTCCTTGGAAGCGCTTTCACAGGCGCAGTAACACTGGGGCTTTGTGCTTCTCTAGCCACCAAACATCACGGTCACTATTTCTCCGTCTCGTAGACAAGAGCTGAGAAATTGCAAACGTCGAGCAATTGCTCAGAGATGAAAAGTGCCAGCACTGAAAGCTGTTGCTAGCCAGCACCCTTCCTTGGAAGCGCTTTCACAGGCGCAGCAACACTGGGGCTTTGCGCTTCTCTACCCACCAAACGTCACGGTCATTCTCTTTCCATCTCGTAGACACGAGCCTAGAGATTGCAAACGTCGAGCAATTGCTCAGAGATGAAAAGTGCCAGCACTGAAAGCTCTTGCTAGCCAGCACCCTTCCTTGGAAGCGCTTTTGTAGACCTAAGAACACTGGGGCTCTGGGCTTCTCTAGCCACCTAATCTTCTGCTCATCCTCTCGCGTAGACTAAAGAGAGCTCAGGTGAGAAATTGCAAATGTCGAGCAATTGCTCAGAGATGAAAAGTGCCAGCACTGAAAGCTCTTGCTAGCCAGCACCCTTCCTTGGAAGCGCTTTCACAGGCGCAGCAACACTGGGGCTTTGCGCTTCTCTACCCCCCAAACGTCACGCTCACTATCTCTCCGTCTCGTGGACACGAGCTGAGAAATTGCAAACGTCGAGCAATTGCTCAGAGATGAAAAGTGCCAGCACTGAAAGCTGTTGCTAGCCAGCACCCTTCCTTGGAAGCGCTTTCACAGGCGCAGCAACACTGGGGCTTTGCGCTTCTCTACCCACCAAACGTCACGGTCATTCTCTTTCCGTCTCGTAGACACGAGCTGAGAGATTGCAAACGTCGAGCAATTGCTCAGAGATGAAAAGTGCCAGCACTGAAAGCTGTTGCTAGCCAGCACCCTTCCTTGCAAGCGCTTTCACAGGTGCAGCAACACTGGGGCTTTGCGCTTCTCTACCCACCAAACGTCACGGTCATTCTCTTTCCGTCTCGTAGACACGAGCTGAGAAATTGCAAACGTCGAGCAATTGCTCAGAGATGAAAAGTGCCAGCACGGAAAGCTGTTGCTAGCCAGCACCCTTCCTTGCAAGCGCTTTTGTAGCCCTTAGAACACCGGGGCTCTGTGTTTCTCTAGCCACCTAATCTTCTGCTCATCCTCTCGCGTAGTTTAAAGAGAGCTCAGGTGAGAAATTGCAAACGTTGAGCAATTGCTCAGAGATGAAAAGTGCCAGCACTGAAAGCTCTTGCTAGCCAGCACCCTTCCTTGGAAGCGCTTTCACAGGCGCAGCAACACTGGGGCTTTGCGCTTCTCTAGCCACCAAACGTCACGGTCATTCTCTTTCCGTCTCGTAGACACGAGCTGAGAGATTGCAAACGTCGAGCAATTGCTCAGAGATGAAAAGTGCCAGCACTGAAAGCTGTTGCTAGCCAGCACCCTTCCTTGCAAGCACTTTCACAGGCGCAGCAACACTGGGGCTTTGCGCTTCTCTACCCACCAAACGTCACGGTCACTATCTCTCCGTCTCGTGGACACGAGCTGAGAAATTGCAAATGTCGAGCAATTGCTCAGAGATGAAAAGTGCCAGCACTGAAAGCTGTTGCTAGCCAGCACCCTTCCTTGGAATCGCTTTCACAGGCGCAGCAACACTGGGGCTTTGCGCTTTTCTACCCACCAAACATCACGGTCACTATCTCTCCGTCTCGTAGAAACGAGCTGAGAGATTGCAAACGTCGAGCAATTGCTCAGAGATGAAAAGTGCCAGCACTGAAAGCTCTTGCTAGCCAGCACCCTTCCTTGGAAGCGCTTTTGTAGACCTAAGAACACTGGGGCTCTGGGCTTCTCTAGCCACCTAATCTTCTGCTCAGCCTCTCGCGTAGTCTAAAGAGCGCTCAGGTGAGAAATTGCAAACGTCGAGCAATTGCTCAGAGATGAAAAGTGCCAGCACTGAAAGCTGTTGCTAGCCAGCACCCTTCCTTGGAAGCGCTTTTGTAGCCCTTAGAATACTGGGGCTCTGGGCTTCTCTAGACAACTAATCTTCTGCTCATCCTCTCGCTTAGTCTAAAGAGCGCTCAGGTGAGAAATTGCAAACGTCGAGCAATTGCTCAGAGATGAAAAGTGCCAGCACTGAAAGCTGTTGC
Organism: Sarcoramphus papa; assembly: GCA_037962945.1. Taxonomy (NCBI): domain Eukaryota; kingdom Metazoa; phylum Chordata; class Aves; order Accipitriformes; family Cathartidae; genus Sarcoramphus; species Sarcoramphus papa. The sequence goes on from CM075587.1 coordinate 77,951,537, forward strand.
TAGCCAGCACCCTTCCTTGGAAGCGCTTTTGTAGACCTAAGAACACTGGGGCTCTGGGCTTCTCTAGCCACCTAATCTTCTGCTCATCCTCTCGCGTAGTCTAAAGAGCGCTCAGGTGAGAAATTGCAAACCTCGAGCAATTGCTCAGAGATGAAAAGTGCCAGCACTGAAAGCTGTTGCTAGCCAGCACCCTTCCTTGGAAGCGCTTTCACAGGCGCAGTAACACTGGGGCTTTGTGCTTCTCTACCCACCAAACATCACGGTCACTATTTCTCCGTCTCGTAGACAAGAGCTGAGAAATTGCAAACGTCGAGCAATTGCTCAGAGATGAAAAGTGCCAGCACTGAAAGCTCTTGCTAGCCAGCACCCTTCCTTGGAAGCGCTTTCACAGGCGCAGCAACACTGGGGCTTTGCGCTTCTCTACCCACCAAACGTCATGGTCATTCTCTTTCCATCTCGTAGACACGAGCCTAGAGATTGCAAACGTCGAGCAATTGCTCAGAGATGAAAAGTGCCAGCACTGAAAGCTGTTGCTAGCCAGCACCCTTCCTTGGAAGCGCTTTTGTAGACCTAAGAACACTGGGGCTCTGGGCTTCTCTAGCCACCTAATCTTCTGCTCATCCTCTCGCGTAGACTAAAGAGAGCACAGGTGAGAAATTGCAAATGTCGAGCAATTGCTCAGAGATGAAAAGTGCCAGCACTGAAAGCTGTTGCTAGCCAGCACCCTTCCTTGGAAGCGCTTTCACAGGCGCAGCAACACTGGGGCTTTGCGCTTCTCTACCCCCCAAACGTCACGGTCACTATCTCTCCGTCTCGTGGACACGAGCTGAGAAATTGCAAATGTCGAGCAATTGCTCAGAGATGAAAAGTGCCAGCACTGAAAGCTGTTGCTAGCCAGCACCCTTCCTTGGAAGCGCTTTCACAGGCGCAGCAACACTGGGGCTTTGCGCTTCTCTACCCACCAAACGTCACGGTCATTCTCTTTCCATCTCGTAGACACGAGCCTAGAGATTGCAAACGTCGAGCAATTGCTCAGAGATGAAAAGTGCCAGCACTGAAAGCTGTTGCTAGCCAGCACCCTTCCTTGGAAGCGCTTTTGTAGACCTAAGAACACTGGGGCTCTGGGCTTCTCTAGCCACCTAATCTTCTGCTCATCCTCTCGCGTAGACTAAAGAGAGCTCAGGTGAGAAATTGCAAATGTCGAGCAATTGCTCAGAGATGAAAAGTGCCAGCACTGAAAGCTCTTGCTAGCCAGCACCCTTCCTTGGAAGCGCTTTCACAGGCGCAGCAACACTGGGGCTTTGCGCTTCTCTACCCCCCAAACGTCACGCTCACTATCTCTCCGTCTCGTGGACACGAGCTGAGAAATTGCAAATGTCGAGCAATTGCTCAGAGATGAAAAGTGCCAGCACTGAAAGCTGTTGCTAGCCAGCACCCTTCCTTGCAAGCGCTTTCACAGGCGCAGCAACACTGGGGCTTTGCGCTTCTCTACCCACCAAACGTCACGGTCATTCTCTTTCCGTCTCGTAGACACGAGCTGAGAGATTGCAAACGTCGAGCAATTGCTCAGAGATGAAAAGTGCCAGCACTGAAAGCTGTTGCTAGCCAGCACCCTTCCTTGCAAGCGCTTTCACAGGTGCAGCAACACTGGGGCTTTGCGCTTCTCTACCCACCAAACGTCACGGTCATTCTCTTTCCGTCTCGTAGACACGAGCTGAGAAATTGCAAACGTCGAGCAATTGCTCAGAGATGAAAAGTGCCAGCACGGAAAGCTGTTGCTAGCCAGCACCCTTCCTTGGAAGCGCTTTTGTAGCCCTTAGAACACCGGGGCTCTGTGTTTCTCTAGCCACCTAATCTTCTGCTCATCCTCTCGCGTAGTTTAAAGAGAGCTCAGGTGAGAAATTGCAAACGTTGAGCAATTGCTCAGAGATGAAAAGTGCCAGCACTGAAAGCTCTTGCTAGCCAGCACCCTTCCTTGGAAGCGCTTTCACAGGCGCAGCAACACTGGGGCTTTGCGCTTCTCTAGCCACCAAACGTCACGGTCATTCTCTTTCCGTCTCGTAGACACGAGCTGAGAGATTGCAAACGTCGAGCAATTGCTCAGAGATGAAAAGTGCCAGCACTGAAAGCTGTTGCTAGCCAGCACCCTTCCTTGCAAGCACTTTCACAGGCGCAGCAACACTGGGGCTTTGCGCTTCTCTACCCACCAAACGTCACGGTCACTATCTCTCCGTCTCGTGGACACGAGCTGAGAAATTGCAAATGTCGAGCAATTGCTCAGAGATGAAAAGTGCCAGCACTGAAAGCTGTTGCTAGCCAGCACCCTTCCTTGGAATCGCTTTCACAGGCGCAGCAACACTGGGGCTTTGCGCTTTTCTACCCACCAAACATCACGGTCACTATCTCTCCGTCTCGTAGAAACGAGCTGAGAGATTGCAAACGTCGAGCAATTGCTCAGAGATGAAAAGTGCCAGCACTGAAAGCTCTTGCTAGCCAGCACCCTTCCTTGGAAGCGCTTTTGTAGACCTAAGAACACTGGGGCTCTGGGCTTCTCTAGCCACCTAATCTTCTGCTCAGCCTCTCGCGTAGTCTAAAGAGCGCTCAGGTGAGAAATTGCAAACGTCGAGCAATTGCTCAGAGATGAAAAGTGCCAGCACTGAAAGCTGTTGCTAGCCAGCACCCTTCCTTGGAAGCGCTTTTGTAGCCCTTAGAATACTGGGGCTCTGGGCTTCTCTAGACAACTAATCTTCTGCTCATCCTCTCGCTTAGTCTAAAGAGCGCTCAGGTGAGAAATTGCAAACGTCGAGCAATTGCTCAGAGATGAAAAGTGCCAGCACTGAAAGCTGTTGCTAGCCAGCACCCTTCCTTGGAAGCGCTTTTGTAGACCTAAGAACACTGGGCTCTGGGCTTCTCTAGCCACCTAATCTTCTGCTCATCCTCTCGCGTAGTCTAAAGAGCGCTCAGGTGAGAAATTGCAAACCTCGAGCAATTGCTCAGAGATGAAAAGTGCCAGCACTGAAAGCTGTTGCTAGCCAGCACCCTTCCTTGGAAGCGCTTTCACAGGCGCAGTAACACTGGGGCTTTGTGCTTCTCTACCCACCAAACATCACGGTCACTATTTCTCCGTCTCGTAGACAAGAGCTGAGAAATTGCAAACGTCGAGCAATTGCTCAGAGATGAAAAGTGCCAGCACTGAAAGCTCTTGCTAGCCAGCACCCTTCCTTGGAAGCGCTTTCACAGGCGCAGCAACACTGGGGCTTTGCGCTTCTCTACCCACCAAACGTCATGGTCATTCTCTTTCCATCTCGTAGACACGAGCCTAGAGATTGCAAACGTCGAGCAATTGCTCAGAGATGAAAAGTGCCAGCACTGAAAGCTCTTGCTAGCCAGCACCCTTCCTTGGAAGCGCTTTTGTAGACCTAAGAACACTGGGGCTCTGGGCTTCTCTAGCCACCTAATCTTCTGCTCATCCTCTCGCGTAGACTAAAGAGAGCACAGGTGAGAAATTGCAAATGTCGAGCAATTGCTCAGAGATGAAAAGTGCCAGCACTGAAAGCTGTTGCTAGCCAGCACCCTTCCTTGGAAGCGCTTTCACAGGCGCAGCAACACTGGGGCTTTGCGCTTCTCTACCCCCCAAACGTCACGGTCACTATCTCTCCGTCTCGTGGACACGAGCTGAGAAATTGCAAATGTCGAGCAATTGCTCAGAGATGAAAAGTGCCAGCACTGAAAGCTCTTGCTAGCCAGCACCCTTCCTTGCAAGCGCTTTCACAGGCGCAGCAACACTGGGGCTTTGCGCTTCTCTAGCCACCAAACGTCACGGTCATTCTCTTTCCATCTCGTAGACACGAGCTGAGAGATTGCAAACGTCGAGCAATTGCTCAGAGATGAAAAGTGCCAGCACTGAAAGCTCTTGCTAGCCAGCACCCTTCCTTGGAAGCGCTTTCACAGGCGCAGCAACACTGGGGCTTTGCGCTTCTCTAGCCACCAAACGTCACGGTCATTCTCTTTCCGTCTCGTAGACACGAGCTGAGAAATTGCAAACGTCGAGCAATTGCTCAGAGATGAAAAGTGCCAGCACTGAAAGCTCTTGCTAGCCAGCACCCTTCCTTGGAAGCGCTTTTGTAGACCTAAGAACACTGGGGCTCTGGGCTTCTCTAGCCACCTAATCTTCTGCTCATCCTCTCGCGTAGTCTAAAGAGCGCTCAGGTGAGAAATTGCAAACGTCGAGCAATTGCTCAGAGATGAAAAGTGCCAGCACTGAAAGCTGTTGCTAGCCAGCACCCTTCCTTGGAAGCGCTTTTGTAGCCCTTAGAATACTGGGGCTCTGGGCTTCTCTAGCCAACTAATCTTCTGCTCATCCTCTCGCTTAGTCTAAAGAGCGCTCAGGTGAGAAATTGAAAACGTCGAGCAATTGCTCAGAGATGAAAAGTGCCAGCACTGAAAGCTGTTGCTAGCCAGCACCCTTCCTTGGAAGCGCTTTTGTAGGCCTAAGAACACTGGGGCTCTGGGCTTCTCTAGCCACCTAATCTTCTGCTCATCCTCTCGCGTAGTCTAAAGAGCGCTCAGGTGAGAAATTGCAAACCTCGAGCAATTGCTCAGAGATGAAAAGTGCCAGCACTGAAAGCTGTTGCTAGCCAGCACCCTTCCTTGGAAGCGCTTTCACAGGCGCAGTAACACTGGGGCTTTGTGCTTCTCTACCCACCAAACATCACGGTCACTATTTCTCCGTCTCGTAGACACGAGCTGAGAAATTGCAAACGTCGAGCAATTGCTCAGAGATGAAAAGTGCCAGCACTGAAAGCTCTTGCTAGCCAGCACCCTTCCTTGGAAGCGCTTTCACAGGCGCAGCAACACTGGGGCTTTGCGCTTCTCTACCCCCCAAACGTCACGGTCACTATCTCTCCGTCTCGTAGAAACGAGCTGAGAGATTGCAAACGTCGAGCAATTGCTCAGAGATGAAAAGTGCCAGCACTGAAAGCTCTTGCTAGCCAGCACCCTTCCTTGGAAGCGCTTTTGTAGACCTAAGAACACTGGGGCTCTGGGCTTCTCTAGCCACCTAATCTTCTGCTCATCCTCTCGCGTAGTCTAAAGAGCGCTCAGGTGAGAAATTGCAAACGTCGAGCAATTGCTCAGAGATGAAAAGTGCCAGCACTGAAAGCTCTTGCTAGCCAGCACCCTTCCTTGGAAGCGCTTTCACAGGCGCAGCAACACTGGGGCTTTGCGCTTCTCTAGCCACCAAACGTCACGGTCATTCTCTTTCCATCTCGTAGACACGAGCTGAGAGATTGCAAACGTCGAGCAATTGCTCAGAGATGAAAAGTGCCAGCACTGAAAGCTCTTGCTAGCCAGCACCCTTCCTTGGAAGCGCTTTCACAGGCGCAGCAACACTGGGGCTTTGCGCTTCTCTAGCCACCAAACGTCACGGTCATTCTCTTTCCGTCTCGTAGACACGAGCTGAGAGATTGCAAACGTCGAGCAATTGCTCAGAGATGAAAAGTGCCAGCACTGAAAGCTCTTGCTAGCCAGCACCCTTCCTTGGAAGCGCTTTCACAGGCGCAGCAACACTGGGGCTTTGCGCTTCTCTACCCCCCAAACGTCACGGTCACTATCTCTCCGTCTCGTGGACACGAGCTGAGAAATTGCAAATGTCGAGCAATTGCTCAGAGATGAAAAGTGCCAGCACTGAAAGCTGTTTCTAGCCAGCACCCTTCCTTGCAAGCGCTTTCACAGGCGCAGCAACACTGGGGCTTTGCGCTTCTCTAGCCACCAAACGTCACGGTCATTCTCTTTCCATCTCGTAGACACGAGCTGAGAGATTGCAAACGTCGAGCAATTGCTCAGAGATGAAAAGTGCCAGCACTGAAAGCTCTTGCTAGCCAGCACCCTTCCTTGGAAGCGCTTTCACAGGCGCAGCAACACTGGGGCTTTGCGCTTCTCTAGCCACCAAACGTCACGGTCATTCTCTTTCCGTCTCGTAGACACGAGCTGAGAAATTGCAAACGTCGAGCAATTGCTCAGAGATGAAAAGTGCCAGCACTGAAAGCTCTTGCTAGCCAGCACCCTTCCTTGGAAGCGCTTTCACAGGCGCAGCAACACTGGGGCTTTGCGCTTCTCTACCCCCCAAACGTCACGGTCACTATCTCTCCGTCTCGTAGAAACGAGCTGAGAGATTGCAAACGTCGAGCAATTGCTCAGAGATGAAAAGTGCCAGCACTGAAAGCTCTTGCTAGCCAGCACCCTTCCTTGGAAGCGCTTTTGTAGACCTAAGAACACTGGGGCTCTGGGCTTCTCTAGCCACCTAATCTTCTGCTCATCCTCTCGCGTAGTCTAAAGAGCGCTCAGGTGAGAAATTGCAAACGTCGAGCAATTGCTCAGAGATGAAAAGTGCCAGCACTGAAAGCTCTTGCTAGCCAGCACCCTTCCTTGGAAGCGCTTTTGTAGACCTAAGAACACTGGGGCTCTGGGCTTCTCTAGCCACCTAATATTCTGCTCATCCTCTCGCATAGTCTAAAGAGCGCTCAGGTGAGAAATTGCAAACGTCGAGCAATTGCTCAGAGATGAAAAGTGCCAGCACTGAAAGCTCTTGCTAGCCAGCACCCTTCCTTGGAAGCGCTTTCACAGGCGCAGTAACACTGGGGCTTTGTGCTTCTCTACCCACCAAACATCACGGTCACTATTTCTCCGTCTCGTAGACACGAGCTGAGAGATTGCAAACCTCGAGCAATTGCTCAGAGATGAAAAGTGCCAGCACTGAAAGCTCTTGCTAGCCAGCACCCTTCCTTGGAAGCGCTTTCACAGGCGCAGCAACACTGGGGCTTTGCGCTTCTCTACCCACCAAACGTCACGGTCATTCTCTTTCCATCTCGTAGACACGAGCCTAGAGATTGCAAACGTCAAGCAATTGCTCAGAGATGAAAAGTGCCAGCACTGAAAGCTCTTGCTAGCCAGCACCCTTCCTTGCAAGCGCTTTTGTAGACCTAAGAACACTGGGGCTCTGGGCTTCTCTAGCCACCTAATCTTCTGCTCATCCTCTCGCGTAGTCTAAAGAGAGCTCAGGTGAGAAATTGCAAACGTCCAGCAATTGCTCAGAGATGAAAAGTGCCAGCACTGAAAGCTCTTGCTAGCCAGCACCCTTCCTTGGAAGCGCTTTCACAGGAGCAGCAACACTGGGGCTTTGCGCTTCTCTACCCCCCAAACGTCACGGTCACTATCTCTCCGTCTCGTGGACACGAGCTGAGAAATTGCAAATGTCGAGCAATTGCTCAGAGATGAAAAGTGCCAGCACTGAAAGCTCTTGCTAGCCAGCACCCTTCCTTGCAAGCGCTTTCACAGGCGCAGCAACACTGGGGCTTTGCGCTTCTCTAGCCACCAAACGTCACGGTCATTCTCTTTCCATCTCGTAGACACGAGCTGAGAGATTGCAAACGTCAAGCAATTGCTCAGAGATGAAAAGTGCCAGCACTGAAAGCTGTTGCTAGCCAGCACCCTTCCTTGCAAGCGCTTTCACAGGCGCAGCAACACTGGGGCTTTGCGCTTCTCTACCCACCAAACGTCACGGTCATTCTCTTTCCGTCTCGTAGACACGAGCTGAGAGATTGCAAACGTCAAGCAATTGCTCAGAGATGAAAAGTGCCAGCACTGAAAGCTGTTTCTAGCCAGCACCCTTCCTTGCAAGCGCTTTTGTAACCCTTTAGAACACTGGGGCTCTGGGCTTCTCTAGCCACCTAATCTTCTGCTCATCCTCTCGCGTAGTCTAAAGAGAGCTCAGGTGAGAAATTGCAAACGTCGAGCAATTGCTCAGAGATGAAAAGTGCCAGCACTGAAAGCTCTTGCTAGCCAGCACCCTTCCTTGCAAGCGCTTTCACAGGCGCAGCAACACTGGGGCTTTGCGCTTCTCTACCCACCAAACGTCACGGTCATTCTCTTTCCATCTCGTAGACACGAGCTGAGAGATTGCAAACGTCGAGCAATTGCTCAGAGATGAAAAGTGCCAGCACTGAAAGCTCTTGCTAGCCAGCACCCTTCCTTGGAAGCGCTTTCACAGGCGCAGCAACACTGGGGCTTTGCGCTTCTCTAGCCACCAAACGTCACGGTCATTCTCTTTCCATCTCGTAGACACGAGCTGAGAGATTGCAAACGTCGAGCAATTGCTCAGAGATGAAAAGTGCCAGCACTGAAAGCTCTTGCTAGCCAGCACCCTTCCTTGGAAGCGCTTTCACAGGCGCAGCAACACTGGGGCTTTGCGCTTCTCTAGCCACCAAACGTCACGGTCATTCTCTTTCCGTCTCGTAGACACGAGCTGAGAGATTGCAAACGTCGAGCAATTGCTCAGAGATGAAAAGTGCCAGCACTGAAAGCTCTTGCTAGCCAGCACCCTTCCTTGGAAGCGCTTTCACAGGCGCAGCAACACTGGGGCTTTGCGCTTCTCTACCCCCCAAACGTCACGGTCACTATCTCTCCGTCTCGTGGACACGAGCTGAGAAATTGCAAATGTCCAGCAATTGCTCAGAGATGAAAAGTGCCAGCACTGAAAGCTCTTGATAGCCAGCACCCTTCCTTGCAAGCGCTTTCACAGGCGCAGCAACACTGGGGCTTTGCGCTTCTCTAGCCACCAAACGTCACGGTCATTCTCTTTCCATCTCGTAGACACGAGCTGAGAGATTGCAAACGTCGAGCAATTGCTCAGAGATGAAAAGTGCCAGCACTGAAAGCTCTTGCTAGCCAGCACCCTTCCTTGGAAGCGCTTTCACAGGCGCAGCAACACTGGGGCTTTGCGCTTCTCTAGCCACCAAACGTCACGGTCATTCTCTTTCCGTCTCGTACACACGAGCTGAGAAATTGCAAACGTCGAGCAATTGCTCAGAGATGAAAAGTGCCAGCACTGAAAGCTCTTGCTAGCCAGCACCCTTCCTTGGAAGCGCTTTCACAGGCGCAGCAACACTGGGGCTTTGCGCTTCTCTACCCCCCAAACGTCACGGTCACTATCTCTCCGTCTCGTAGAAACGAGCTGAGAGATTGCAAACGTCAAGCAATTGCTCAGAGATGAAAAGTGCCAGCACTGAAAGCTCTTGCTAGCCAGCACCCTTCCTTGGAAGCGCTTTTGTAGACCTAAGAACACTGGGGCTCTGGGCTTCTCTAGCCACCTAATCTTCTGCTCATCCTCTCGCGTAGTCTAAAGAGCGCTCAGGTGAGAAATTGCAAACGTCGAGCAATTGCTCAGAGATGAAAAGTGCCAGCACTGAAAGCTCTTGCTAGCCAGCACCCTTCCTTGGAAGCGCTTTTGTAGACCTAAGAACACTGGGGCTCTGGGCTTCTCTAGCCACCTAATATTCTGCTCATCCTCTCGCGTAGTCTAAAGAGCGCTCAGGTGAGAAATTGCAAACCTCGAGCAATTGCTCAGAGATGAAAAGTGCCAGCACTGAAAGCTCTTGCTAGCCAGCACCCTTCCTTGGAAGCGCTTTCACAGGCGCAGTAACACTGGGGCTTTTTGCTTCTCTACCCACCAAACATCACGGTCACTATTTCTCCGTCTCGTAGACACGAGCTGAGAGATTGCAAACCTCGAGCAATTGCTCAGAGATGAAAAGTGCCAGCACTGAAAGCTCTTGCTAGCCAGCCCCCTTCCTTGGAAGCGCTTTCACAGGCGCAGCAACACTGGGGCTTTGCGCTTCTCTAGCCACCAAACGTCACGGTCATTCTCTTTCCGTCTCGTAGACACGAGCTGAGAGATTGCAAACGTCGAGCAATTGCTCAGAGATGAAAAGTGCCAGCACTGAAAGCTCTTGCTAGCCAGCACCCTTCCTTGGAAGCGCTTTCACAGGCGCAGCAACACTGGGGCTTTGCGCTTCTCTACCCCCCAAACGTCACGGTCACTATCTCTCCGTCTCGTGGACACGAGCTGAGAAATTGCAAATGTCGAGCAATTGCTCAGAGATGAAAAGTGCCAGCACTGAAAGCTCTTGCTAGCCAGCACCCTTCCTTGCAAGCGCTTTCACAGGCGCAGCAACACTGGGGCTTTGCGCTTCTCTAGCCACCAAACGTCACGGTCATTCTCTTTCCATCTCGTAGACACGAGCTGAGAGATTGCAAACGTCGAGCAATTGCTCAGAGATGAAAAGTGCCAGCACTGAAAGCTCTTGCTAGCCAGCACCCTTCCTTGGAAGCGCTTTCACAGGCGCAGCAACACTGGGGCTTTGCGCTTCTCTACCCACCAAACGTCACGGTCATTCTCTTTCCGTCTCGTAGACACGAGCTGAGAAATTGCAAACGTCGAGCAATTGCTCAGAGATGAAAAGTGCCAGCACTGAAAGCTCTTGCTAGCCAGCACCCTTCCTTGGAAGCGCTTTCACAGGCGCAGCAACACTGGGGCTTTGCGCTTCTCTACCCCCCAAACGTCACGGTCACTATCTCTCCGTCTCGTAGAAACGAGCTGAGAGATTGCAAACGTCGAGCAATTGCTCAGAGATGAAAAGTGCCAGCACTGAAAGCTCTTGCTAGCCAGCACCCTTCCTTGGAAGCGCTTTTGTAGACCTAAGAACACTGGGGCTCTGGGCTTCTCTAGCCACCTAATCTTCTGCTCATCCTCTCGCGTAGTCTAAAGAGCGCTCAGGTGAGAAATTGCAAACGTCGAGCAATTGCTCAGAGATGAAAAGTGCCAGCACTGAAAGCTGTTGCTAGCCAGCACCCTTCCTTGGAAGCGCTTTTGTAGACCTAAGAACACTGGGGCTCTGGGCTTCTCTAGCCACCTAATATTCTGCTCATCCTCTCGCGTAGTCTAAAGAGCGCTCAGGTGAGAAATTGCAAACCTCGAGCAATTGCTCAGAGATGAAAAGTGCCAGCACTGAAAGCTCTTGCTAGCCAGCACCCTTCCTTGGAAGCGCTTTCACAGGCGCAGTAACACTGGGGCTTTGTGCTTCTCTACCCACCAAACATCACGGTCACTATTTCTCCGTCTCGTAGACACGAGCTGAGAGATTGCAAACCTCGAGCAATTGCTCAGAGATGAAAAGTGCCAGCACTGAAAGCTCTTGCTAGCCAGCCCCCTTCCTTGGAAGCGCTTTCACAGGCGCAGCAACACTGGGGCTTTGCGCTTCTCTACCCACCAAACGTCACGGTCATTCTCTTTCCATCTCGTAGACACGAGCCTAGAGATTGCAAACGTCGAGCAATTGCTCAGAGATGAAAAGTGCCAGCACTGAAAGCTCTTGCTAGCCAGCACCCTTCCTTGCAAGCGCTTTTGTAGACCTAAGAACACTGGGGCTCTGGGCTTCTCTAGCCACCTAATCTTCTGCTCATCCTCTCGCGTAGTCTAAAGAGAGCTCAGGTGAGAAATTGCAAACGTCCAGCAATTGCTCAGAGATGAAAAGTGCCAGCACTGAAAGCTCTTGCTAGCCAGCACCCTTCCTTGGAAGCGCTTTCACAGGCGCAGCAACACTGGGGCTTTGCGCTTCTCTACCCACCAAACGTCACGGTCATTCTCTTTCCATCTCGTAGACACGAGCTGAGAGATTGCAAACGTCGAGCAATTGCTCAGAGATGAAAAGTGCCAGCACTGAAAGCTCTTGCTAGCCAGCACCCTTCCTTGGAAGCGCTTTCACAGGCGCAGCAACACTGGGGCTTTGCGCTTCTCTACCCACCAAATGTCACGGTCATTCTCTTTCAATCTCGTAGACACGAGCTGAGAAATTGCAAACCTCGAGCAATTGCTCAGAGATGAAAAGTGCCAGCACTGAAAGCTGTTGCTAGCCAGCACCCTTCCTTGCAAGCGCTTTTGTAGACCTAAGAACACTGGGGCTCTGGGCTTCTCTAGCCACCTAATCTTCTGCTCATCCTCTCGCGCAGTCTAAAGAGAGCTCAGGTGAGAAATTGCAAACGTCGAGCAATTGCTCAGAGATGAAAAGTGCCAGCACTGAAAGCTGTTGCTAGCCAGCACCCTTCCTTGGAAGCGCTTTCACAGGCGCAGCAACACTGGGGCTTTGCGCTTCTCTACCCCCCAAACGTCACGGTCACTATCTCTCCGTCTCGTGGACACGAGCTGAGAAATTGCAAATGTCGAGCAATTGCTCAGAGATGAAAAGTGCCAGCACTGAAAGCTCTTGCTAGCCAGCACCCTTCCTTGGAAGCGCTTTCACAGGCGCAGCAACACTGGGGCTTTGCGCTTCTCTACCCACCAAACATCACGGTCACTATCTCTCCGTCTCGTAGAAACGAGCTGAGAGATTGCAAACGTTGAGCAATTGCTCAGAGGTGAAAAGTGCCAGCACTGAAAGCTCTTGCTAGCCAGCACCCTTCCTTGGAAGCGCTTTTGTAGACCTAAGAACACTGGGGCTCTGGGCTTCTCTAGCCACCTAATCTTCTGCTCATCCTCTCGCGTAGTCTAAAGAGAGCTCAGGTGAGAAATTGCAAACGTCGAGCAATTGCTCAGAGATGAAAAGTGCCAGCACTGAAAGCTCTTGCTAGCCAGCACCCTTCCTTGGAAGCGCTTTCACAGGCGCAGCAACACTGGGGCTTTGCGCTTCTCTACCCACCAAACGTCACGGTCATTCTCTTTCCATCTCGTAGACACGAGCTGAGAGATTGCAAACGTCGAGCAATTGCTCAGAGATGAAAAGTGCCAGCACTGAAAGCTGTTGCTAGCCAGCACCCTTCCTTGGAAGCGCTTTTGTAGCCCTTAGAATACTGGGGTTCTGGGCTTCTCTAGACAACTAATCTTCTGCTCATCCTCTCGTGCAGTCTAAACAGAGCTCAGGTGAGAAATTGCAAACGTCGAGCAATTGCTCAGAGATGAAAAGTGCCAGCACTGAAAGCTCTTGCTAGCCAGCACCCTTCCTTGGAAGCGCTTTCACAGGCGCAGCAACACTGGGGCTTTGCGCTTCTCTACCCACCAAACGTCACGGTCATTCTCTTTCCATCTCGTAGACACGAGCTGAGAGATTGCAAACGTCGAGCAATTGCTCAGAGATGAAAAGTGCCAGCACTGAAAGCTGTTGCTAGCCAGCACCCTTCCTTGGAAGCGCTTTTGTAGGCCTAAGAACACTGGGGCTCTGGGCTTCTCTAGCCACCTAATCTTCTGCTCATCCTCTCGCGTAGTCTAAAGAGCGCTCAGGTGAGAAATTGCAAACCTTGAGCAATTGCTCAGAGATGAAAAGTGCCAGCACTGAAAGCTGTTGCTAGCCAGCACCCTTCCTTGGAAGCGCTTTCACAGGCGCAGCAACACTGGGGCTTTGCGCTTCTCTAGCCACCAAACATCACGGTCATTCTCTTTCCGTCTCGTAGACACGAGCTGACAGATTGCAAACGTCGAGCAATTGCTCAGAGATGAAAAGTGCCAGCACTGAAAGCTCTTGATAGCCAGCACCCTTCCTTGGAAGCGCTTTCACAGGCGCAGCAACACTGGGGCTTTGCGCTTCTCTACCCACCAAACGTCACGGTCATTCTCTTTCCATCTCGTAGACACGAGCTGAGAGATTGCAAACGTCGAGCAATTGCTCAGAGATGAAAAGTGCCAGCACTGAAAGCTGTTTCTAGCCAGCACCCTTCCTTGCAAGCGCTTTTGTAGACCTAAGAACACTGGGGCTCTGGGCTTCTCTAGCCACCTAATCTTCTGCTCATCCTCTCGCGTAGTCTAAAGAGAGCTCAGGTGAGAAATTGCAAACGTCCAGCAATTGCTCAGAGATGAAAAGTGCCAGCACTGAAAGCTCTTGCTAGCCAGCACCCTTCCTTGGAAGCGCTTTCACAGGCGCAGCAACACTGGGGCTTTGCGCTTCTCTACCCACCAAACGTCACGGTCATTCTCTTTCCATCTCGTAGACACGAGCTGAGAGATTGCAAACGTCGAGCAATTGCTCAGAGATGAAAAGTGCCAGCACTGAAAGCTCTTGCTAGCCAGCACCCTTCCTTGCAAGCGCTTTCACAGGCGCAGCAACACTGGGGCTTTGCGCTTCTCTACGCACCAAACGTCACGGTCATTCTCTTTCCATCTCGTAGACACGAGCTGAGAAATTGCAAACGTCGAGCAATTGCTCAGAGATGAAAAGTGCCAGCACTGAAAGCTCTTGCTAGCCAGCCCCCTTCCTTGGAAGCGCTTTTGTAGACCTAAGAACACTGGGGCTCTGGGCTTCTCTAGCCACCTAATCTTCTGCTCATCCTCTCGCGTAGTCTAAAGAGAGCTCAGGTGAGAAATTGCAAACGTCCAGCAATTGCTCAGAGATGAAAAGTGCCAGCACTGAAAGCTGTTGCTAGCCAGCACCCTTCCTTGGAAGCGCTTTCACAGGCGCAGCAACACTGGGGCTTTGCGCTTCTCTACCCACCAAACGTCACGGTCACTATCTCTCCGTCTCGTGGACACGAGCTGAGAAATTGCAAATGTCGAGCAATTGCTCAGAGATGAAAAGTGCCAGCACTGAAAGCTCTTGCTAGCCAGCACCCTTCCTTGGAAGCGCTTTCACAGGCGCAGCAACACTGGGGCTTTGCGCTTCTCTACCCACCAAACATCACGGTCACTATCTCTCCGTCTCGTAGAAACGAGCTGAGAGATTGAAAACGTCGAGCAATTGCTCAGAGATGAAAAGTGCCAGCACTGAAAGCTCTTGCTAGCCAGCACCCTTCCTTGGAAGCGCTTTTGTAGACCTAAGAACACTGGGGCTCTGGGCTTCTCTAGCCACCTAACCTTCTGCTCATCCTCTCGCGTAGTCTAAAGAGAGCTCAGGTGAGAAATTGCAAACCTTGAGCAATTGCTCAGAGATGAAAAGTGCCAGCACTGAAAGCTGTTGCTAGCCAGCACCCTTCCTTGGAAGCGCTTTCACAGGCGCAGCAACACTGGGGCTTTGCGCTTCTCTACCCCCCAAACGTCACGGTCACTATCTCTCCGTCTCGTGGACACGAGCTGAGAAATTGCAAATGTCGAGCAATTGCTCAGAGATGAAAAGTGCCAGCACTGAAAGCTGTTGCTAGCCAGCACCCTTCCTTGCAAGCGCTTTCACAGGCGCAGCAACACTGGGGCTTTGCGCTTCTCTAGCCACCAAACGTCACGGTCATTCTCTTTCCATCTCGTAGACACGAGCTGAGAGATTGCAAACGTCGAGCAATTGCTCAGAGATGAAAAGTGCCAGCACTGAAAGCTCTTGCTAGCCAGCACCCTTCCTTGGAAGCGCTTTCACAGGCGCAGCAACACTGGGGCTTTGCGCTTCTCTAGCCACCAAACGTCACGGTCATTCTCTTTCCGTCTCGTAGACACGAGCTGAGAAATTGCAAACGTCGAGCAATTGCTCAGAGATGAAAAGTGCCAGCACTGAAAGCTCTTGCTAGCCAGCACCCTTCCTTGGAAGCGCTTTCACAGGCGCAGCAACACTGGGGCTTTGCGCTTCTCTACCCCCCAAACGTCACGGTCACTATCTCTCCGTCTCGTAGAAACGAGCTGAGAGATTGCAAACGTCGAGCAATTGCTCAGAGATGAAAAGTGCCAGCACTGAAAGCTCTTGCTAGCCAGCACCCTTCCTTGGAAGCGCTTTTGTAGACCTAAGAACACTGGGGCTCTGGGCTTCTCTAGCCACCTAATCTTCTGCTCATCCTCTCGCGTAGTCTAAAGAGCGCTCAGGTGAGAAATTGCAAACGTCGAGCAATTGCTCAGAGATGAAAAGTGCCAGCACTGAAAGCTCTTGCTAGCCAGCACCCTTCCTTGGAAGCGCTTTTGTAGACCTAAGAACACTGGGGCTCTGGGCTTCTCTAGCCACCTAATCTTCTGCTCATCCTCTCGCGTAGTCTAAAGAGCGCTCAGGTGAGAAATTGCAAACCTCGAGCAATTGCTCAGAGATGAAAAGTGCCAGCACTGAAAGCTCTTGCTAGCCAGCACCCTTCCTTGGAAGCGCTTTCACAGGCGCAGTAACACTGGGGCTTTGTGCTTCTCTACCCACCAAACATCACGGTCACTATTTCTCCGTCTCGTAGACACGAGCTGAGAGATTGCAAACCTCGAGCAATTGCTCAGAGATGAAAAGTGCCAGCACTGAAAGCTCTTGCTAGCCAGCACCCTTCCTTGGAAGCGCTTTCACAGGCGCAGCAACACTGGGGCTTTGCGCTTCTCTACCCACCAAACGTCACGGTCATTCTCTTTCCATCTCGTAGACACGAGCCTAGAGATTGCAAACGTCGAGCAATTGCTCAGAGATGAAAAGTGCCAGCACTGAAAGCTCTTGCTAGCCAGCACCCTTCCTTGCAAGCGCTTTTGTAGACCTAAGAACACTGGGGCTCTGGGCTTCTCTAGCCACCTAATCTTCTGCTCATCCTCTCGCGTAGTCTAAAGAGAGCTCAGGTGAGAAATTGCAAACGTCCAGCAATTGCTCAGAGATGAAAAGTGCCAGCACTGAAAGCTCTTGCTAGCCAGCACCCTTCCTTGGAAGCGCTTTCACAGGAGCAGCAACACTGGGGCTTTGCGCTTCTCTACCCCCCAAACGTCACGGTCACTATCTCTCCGTCTCGTGGACACGAGCTGAGAAATTGCAAATGTCGAGCAATTGCTCAGAGATGAAAAGTGCCAGCACTGAAAGCTGTTGCTAGCCAGCACCCTTCCTTGCAAGCGCTTTCACAGGCGCAGCAACACTGGGGCTTTGCGCTTCTCTACCCACCAAACGTCACGGTCATTCTCTTTCCATCTCGTAGACACGAGCTGAGAGATTGCAAACGTCAAGCAATTGCTCAGAGATGAAAAGTGCCAGCACTGAAAGCTGTTGCTAGCCAGCACCCTTCCTTGGAAGCGCTTTCACAGGCGCAGCAACACTGGGGCTTTGCGCTTCTCTACCCACCAAACGTCACGGTCATTCTCTTTCCGTCTCGTAGACACGAGCTGAGAGATTGCAAACGTCAAGCAATTGCTCAGAGATGAAAAGTGCCAGCACTGAAAGCTGTTTCTAGCCAGCACCCTTCCTTGCAAGCGCTTTTGTAGCCCTTTAGAACACTGGGGCTCTGGGCTTCTCTAGCCACCTAATCTTCTGCTCATCCTCTCGCGTAGTCTAAAGAGAGCTCAGGTGAGAAATTGCAAACGTCGAGCAATTGCTCAGAGATGAAAAGTGCCAGCACTGAAAGCTCTTGCTAGCCAGCACCCTTCCTTGGAAGCGCTTTCACAGGCGCAGCAACACTGGGGCTTTGCGCTTCTCTACCCACCAAACGTCACGGTCATTCTCTTTCCATCTCGTAGACACGAGCTGAGAGATTGCAAACGTCGAGCAATTGCTCAGAGATGAAAAGTGCCAGCACTGAAAGCTGTTGCTAGCCAGCACCCTTCCTTGGAAGCGCTTTTGTAGCCCTTAGAATACTGGGGCTCTGGGCTTCTCTAGACAACTAATCTTCTGCTCATCCTCTCGTGCAGTCTAAACAGAGCTCAGGTGAGAAATTGCAAACGTCGAGCAATTGCTCAGAGATGAAAAGTGCCAGCACTGAAAGCTGTTGCTAGCCAGCACCCTTCCTTGGAAGCGCTTTTGTAGCCCTTAGAATACTGGGGCTCTGGGCTTCTCTAGCCACCTAATCTTCTGCTCATCCTCTCGCGTAGTCTAAAGAGCGCTCAGGTGAGAAATTGCAAACCTTGAGCAATTGCTCAGAGATGAAAAGTGCCAGCACTGAAAGCTGTTGCTAGCCAGCACCCTTCCTTGCAAGCGCTTTTGTAGACCTAAGAACACTGGGGCTCTGGGCTTCTCTAGCCACCTAATCTTCTGCTCATCCTCTCGCGCAGTCTAAAGAGAGCTCAGGTGAGAAATTGCAAACGTCCAGCAATTGCTCAGAGATGAAAAGTGCCAGCACTGAAAGCTGTTGCTAGCCAGCACCCTTCCTTGGAAGCGCTTTCACAGGCGCAGCAACACTGGGGCTTTGCGCTTCTCTACCCCCCAAACGTCACGGTCACTATCTCTCCGTCTCGTGGACACGAGCTGAGAAATTGCAAATGTCGAGCAATTGCTCAGAGATGAAAAGTGCCAGCACTGAAAGCTCTTGCTAGCCAGCACCCTTCCTTGCAAGCGCTTTCACAGGCGCAGCAACACTGGGGCTTTGCGCTTCTCTAGCCACCAAACGTCACGGTCATTCTCTTTCCATCTCGTAGACACGAGCTGAGAGATTGCAAACGTCGAGCAATTGCTCAGAGATGAAAAGTGCCAGCACTGAAAGCTGTTGCTAGCCAGCACCCTTCCTTGGAAGCGCTTTCACAGGCGCAGCAACACTGGGGCTTTGCGCTTCTCTAGCCACCAAACGTCACGGTCATTCTCTTTCCGTCTCGTAGACACGAGCTGAGAGATTGCAAACGTCAAGCAATTGCTCAGAGATGAAAAGTGCCAGCACTGAAAGCTGTTTCTAGCCAGCACCCTTCCTTGCAAGCGCTTTTGTAGCCCTTTAGAACACTGGGGCTCTGGGCTTCTCTAGCCACCTAATCTTCTGCTCATCCTCTCGCGTAGTCTAAAGAGAGCTCAGGTGAGAAATTGCAAACGTCGAGCAATTGCTCAGAGATGAAAAGTGCCAGCACTGAAAGCTCTTGCTAGCCAGCACCCTTCCTTGGAAGCGCTTTCACAGGCGCAGCAACACTGGGGCTTTGCGCTTCTCTACCCACCAAACGTCACGGTCATTCTCTTTCCATCTCGTAGACACGAGCTGAGAGATTGCAAACGTCGAGCAATTGCTCAGAGATGAAAAGTGCCAGCACTGAAAGCTCTTGCTAGCCAGCACCCTTCCTTGGAAGCGCTTTCACAGGCGCAGCAACACTGGGGCTTTGCGCTTCTCTACCCACCAAATGTCACGGTCATTCTCTTTCCATCTCGTAGACACGAGCTGAGAAATTGCAAACCTCGAGCAATTGCTCAGAGATGAAAAGTGCCAGCACTGAAAGCTGTTGCTAGCCAGCACCCTTCCTTGCAAGCGCTTTTGTAGACCTAAGAACACTGGGGCTCTGGGCTTCTCTAGCCACCTAATCTTCTGCTCATCCTCTCGCGCAGTCTAAAGAGAGCTCAGGTGAGAAATTGCAAACGTCGAGCAATTGCTCAGAGATGAAAAGTGCCAGCACTGAAAGCTGTTGCTAGCCAGCACCCTTCCTTGGAAGCGCTTTCACAGGCGCAGCAACACTGGGGCTTTGCGCTTCTCTACCCCCCAAACGTCACGGTCACTATCTCTCCGTCTCGTGGACACGAGCTGAGAAATTGCAAATGTCGAGCAATTGCTCAGAGATGAAAAGTGCCAGCACTGAAAGCTCTTGCTAGCCAGCACCCTTCCTTGGAAGCGCTTTCACAGGCGCAGCAACACTGGGGCTTTGCGCTTCTCTACCCACCAAACATCACGGTCACTATCTCTCCGTCTCGTAGACACGAGCTGAGAGATTGCAAACGTCGAGCAATTGCTCAGAGGTGAAAAGTGCCAGCACTGAAAGCTCTTGCTAGCCAGCACCCTTCCTTGGAAGCGCTTTTGTAGACCTAAGAACACTGGGGCTCTGGGCTTCTCTAGCCACCTAATCTTCTGCTCATCCTCTCGCGTAGTCTAAAGAGAGCTCAGGTGAGAAATTGCAAACGTCGAGCAATTGCTCAGAGATGAAAAGTGCCAGCACTGAAAGCTCTTGCTAGCCAGCACCCTTCCTTGGAAGCGCTTTCACAGGCGCAGCAACACTGGGGCTTTGCGCTTCTCTACCCACCAAACGTCACGGTCATTCTCTTTCCATCTCGTAGACACGAGCTGAGAGATTGCAAACGTCGAGCAATTGCTCAGAGATGAAAAGTGCCAGCACTGAAAGCTGTTGCTAGCCAGCACCCTTCCTTGGAAGCGCTTTTGTAGCCCTTAGAATACTGGGGCTCTGGGCTTCTCTAGACAACTAATCTTCTGCTCATCCTCTCGTGCAGTCTAAACAGAGCTCAGGTGAGAAATTGCAAACGTCGAGCAATTGCTCAGAGATGAAAAGTGCCAGCACTGAAAGCTCTTGCTAGCCAGCACCCTTCCTTGGAAGCGCTTTCACAGGCGCAGCAACACTGGGGCTTTGCGCTTCTCTACCCACCAAACGTCACGGTCATTCTCTTTCCATCTCGTAGACACGAGCTGAGAGATTGCAAACGTCGAGCAATTGCTCAGAGATGAAAAGTGCCAGCACTGAAAGCTGTTGCTAGCCAGCACCCTTCCTTGGAAGCGCTTTTGTAGGCCTAAGAACACTGGGGCTCTGGGCTTCTCTAGCCACCTAATCTTCTGCTCATCCTCTCGCGTAGTCTAAAGAGCGCTCAGGTGAGAAATTGCAAACCTTGAGCAATTGCTCAGAGATGAAAAGTGCCAGCACTGAAAGCTGTTGCTAGCCAGCACCCTTCCTTGGAAGCGCTTTCACAGGCGCAGCAACACTGGGGCTTTGCGCTTCTCTAGCCACCAAACATCACGGTCATTCTCTTTCCGTCTCGTAGACACGAGCTGACAGATTGCAAACGTCGAGCAATTGCTCAGAGATGAAAAGTGCCAGCACTGAAAGCTCTTGATAGCCAGCACCCTTCCTTGGAAGCGCTTTCACAGGCGCAGCAACACTGGGGCTTTGCGCTTCTCTACCCACCAAACGTCACGGTCATTCTCTTTCCATCTCGTAGACACGAGCTGAGAGATTGCAAACGTCGAGCAATTGCTCAGAGATGAAAAGTGCCAGCACTGAAAGCTGTTTCTAGCCAGCACCCTTCCTTGCAAGCGCTTTTGTAGACCTAAGAACACTGGGGCTCTGGGCTTCTCTAGCCACCTAATCTTCTGCTCATCCTCTCGCGTAGTCTAAAGAGAGCTCAGGTGAGAAATTGCAAACGTCCAGCAATTGCTCAGAGATGAAAAGTGCCAGCACTGAAAGCTCTTGCTAGCCAGCACCCTTCCTTGGAAGCGCTTTCACAGGCGCAGCAACACTGGGGCTTTGCGCTTCTCTACCCACCAAACGTCACGGTCATTCTCTTTCCATCTCGTAGACACGAGCTGAGAGATTGCAAACGTCGAGCAATTGCTCAGAGATGAAAAGTGCCAGCACTGAAAGCTCTTGCTAGCCAGCACCCTTCCTTGGAAGCGCTTTCACAGGCGCAGCAACACTGGGGCTTTGCGCTTCTCTACCCACCAAACGTCACGGTCATTCTCTTTCCATCTCGTAGACACGAGCTGAGAAATTGCAAACGTCGAGCAATTGCTCAGAGATGAAAAGTGCCAGCACTGAAAGCTCTTGCTAGCCAGCCCCCTTCCTTGGAAGCGCTTTTGTAGACCTAAGAACACTGGGGCTCTGGGCTTCTCTAGCCACCTAATCTTCTGCTCATCCTCTCGCGTAGTCTAAAGAGAGCTCAGGTGAGAAATTGCAAACGTCCAGCAATTGCTCAGAGATGAAAAGTGCCAGCACTGAAAGCTGTTGCTAGCCAGCACCCTTCCTTGGAAGCGCTTTCACAGGCGCAGCAACACTGGGGCTTTGCGCTTCTCTACCCACCAAACGTCACGGTCACTATCTCTCCGTCTCGTGGACACGAGCTGAGAAATTGCAAATGTCGAGCAATTGCTCAGAGATGAAAAGTGCCAGCACTGAAAGCTCTTGCTAGCCAGCACCCTTCCTTGGAAGCGCTTTCACAGGCGCAGCAACACTGGGGCTTTGCGCTTCTCTACCCACCAAACATCACGGTCACTATCTCTCCGTCTCGTAGAAACGAGCTGAGAGATTGAAAACGTCGAGCAATTGCTCAGAGATGAAAAGTGCCAGCACTGAAAGCTCTTGCTAGCCAGCACCCTTCCTTGGAAGCGCTTTTGTAGACCTAAGAACACTGGGGCTCTGGGCTTCTCTAGCCACCTAACCTTCTGCTCATCCTCTCGCGTAGTCTAAAGAGAGCTCAGGTGAGAAATTGCAAACCTTGAGCAATTGCTCAGAGATGAAAAGTGCCAGCACTGAAAGCTCTTGCTAGCCAGCACCCTTCCTTGGAAGCGCTTTCACAGGCGCAGCAACACTGGGGCTTTGCGCTTCTCTACCCCCCAAACGTCACGGTCACTATCTCTCCGTCTCGTGGACACGAGCTGAGAAATTGCAAATGTCGAGCAATTGCTCAGAGATGAAAAGTGCCAGCACTGAAAGCTCTTGCTAGCCAGCACCCTTCCTTGCAAGCGCTTTCACAGGCGCAGCAACACTGGGGCTTTGCGCTTCTCTACCCACCAAACGTCACGGTCATTCTCTTTCCATCTCGTAGACACGAGCTGAGAGATTGCAAACGTCGAGCAATTGCTCAGAGATGAAAAGTGCCAGCACTGAAAGCTCTTGCTAGCCAGCACCCTTCCTTGGAAGCGCTTTCACAGGCGCAGCAACACTGGGGCTTTGCGCTTCTCTAGCCACCAAACGTCACGGTCATTCTCTTTCCGTCTCGTAGACACGAGCTGAGAAATTGCAAACGTCGAGCAATTGCTCAGAGATGAAAAGTGCCAGCACTGAAAGCTCTTGCTAGCCAGCACCCTTCCTTGGAAGCGCTTTCACAGGCGCAGCAACACTGGGGCTTTGCGCTTCTCTACCCCCCAAACGTCACGGTCACTATCTCTCCGTCTCGTAGAAACGAGCTGAGAGATTGCAAACGTCGAGCAATTGCTCAGAGATGAAAAGTGCCAGCACTGAAAGCTCTTGCTAGCCAGCACCCTTCCTTGGAAGCGCTTTTGTAGACCTAAGAACACTGGGGCTCTGGGCTTCTCTAGCCACCTAATCTTCTGCTCATCCTCTCGCGTAGTCTAAAGAGCGCTCAGGTGAGAAATTGCAAACGTCGAGCAATTGCTCAGAGATGAAAAGTGCCAGCACTGAAAGCTCTTGCTAGCCAGCACCCTTCCTTGGAAGCGCTTTTGTAGACCTAAGAACACTGGGGCTCTGGGCTTCTCTAGCCACCTAATCTTCTGCTCATCCTCTCGCGTAGTCTAAAGAGCGCTCAGGTGAGAAATTGCAAACCTCGAGCAATTGCTCAGAGATGAAAAGTGCCAGCACTGAAAGCTCTTGCTAGCCAGCACCCTTCCTTGGAAGCGCTTTCACAGGCGCAGTAACACTGGGGCTTTGTGCTTCTCTACCCACCAAACATCACGGTCACTATTTCTCCGTCTCGTAGACACGAGCTGAGAGATTGCAAACCTCGAGCAATTGCTCAGAGATGAAAAGTGCCAGCACTGAAAGCTCTTGCTAGCCAGCCCCCTTCCTTGGAAGCGCTTTCACAGGCGCAGCAACACTGGGGCTTTGCGCTTCTCTACCCACCAAACGTCACGGTCATTCTCTTTCCATCTCGTAGACACGAGCCTAGAGATTGCAAACGTCGAGCAATTGCTCAGAGATGAAAAGTGCCAGCACTGAAAGCTCTTGCTAGCCAGCACCCTTCCTTGCAAGCGCTTTTGTAGACCTAAGAACACTGGGGCTCTGGGCTTCTCTAGCCACCTAATCTTCTGCTCATCCTCTCGCGTAGTCTAAAGAGAGCTCAGGTGAGAAATTGCAAACGTCCAGCAATTGCTCAGAGATGAAAAGTGCCAGCACTGAAAGCTCTTGCTAGCCAGCACCCTTCCTTGGAAGCGCTTTCACAGGAGCAGCAACACTGGGGCTTTGCGCTTCTCTACCCCCCAAACGTCACGGTCACTATCTCTCCGTCTCGTGGACACGAGCTGAGAAATTGCAAATGTCGAGCAATTGCTCAGAGATGAAAAGTGCCAGCACTGAAAGCTGTTGCTAGCCAGCACCCTTCCTTGCAAGCGCTTTCACAGGCACAGCAACACTGGGGCTTTGCGCTTCTCTAGCCACCAAACGTCACGGTCATTCTCTTTCCATCTCGTAGACACGAGCTGAGAGATTGCAAACGTCAAGCAATTGCTCAGAGATGAAAAGTGCCAGCACTGAAAGCTCTTGCTAGCCAGCACCCTTCCTTGGAAGCGCTTTCACAGGCGCAGCAACACTGGGGCTTTGCGCTTCTCTACCCACCAAACGTCACGGTCATTCTCTTTCCGTCTCGTAGACACGAGCTGAGAGATTGCAAACGTCAAGCAATTGCTCAGAGATGAAAAGTGCCAGCACTGAAAGCTGTTTCTAGCCAGCACCCTTCCTTGCAAGCGCTTTTGTAGCCCTTTAGAACACTGGGGCTCTGGGCTTCTCTAGCCACCTAATCTTCTGCTCATCCTCTCGCGTAGTCTAAAGAGAGCTCAGGTGAGAAATTGCAAACGTCGAGCAATTGCTCAGAGATGAAAAGTGCCAGCACTGAAAGCTCTTGCTAGCCAGCACCCTTCCTTGGAAGCGCTTTCACAGGCGCAGCAACACTGGGGCTTTGCGCTTCTCTACCCACCAAACGTCACGGTCATTCTCTTTCCATCTCGTAGACACGAGCTGAGAGATTGCAAACGTCGAGCAATTGCTCAGAGATGAAAAGTGCCAGCACTGAAAGCTCTTGCTAGCCAGCACCCTTCCTTGGAAGCGCTTTCACAGGCGCAGCAACACTGGGGCTTTGCGCTTCTCTACCCACCAAATGTCACGGTCATTCTCTTTCCATCTCGTAGACACGAGCTGAGAAATTGCAAACCTCGAGCAATTGCTCAGAGATGAAAAGTGCCAGCACTGAAAGCTGTTGCTAGCCAGCACCCTTCCTTGCAAGCGCTTTTGTAGACCTAAGAACACTGGGGCTCTGGGCTTCTCTAGCCACCTAATCTTCTGCTCATCCTCTCGCGCAGTCTAAAGAGAGCTCAGGTGAGAAATTGCAAACGTCCAGCAATTGCTCAGAGATGAAAAGTGCCAGCACTGAAAGCTCTTGCTAGCCAGCACCCTTCCTTGGAAGCGCTTTCACAGGCGCAGCAACACTGGGGCTTTGCGCTTCTCTACCCACCAAACGTCACGGTCATTCTCTTTCCATCTCGTAGACACGAGCTGAGAGATTGCAAACGTCGAGCAATTGCTCAGAGATGAAAAGTGCCAGCACTGAAAGCTCTTGCTAGCCAGCACCCTTCCTTGGAAGCGCTTTTGTAGCCCTTAGAATACTGGGGCTCTGGGCTTCTCTAGACAACTAATCTTCTGCTCATCCTCTCGTGCAGTCTAAACAGAGCTCAGGTGAGAAATTGCAAACGTCGAGCAATTGCTCAGAGATGAAAAGTGCCAGCACTGAAAGCTGTTGCTAGCCAGCACCCTTCCTTGGAAGCGCTTTTGTAGCCCTTAGAATACTGGGGCTCTGGGCTTCTCTAGCCACCTAATCTTCTGCTCATCCTCTCGCGTAGTCTAAAGAGCGCTCAGGTGAGAAATTGCAAACCTTGAGCAATTGCTCAGAGATGAAAAGTGCCAGCACTGAAAGCTGTTGCTAGCCAGCACCCTTCCTTGGAAGCGCTTTCACAGGCGCAGCAACACTGGGGCTTTGCGCTTCTCTAGCCACCAAACATCACGGTCATTCTCTTTCCGTCTCGTAGACACGAGCTGACAGATTGCAAACGTCGAGCAATTGCTCAGAGATGAAAAGTGCCAGCACTGAAAGCTCTTGATAGCCAGCACCCTTCCTTGGAAGCGCTTTCACAGGCGCAGCAACACTGGGGCTTTGCGCTTCTCTACCCACCAAACGTCACGGTCATTCTCTTTCCATCTCGTAGACACGAGCTGAGAGATTGCAAACGTCGAGCAATTGCTCAGAGATGAAAAGTGCCAGCACTGAAAGCTGTTTCTAGCCAGCACCCTTCCTTGCAAGCGCTTTTGTAGACCTAAGAACACTGGGGCTCTGGGCTTCTCTAGCCACCTAATCTTCTGCTCATCCTCTCGCGTAGTCTAAAGAGAGCTCAGGTGAGAAATTGCAAACGTCCAGCAATTGCTCAGAGATGAAAAGTGCCAGCACTGAAAGCTCTTGCTAGCCAGCACCCTTCCTTGGAAGCGCTTTCACAGGCGCAGCAACACTGGGGCTTTGCGCTTCTCTACCCACCAAACGTCACGGTCATTCTCTTTCCATCTCGTAGACACGAGCTGAGAGATTGCAAACGTCGAGCAATTGCTCAGAGATGAAAAGTGCCAGCACTGAAAGCTCTTGCTAGCCAGCACCCTTCCTTGGAAGCGCTTTCACAGGCGCAGCAACACTGGGGCTTTGCGCTTCTCTACCCACCAAACGTCACGGTCATTCTCTTTCCATCTCGTAGACACGAGCTGAGAAATTGCAAACGTCGAGCAATTGCTCAGAGATGAAAAGTGCCAGCACTGAAAGCTCTTGCTAGCCAGCCCCCTTCCTTGGAAGCGCTTTTGTAGACCTAAGAACACTGGGGCTCTGGGCTTCTCTAGCCACCTAATCTTCTGCTCATCCTCTCGCGTAGTCTAAAGAGAGCTCAGGTGAGAAATTGCAAACGTCCAGCAATTGCTCAGAGATGAAAAGTGCCAGCACTGAAAGCTGTTGCTAGCCAGCACCCTTCCTTGGAAGCGCTTTCACAGGCGCAGCAACACTGGGGCTTTGCGCTTCTCTACCCACCAAACGTCACGGTCACTATCTCTCCGTCTCGTGGACACGAGCTGAGAAATTGCAAATGTCGAGCAATTGCTCAGAGATGAAAAGTGCCAGCACTGAAAGCTCTTGCTAGCCAGCACCCTTCCTTGGAAGCGCTTTCACAGGCGCAGCAACACTGGGGCTTTGCGCTTCTCTACCCACCAAACATCACGGTCACTATCTCTCCGTCTCGTAGAAACGAGCTGAGAGATTGCAAACGTCGAGCAATTGCTCAGAGATGAAAAGTGCCAGCACTGAAAGCTCTTGCTAGCCAGCACCCTTCCTTGGAAGCGCTTTTGTAGACCTAAGAACACTGGGGCTCTGGGCTTCTCTAGCCACCTAATCTTCTGCTCATCCTCTCGCGTAGTCTAAAGAGAGCTCAGGTGAGAAATTGCAAACCTTGAGCAATTGCTCAGAGATGAAAAGTGCCAGCACTGAAAGCTGTTGCTAGCCAGCACCCTTCCTTGGAAGCGCTTTCACAGGCGCAGCAACACTGGGGCTTTGCGCTTCTCTAGCCACCAAACGTCACGGTCATTCTCTTTCCATCTCGTAGACACGAGCTGAGAGATTGCAAACGTTGAGCAATTGCTCAGAGATGAAAAGTGCCAGCACTGAAAGCTGTTTCTAGCCAGCACCCTTCCTTGCAAGCGCTTTTGTAGACCTAAGAACACTGGGGCTCTGGGCTTCTCTAGCCAACTAATCTTCTGCTCATCCTCTCGCGTAGTCTAAAGAGAGCTCAGGTGAGAAATTGCAAACGTCCAGCAATTGCTCAGAGATGAAAAGTGCCAGCACTGAAAGCTCTTGCTAGCCAGCACCCTTCCTTGGAAGCGCTTTCACAGGCGCAGCAACACTGGGGCTTTGCGCTTCTCTACCCACCAAACGTCACGGTCACTATCTCTCCGTCTCGTGGACACGAGCTGAGAAATTGCAAATGTCGAGCAATTGCTCAGAGATGAAAAGTGCCAGCACTGAAAGCTCTTGCTAGCCAGCACCCTTCCTTGGAAGCGCTTTCACAGGCGCAGCAACACTGGGGCTTTGCGCTTCTCTACCCACCAAACGTCACGGTCATTCTCTTTCCATCTCGTAGACACGAGCTGAGAGATTGCAAACGTCGAGCAATTGCTCAGAGATGAAAAGTGCCAGCACTGAAAGCTGTTTCTAGCCAGCACCCTTCCTTGGAAGCGCTTTCACAGGCGCAGCAACACTGGGGCTTTGCGCTTCTCTACCCACCAAACGTCACGGTCATTCTCTTTCCGTCTCGTAGACACGAGCTGAGAAATTGCAAACGTCGAGCAATTGCTCAGAGATGAAAAGTGCCAGCACTGAAAGCTCTTGCTAGCCAGCACCCTTCCTTGCAAGCGCTTTTGTAGACCTAAGAACACTGGGGCTCTGGGCTTCTCTAGCCACCTAATCTTCTGCTCATCCTCTCGCGTAAAGAGAGCTCAGGTGAGAAATTGCAAACGTCCAGCAATTGCTCAGAGATGAAAAGTGCCAGCACTGAAAGCTGTTGCTAGCCAGCACCCTTCCTTGGAAGCGCTTTCACAGGCGCAGCAACACTGGGGCTTTGCGCTTCTCTAGCCACCAAACGTCACGGTCACTATCTCTCCGTCTCGTGGACACGAGCTGAGAAATTGCAAACGTCGAGCAATTGCTCAGAGATGAAAAGTGCCAGCACTGAAAGCTCTTGCTAGCCAGCACCCTTCCTTGGAAGCGCTTTCACAGGCGCAGCAACACTGGGGCTTTGCGCTTCTCTACCCACCAAACGTCACGGTCATTCTCTTTCCATCTCGTAGACACGAGCTGAGAGATTGCAAACGTCGAGCAATTGCTCAGAGATGAAAAGTGCCAGCACTGAAAGCTGTTGCTAGCCAGCACCCTTCCTTGGAAGCGCTTTCACAGGCGCAGCAACACTGGGGCTTTGCGCTTCTCTACCCACCAAACGTCACGGTCATTCTCTTTCCGTCTCGTAGACAAAAGCTGAGAAATTGCAAATGCCGAGCAATTGCTCAGAGATGAAAAGTGCCAGCACTGAAAGCTGTTTCTAGCCAGCACCCTTCCTTGCAAGCGCTTTTGTAGCCCTTTAGAACACTGGGGCTCTGTGTTTCTCTAGCCACCTAATCTTCTGCTCATCCTCTCGCGTAGTCTAAAGAGAGCTCAGGTGAGAAATTGCAAACGTCGAGCAATTGCTCAGAGATGAAAAGTGCCAGCACTGAAAGCTCTTGCTAGCCAGCACCCTTCCTTGGAAGCGCTTTCACAGGCGCAGCAACACTGGGGCTTTGCGATTCTCTACCCCCCAAACGTCACGGTCATTCTCTTTCCATCTCGTAGACACGAGCTGAGAGATTGCAAACGTCGAGCAATTGCTCAGAGATGAAAAGTGCCAGCACTGAAAGCTCTTGCTAGCCAGCACCCTTCCTTGGAAGCGCTTTCACAGGCGCAGCAACACTGGGGCTTTGCGCTTCTCTAGCCACCAAACGTCACGGTCATTCTCTTTCCGTCTCGTAGACACGAGCTGAGAAATTGAAAACGTCGAGCAATTGCTCAGAGATGAAAAGTGCCAGCACTGAAAGCTGTTTCTAGCCAGCACCCTTCCTTGCAAGCGCTTTTGTAGCCCTTAGAATACTGGGGCTCTGGGCTTCTCTAGCCACCTAATCTTCTGCTCATCCTCTCGCGTAGTCTAAAGAGCGCTCAGGTGAGAAATTGCAAACCTTGAGCAATTGCTCAGAGATGAAAAGTGCCAGCACTGAAAGCTCTTGCTAGCCAGCACCCTTCCTTGGAAGCGCTTTCACAGGCGCAGCAACACTGGGGCTTTGCGCTTCTCTAGCCACCAAACATCACGGTCATTCTCTTTCCGTCTCGTAGACACGAGCTGACAGATTGCAAACGTCGAGCAATTGCTCAGAGATGAAAAGTGCCAGCACTGAAAGCTCTTGATAGCCAGCACCCTTCCTTGGAAGCGCTTTCACAGGCGCAGCAACACTGGGGCTTTGCGCTTCTCTACCCACCAAACGTCACGGTCATTCTCTTTCCATCTCGTAGACACGAGCTGAGAGATTGCAAACGTCGAGCAATTGCTCAGAGATGAAAAGTGCCAGCACTGAAAGCTGTTTCTAGCCAGCACCCTTCCTTGCAAGCGCTTTTGTAGACCTAAGAACACTGGGGCTCTGGGCTTCTCTAGCCACCTAATCTTCTGCTCATCCTCTCGCGTAGTCTAAAGAGAGCTCAGGTGAGAAATTGCAAACGTCCAGCAATTGCTCAGAGATGAAAAGTGCCAGCACTGAAAGCTCTTGCTAGCCAGCACCCTTCCTTGGAAGCGCTTTCACAGGCGCAGCAACACTGGGGCTTTGCGCTTCTCTACCCACCAAACGTCACGGTCATTCTCTTTCCATCTCGTAGACACGAGCTGAGAGATTGCAAACGTCGAGCAATTGCTCAGAGATGAAAAGTGCCAGCACTGAAAGCTCTTGCTAGCCAGCACCCTTCCTTGGAAGCGCTTTCACAGGCGCAGCAACACTGGGGCTTTGCGCTTCTCTACCCACCAAACGTCACGGTCATTCTCTTTCCATCTCGTAGACACGAGCTGAGAAATTGCAAACGTCGAGCAATTGCTCAGAGATGAAAAGTGCCAGCACTGAAAGCTCTTGCTAGCCAGCCCCCTTCCTTGGAAGCGCTTTTGTAGACCTAAGAACACTGGGGCTCTGGGCTTCTCTAGCCACCTAATCTTCTGCTCATCCTCTCGCGTAGTCTAAAGAGAGCTCAGGTGAGAAATTGCAAACGTCCAGCAATTGCTCAGAGATGAAAAGTGCCAGCACTGAAAGCTGTTGCTAGCCAGCACCCTTCCTTGGAAGCGCTTTCACAGGCGCAGCAACACTGGGGCTTTGCGCTTCTCTACCCACCAAACGTCACGGTCACTATCTCTCCGTCTCGTGGACACGAGCTGAGAAATTGCAAATGTCGAGCAATTGCTCAGAGATGAAAAGTGCCAGCACTGAAAGCTCTTGCTAGCCAGCACCCTTCCTTGGAAGCGCTTTCACAGGCGCAGCAACACTGGGGCTTTGCGCTTCTCTACCCACCAAACATCACGGTCACTATCTCTCCGTCTCGTAGAAACGAGCTGAGAGATTGCAAACGTCGAGCAATTGCTCAGAGATGAAAAGTGCCAGCACTGAAAGCTCTTGCTAGCCAGCACCCTTCCTTGGAAGCGCTTTTGTAGACCTAAGAACACTGGGGCTCTGGGCTTCTCTAGCCACCTAATCTTCTGCTCATCCTCTCGCGTAGTCTAAAGAGAGCTCAGGTGAGAAATTGCAAACCTTGAGCAATTGCTCAGAGATGAAAAGTGCCAGCACTGAAAGCTGTTGCTAGCCAGCACCCTTCCTTGGAAGCGCTTTCACAGGCGCAGCAACACTGGGGCTTTGCGCTTCTCTAGCCACCAAACGTCACGGTCATTCTCTTTCCATCTCGTAGACACGAGCTGAGAGATTGCAAACGTTGAGCAATTGCTCAGAGATGAAAAGTGCCAGCACTGAAAGCTGTTTCTAGCCAGCACCCTTCCTTGCAAGCGCTTTTGTAGACCTAAGAACACTGGGGCTCTGGGCTTCTCTAGCCAACTAATCTTCTGCTCATCCTCTCGCGTAGTCTAAAGAGAGCTCAGGTGAGAAATTGCAAACGTCCAGCAATTGCTCAGAGATGAAAAGTGCCAGCACTGAAAGCTCTTGCTAGCCAGCACCCTTCCTTGGAAGCGCTTTCACAGGCGCAGCAACACTGGGGCTTTGCGCTTCTCTACCCACCAAACGTCACGGTCACTATCTCTCCGTCTCGTGGACACGAGCTGAGAAATTGCAAATGTCGAGCAATTGCTCAGAGATGAAAAGTGCCAGCACTGAAAGCTGTTGCTAGCCAGCACCCTTCCTTGGAAGCGCTTTCACAAGCGCAGCAACACTGGGGCTTTGCGCTTCTCTACCCACCAAACGTCACGGTCATTCTCTTTCCATCTCGTAGACACGAGCTGAGAGATTGCAAACGTCGAGCAATTGCTCAGAGATGAAAAGTGCCAGCACTGAAAGCTGTTTCTAGCCAGCACCCTTCCTTGGAAGCGCTTTCACAGGCGCAGCAACACTGGGGCTTTGCGCTTCTCTACCCACCAAACGTCACGGTCATTCTCTTTCCGTCTCGTAGACACGAGCTGAGAAATTGCAAACGTCGAGCAATTGCTCAGAGATGAAAAGTGCCAGCACTGAAAGCTCTTGCTAGCCAGCACCCTTCCTTGCAAGCGCTTTTGTAGACCTAAGAACACTGGGGCTCTGGGCTTCTCTAGCCACCTAATCTTCTGCTCATCCTCTCGCGTAAAGAGAGCTCAGGTGAGAAATTGCAAACGTCCAGCAATTGCTCAGAGATGAAAAGTGCCAGCACTGAAAGCTGTTGCTAGCCAGCACCCTTCCTTGGAAGCGCTTTCACAGGCGCAGCAACACTGGGGCTTTGCGCTTCTCTAGCCACCAAACGTCACGGTCACTATCTCTCCGTCTCGTGGACACGAGCTGAGAAATTGCAAACGTCGAGCAATTGCTCAGAGATGAAAAGTGCCAGCACTGAAAGCTCTTGCTAGCCAGCACCCTTCCTTGGAAGCGCTTTCACAGGCGCAGCAACACTGGGGCTTTGCGCTTCTCTACCCACCAAACGTCACGGTCATTCTCTTTCCATCTCGTAGACACGAGCTGAGAGATTGCAAACGTCGAGCAATTGCTCAGAGATTAAAAGTGCCAGCACTGAAAGCTGTTGCTAGCCAGCACCCTTCCTTGGAAGCGCTTTCACAGGCGCAGCAACACTGGGGCTTTGCGCTTCTCTACCCACCAAACGTCACGGTCATTCTCTTTCCGTCTCGTAGACAAAAGCTGAGAAATTGCAAATGCCGAGCAATTGCTCAGAGATGAAAAGTGCCAGCACTGAAAGCTGTTTCTAGCCAGCACCCTTCCTTGCAAGCGCTTTTGTAGCCCTTTAGAACACTGGGGCTCTGTGTTTCTCTAGCCACCTAATCTTCTGCTCATCCTCTCGCGTAGTCTAAAGAGAGCTCAGGTGAGAAATTGCAAACGTCGAGCAATTGCTCAGAGATGAAAAGTGCCAGCACTGAAAGCTGTTGCTAGCCAGCACCCTTCCTTGGAAGCGCTTTCACAGGCGCAGCAACACTGGGGCTTTGCGATTCTCTACCCCCCAAACGTCACGGTCATTCTCTTTCCATCTCGTAGACACGAGCTGAGAGATTGCAAACGTCGAGCAATTGCTCAGAGATGAAAAGTGCCAGCACTGAAAGCTCTTGCTAGCCAGCACCCTTCCTTGGAAGCGCTTTCACAGGCGCAGCAACACTGGGGCTTTGCGCTTCTCTAGCCACCAAACGTCACGGTCATTCTCTTTCCGTCTCGTAGACACGAGCTGAGAAATTGAAAACGTCGAGCAATTGCTCAGAGATGAAAAGTGCCAGCACTGAAAGCTGTTTCTAGCCAGCACCCTTCCTTGCAAGCGCTTTTGTAGCCCTTTAGAACACTGGGGCTCTGTGTTTCTCTAGCCACCTAATCTTCTGCTCATCCTCTCGCGTAGTCTAAAGAGAGCTCAGGTGAGAAATTGCAAATGTCGAGCAATTGCTCAGAGATGAAAAGTGCCAGCACTGAAAGCTCTTGCTAGCCAGCACCCTTCCTTGGAAGCGCTTTCACAGGCGCAGCAACACTGGGGCTTTGCGCTTCTCTACCCACCAAACGTCACGGTCATTCTCTTTCCATCTCGTAGACACGAGCTGAGAGATTGCAAACGTCGAGCAATTGCTCAGAGATGAAAAGTGCCAGCACTGAAAGCTGTTGCTAGCCAGCACCCTTCCTTGGAAGCGCTTTTGTAGCCCTTAGAATACTGGGGCTCTGGGGCTTCTCTAGCCACCTAATCTTCTGCTCATCCTCTCGTGCAGTCTAAACAGAGCTCAGGTGAGAAATTGCAAACGTCGAGCAATTGCTCAGAGATGAAAAGTGCCAGCACTGAAAGCTCTTGCTAGCCAGCACCCTTCCTTGGAAGCGCTTTTGTAGACCTAAGAACACTGGGGCTCTGGGCTTCTCTAGCCACCTAATCTTCTGCTCATCCTCTCGCGCAGTCTAAAGAGAGCTCAGGTGAGAAATTGCAAACGTCCAGCAATTGCTCAGAGATGAAAAGTGCCAGCACTGAAAGCTGTTGCTAGCCAGCACCCTTCCTTGGAAGCGCTTTCACAGGCGCAGCAACACTGGGGCTTTGCGCTTCTCTACCCACCAAACGTCACGGTCACTATCTCTCCGTCTCGTGGACACGAGCTGAGAAATTGCAAATGTCGAGCAATTGCTCAGAGATGAAAAGTGCCAGCACTGAAAGCTCTTGCTAGCCAGCACCCTTCCTTGGAAGCGCTTTCACAGGCGCAGCAACACTGGGGCTTTGCTCTTCTCTACCCACCAAACGTCACGGTCATTCTCTTTCCATCTCGTAGACACGAGCTGAGAGATTGCAAACGTCGAGCAATTGCTCAGAGATGAAAAGTGCCAGCACTGAAAGCTCTTGCTAGCCAGCACCCTTCCTTGGAAGCGCTTTTGTAGACCTAAGAACACTGGGGCTCTGGGCTTCTCTAGCCATCTAATCTTCTGCTCATCCTCTCGCGTAGTCTAAAGAGAGCTCAGGTGAGAAATTGCAAACGTCGAGCAATTGCTCAGAGATGAAAAGTGCCAGCACTGAAAGCTCTTGCTAGCCAGCACCCTTCCTTGGAAGCGCTTTCACAGGCGCAGCAACACTGGGGCTTTGCGCTTCTCTACCCACCAAAAGTCACGGTCATTCTCTTTCCATCTCGTAGACACGAGCTGAGAGATTGCAAACGTCGAGCAATTGCTCAGAGATGAAAAGTGCCAGCACTGAAAGCTCTTGCTAGCCAGCACCCTTCCTTGGAAGCGCTTTTGTAGCCCTTAGAATACTGGGGCTCTGGGGCTTCTCTAGCCAACTAATCTTCTGCTCATCCTCTCGTGCAGTCTAAACAGAGCTCAGGTGAGAAATTGCAAACGTCGAGCAATTGCTCAGAGATGAAAAGTGCCAGCACTGAAAGCTCTTGCTAGCCAGCACCCTTCCTCGGAAGCGCTTTTGTAGACCTAAGAACACTGGGGCTCTGGGCTTCTCTAGCCACCTAATCTTCTGCTCATCCTCTCGCGCAGTCTAAAGAGAGCTCAGGTGAGAAATTGCAAACGTCGAGCAATTGCTCAGAGATGAAAAGTGCCAGCACTGAAAGCTGTTGCTAGCCAGCACCCTTCCTTGGAAGCGCTTTCACAGGCGCAGCAACACTGGGGCTTTGCGCTTCTCTACCCACCAAACGTCACGGTCACTATCTCTCCGTCTCGTGGACACGAGCTGAGAAATTGCAAATGTCGAGCAATTGCTCAGAGATGAAAAGTGCCAGCACTGAAAGCTCTTGCTAGCCAGCACCCTTCCTTGGAAGCGCTTTCACAGGCGCAGCAACACTGGGGCTTTGCGCTTCTCTACCCACCAAACGTCACGGTCATTCTCTTTCCATCTCGTAGACACGAGCTGAGAGATTGCAAACGTCGAGCAATTGCTCAGAGATGAAAAGTGCCAGCACTGAAAGCTGTTGCTAGCCAGCACCCTTCCTTGGAAGCGCTTTTGTAGCCCTTAGAATACTGGGGCTCTGGGGCTTCTCTAGCCACCTAATCTTCTGCTCATCCTCTCGTGCAGTCTAAACAGAGCTCAGGTGAGAAATTGCAAACGTCGAGCAATTGCTCAGAGATGAAAAGTGCCAGCACTGAAAGCTCTTGCTAGCCAGCACCCTTCCTTGGAAGCGCTTTTGTAGACCTAAGAACACTGGGGCTCTGGGCTTCTCTAGCCACCTAATCTTCTGCTCATCCTCTCGCGCAGTCTAAAGAGAGCTCAGGTGAGAAATTGCAAACGTCCAGCAATTGCTCAGAGATGAAAAGTGCCAGCACTGAAAGCTGTTGCTAGCCAGCACCCTTCCTTGGAAGCGCTTTCACAGGCGCAGCAACACTGGGGCTTTGCGCTTCTCTACCCACCAAACGTCACGGTCACTATCTCTCCGTCTCGTGGACACGAGCTGAGAAATTGCAAATGTCGAGCAATTGCTCAGAGATGAAAAGTGCCAGCACTGAAAGCTCTTGCTAGCCAGCACCCTTCCTTGGAAGCGCTTTCACAGGCGCAGCAACACTGGGGCTTTGCTCTTCTCTACCCACCAAACGTCACGGTCATTCTCTTTCCATCTCGTAGACACGAGCTGAGAGATTGCAAACGTCGAGCAATTGCTCAGAGATGAAAAGTGCCAGCACTGAAAGCTCTTGCTAGCCAGCACCCTTCCTTGGAAGCGCTTTTGTAGACCTAAGAACACTGGGGCTCTGGGCTTCTCTAGCCATCTAATCTTCTGCTCATCCTCTCGCGTAGTCTAAAGAGAGCTCAGGTGAGAAATTGCAAACGTCGAGCAATTGCTCAGAGATGAAAAGTGCCAGCACTGAAAGCTCTTGCTAGCCAGCACCCTTCCTTGGAAGCGCTTTCACAGGCGCAGCAACACTGGGGCTTTGCGCTTCTCTACCCACCAAACGTCACGGTCATTCTCTTTCCATCTCGTAGACACGAGCTGAGAGATTGCAAACGTCGAGCAATTGCTCAGAGATGAAAAGTGCCAGCACTGAAAGCTGTTGCTAGCCAGCACCCTTCCTTGCAAGCGCTTTCACAGGCGCAGCAACACTGGGGCTTTGCGCTTCTCTACCCACCAAACGTCATGGTCATTCTCTTTCCGTCTCGTAGACACGAGCTGAGAGATTGCAAACGTCGAGCAATTGCTCAGAGATGAAAAGTGCCAGCACTGAAAGCTGTTGCTAGCCAGCACCCTTCCTTGGAAGCGCTTTTGTAGCCCTTAGAATACTGGGGCTCTGGGCTTCTCTAGACAACTAATCTTCTGCTCATCCTCTCGTGCAGTCTAAACAGAGCTCAGGTGAGAAATTGCAAACGTCGAGCAATTGCTCAGAGATGAAAAGTGCCAGCACTGAAAGCTCTTGCTAGCCAGCACCCTTCCTTGGAAGCGCTTTTGTAGACCTAAGAACACTGGGGCTCTGGGCTTCTCTAGCCACCTAATCTTCTGCTCATCCTCTCGCGTAGTCTAAAGAGCACTCAGGTGAGAAATTGCAAACCTCGAGCAATTGCTCAGAGATGAAAAGTGCCAGCACTGAAAGCTCTTGCTAGCCAGCACCCTTCCTTGGAAGCGCTTTCACAGGCGCAGCAACACTGGGGCTTTGCGCTTCTCTACCCACCAAACGTCACGGTCATTCTCTTTCCATCTCGTAGACACGAGCTGACAGATTGCAAACGTCGAGCAATTGCTCAGAGATGAAAAGTGCCAGCACTGAAAGCTCTTGCTAGCCAGCACCCTTCCTTGGAAGCGCTTTCACAGGCGCAGCAACACTGGGGCTTTGCGCTTCTCTACCCACCAAACGTCACGGTCATTCTCTTTCCGTCTCGTAGACACGAGCTGAGAAATTGAAAACGTCGAGCAATTGCTCAGAGATGAAAAGTGCCAGCACTGAAAGCTGTTTCTAGCCAGCACCCTTCCTTGCAAGCGCTTTTGTAGCCCTTTAGAACACTGGGGCTCTGTGTTTCTCTAGCCACCTAATCTTCTGCTCATCCTCTCGCGTAGTCTAAAGAGAGCTCAGGTGAGAAATTGCAAACGTCGAGCAATTGCTCAGAGATGAAAAGTGCCAGCACTGAAAGCTGTTGCTAGCCAGCACCCTTCCTTGGAAGCGCTTTCACAGGCGCAGCAACACTGGGGCTTTGCGCTTCTCTACCCACCAAACGTCACGGTCACTATCTCTCCGTCTCGTGGACACGAGCTGAGAAATTGCAAATGTCGAGCAATTGCTCAGAGATGAAAAGTGCCAGCACTGAAAGCTGTTGCTAGCCAGCACCCTTCCTTGGAAGCGCTTTCACAGGCGCAGCAACACTGGGGCTTTGCGCTTCTCTACCCACCAAACGTCACGGTCATTCTCTTTCCGTCTCGTAGACACGAGCTGAGAAATTGAAAACGTCGAGCAATTGCTCAGAGATGAAAAGTGCCAGCACTGAAAGCTGTTGCTAGCCAGCACCCTTCCTTGCAAGCGCTTTTGTAGCCCTTTAGAACACTGGGGCTCTGTGTTTCTCTAGCCACCTAATCTTCTGCTCATCCTCTCGCGTAGTCTAAAGAGAGCTCAGGTGAGAAATTGCAAACGTCGAGCAATTGCTCAGAGATGAAAAGTGCCAGCACTGAAAGCTGTTGCTAGCCAGCACCCTTCCTTGGAAGCGCTTTCACAGGCGCAGCAACACTGGGGCTTTGCGCTTCTCTACCCACCAAACGTCACGGTCACTATCTCTCCGTCTCGTGGACACGAGCTGAGAAATTGCAAATGTCGAGCAATTGCTCAGAGATGAAAAGTGCCAGCACTGAACGCTGTTGCTAGCCAGCACCCTTCCTTGGAAGCGCTTTCACAGGCGCAGCAACACTGGGGCTTTGCGCTTCTCTACCCACCAAACGTCACGGTCATTCTCTTTCCATCTCGTAGACACGAGCTGAGAGATTGCAAACGTCGAGCAATTGCTCAGAGATGAAAAGTGCCAGCACTGAAAGCTCTTGCTAGCCAGCACCCTTCCTTGGAAGCGCTTTCACAGGCGCAGCAACACTGGGGCTTTGCGCTTCTCTACCCACCAAACGTCACGGTCATTCTCTTTCCATCTCGTAGACACGAGCTGAGAGATTGCAAACGTCGAGCAATTGCTCAGAGATGAAAAGTGCCAGCACTGAAAGCTCTTGCTAGCCAGCACCCTTCCTTGGAAGCGCTTTTGTAGCCCTTAGAATACTGGGGCTCTGGGCTTCTCTAGACAACTAATCTTCTGCTCATCCTCTCGTGCAGTCTAAACAGAGCTCAGGTGAGAAATTGCAAACGTCGAGCAATTGCTCAGAGATGAAAAGTGCCAGCACTGAAAGCTCTTGCTAGCCAGCACCCTTCCTTGCAAGCGCTTTTGTAGACCTAAGAACACTGGGGCTCTGGGCTTCTCTAGCCACCTAATCTTCTGCTCATCCTCTCGCGTAGTCTAAAGAGCACTCAGGTGAGAAATTGCAAACCTCGAGCAATTGCTCAGAGATGAAAAGTGCCAGCACTGAAAGCTCTTGCTAGCCAGCACCCTTCCTTGGAAGCGCTTTCACAGGCGCAGCAACACTGGGGCTTTGCGCTTCTCTACCCACCAAACGTCACGGTCATTCTCTTTCCATCTCGTAGACACGAGCTGAGAGATTGCAAACGTCGAGCAATTGCTCAGAGATTAAAAGTGCCAGCACTGAAAGCTGTTGCTAGCCAGCACCCTTCCTTGGAAGCGCTTTCACAGGCGCAGCAACACTGGGGCTTTGCGCTTCTCTAGCCACCAAACGTCACGGTCATTCTCTTTCCGTCTCGTAGACACGAGCTGAGAGATTGCAAACGTCGAGCAATTGCTCAGAGATGAAAAGTGCCAGCACTGAAAGCTGTTGCTAGCCAGCACCCTTCCTTGGAAGCGCTTTTGTAGACCTAAGAACACTGGGGCTCTGGGCTTCTCTAGCCATCTAATCTTCTGCTCATCCTCTCGCGTAGTCTAAAGAGAGCTCAGGTGAGAAATTGCAAACGTCGAGCAATTGCTCAGAGATGAAAAGTGCCAGCACTGAAAGCTCTTGCTAGCCAGCACCCTTCCTTGGAAGCGCTTTCACAGGCGCAGCAACACTGGGGCTTTGCGCTTCTCTAGCCACCAAACGTCACGGTCATTCTCTTTCCATCTCGTAGACACGAGCTGAGAGATTGCAAACGTCGAGCAATTGCTCAGAGATGAAAAGTGCCAGCACTGAAAGCTGTTGCTAGCCAGCACCCTTCCTTGCAAGCGCTTTTGTAGCCCTTAGAATACTGGGGCTCTGGGCTTCTCTAGCCAACTAATCTTCTGCTCATCCTCTCGTGCAGTCTAAACAGAGCTCAGGTGAGAAATTGCAAACGTCGAGCAATTGCTCAGAGATGAAAAGTGCCAGCACTGAAAGCTCTTGCTAGCCAGCACCCTTCCTTGCAAGCGCTTTTGTACACCTAAGAACACTGGGGCTCTGGGCTTCTCTAGCCACCTAATCTTCTGCTCATCCTCTCGCGTAGTCTAAAGAGAGCTCAGGTGAGAAATTGCAAACGTCCAGCAATTGCTCAGAGATGAAAAGTGCCAGCACTGAAAGCTCTTGCTAGCCAGCACCCTTCCTTGGAAGCGCTTTCACAGGCGCAGCAACACTGGGGCTTTGCGCTTCTCTAGCCACCAAACGTCACGGTCACTATCTCCCCGTCTCATGGACACGAGCTGAGAAATTGCAAATGTCGAGCAATTGCTCAGAGATGAAAAGTGCCAGCACTGAAAGCTGTTGCTAGCCAGCACCCTTCCTTGGAAGCGCTTTCACAGGCGCAGCAACACTGGGGCTTTGCGCTTCTCTACCCACCAAACGTCACGGTCATTCTCTTTCCATCTCGTAGACACGAGCTGAGAGATTGCAAACGTCGAGCAATTGCTCAGAGATGAAAAGTGCCAGCACTGAAAGCTCTTGCTAGCCAGCACCCTTCCTTGGAAGCGCTTTTGTAGCCCTTAGAATACTGGGGCTCTGGGCTTCTCTAGACAACTAATCTTCTGCTCATCCTCTCGTGCAGTCTAAACAGAGCTCAGGTGAGAAATTGCAAACGTCGAGCAATTGCTCAGAGATGAAAAGTGCCAGCACTGAAAGCTCTTGCTAGCCAGCACCCTTCCTTGCAAGCGCTTTTGTAGACCTAAGAACACTGGGGCTCTGGGCTTCTCTAGCCACCTAATCTTCTGCTCATCCTCTCGCGTAGTCTAAAGAGAGCTCAGGTGAGAAATTGCAAACGTCCAGCAATTGCTCAGAGATGAAAAGTGCCAGCACTGAAAGCTCTTGCTAGCCAGCACCCTTCCTTGGAAGCGCTTTCACAGGCGCAGCAACACTGGGGCTTTGCGCTTCTCTAGCCACCAAACGTCACGGTCACTATCTCTCCGTCTCGTGGACACGAGCTGAGAAATTGCAAATGTCGAGCAATTGCTCAGAGATGAAAAGTGCCAGCACTGAAAGCTGTTGCTAGCCAGCACCCTTCCTTGGAAGCGCTTTCACAGGCGCAGCAACACTGGGGCTTTGCGCTTCTCTAGCCACCAAACGTCACGGTCATTCTCTTTCCATCTCGTAGACACGAGCTGAGAGATTGCAAACGTCGAGCAATTGCTCAGAGATGAAAAGTGCCAGCACTGAAAGCTCTTGCTAGCCAGCACCCTTCCTTGGAAGCGCTTTCACAGGCGCAGCAACACTGGGGCTTTGCGCTTCTCTACCCACCAAACGTCACGGTCATTCTCTTTCCGTCTCGTAGACACGAGCTGAGAAATTGAAAACGTCGAGCAATTGCTCAGAGATGAAAAGTGCCAGCACTGAAAGCTCTTGCTAGCCAGCACCCTTCCTTGCAAGCGCTTTTGTAGCCCTTTAGAACACTGGGGCTCTGTGTTTCTCTAGCCACCTAATCTTCTGCTCATCCTCTCGCGTAGTCTAAAGAGAGCTCAGGTGAGAAATTGCAAATGTCGAGCAATTGCTCAGAGATGAAAAGTGCCAGCACTGAAAGCTGTTGCTAGCCAGCACCCTTCCTTGGAAGCGCTTTCACAGGCGCAGCAACACTGGGGCTTTGCGCTTCTCTACCCCCCAAACGTCACGGTCACTATCTCTCCGTCTCGTAGACACGAGCTGAGAAATTGCAAACGTCGAGCAATTGCTCAGAGATGAAAAGTGCCAGCACTGAAAGCTCTTGCTAGCCAGCACCCTTCCTTGGAAGCGCTTTTGTAGCCCTTAGAATACTGGGGCTCTGGGCTTCTCTAGACAACTAATCTTCTGCTCATCCTCTCGTGCAGTCTAAACAGAGCTCAGGTGAGAAATTGCAAACGTCGAGCAATTGCTCAGAGATGAAAAGTGCCAGCACTGAAAGCTCTTGCTAGCCAGCACCCTTCCTTGCAAGCGCTTTTGTAGACCTAAGAACACTGGGGCTCTGGGCTTCTCTAGCCACCTAATCTTCTGCTCATCCTCTCGCGTAGTCTAAAGAGCACTCAGGTGAGAAATTGCAAACCTCGAGCAATTGCTCAGAGATGAAAAGTGCCAGCACTGAAAGCTCTTGCTAGCCAGCACCCTTCCTTGGAAGCGCTTTCACAGGCGCAGCAACACTGGGGCTTTGCGCTTCTCTACCCACCAAACGTCACGGTCATTCTCTTTCCATCTCGTAGACACGAGCTGAGAGATTGCAAACGTCGAGCAATTGCTCAGAGATGAAAAGTGCCAGCACTGAAAGCTCTTGCTAGCCAGCACCCTTCCTTGGAAGCGCTTTCACAGGCGCAGCAACACTGGGGCTTTGCGCTTCTCTACCCACCAAACGTCACGGTCATTCTCTTTCCGTCTCGTAGACACGAGCTGAGAAACTGCAAACCTCGAGCAATTGCTCAGAGATGAAAAGTGCCAGCACTGAAAGCTGTTTCTAGCCAGCACCCTTCCTTGCAAGCGCTTTTGTAGCCCTTTAGAACACTGGGGCTCTGTGTTTCTCTAGCCACCTAATCTTCTGCTCATCCTCTCGCGTAGTCTAAAGAGAGCTCAGGTGAGAAATTGCAAACGTCCAGCAATTGCTCAGAGATGAAAAGTGCCAGCACTGAAAGCTGTTGCTAGCCAGCACCCTTCCTTGCAAGCGCTTTCACAGGCGCAGCAACACTGGGGCTTTGCGCTTCTCTACCCACCAAACGTCACGGTCACTATCTCTCCGTCTCGTGGACACGAGCTGAGAAATTGCAAATGTCGAGCAATTGCTCAGAGATGAAAAGTGCCAGCACTGAAAGCTCTTGCTAGCCAGCACCCTTCCTTGGAAGCGCTTTCACAGGCGCAGCAACACTGGGGCTTTGCGCTTCTCTACCCACCAAACGTCACGGTCATTCTCTTTCCATCTCGTAGACACGAGCTGAGAGATTGCAAACGTCGAGCAATTGCTCAGAGATGAAAAGTGCCAGCACTGAAAGCTCTTGCTAGCCAGCACCCTTCCTTGGAAGCGCTTTCACAGGCGCAGCAACACTGGGGCTTTGCGCTTCTCTAGCCACCAAACGTCACGGTCATTCTCTTTCCGTCTCGTAGACACGAGCTGAGAAATTGCAAACGTCGAGCAATTGCTCAGAGATGAAAAGTGCCAGCACTGAAAGCTGTTGCTAGCCAGCACCCTTCCTTGCAAGCGCTTTTGTAGCCCTTTAGAACACTGGGGCTCTGTGTTTCTCTAGCCACCTAATCTTCTGCTCATCCTCTCGCGTAGTCTAAAGAGAGCTCAGGTGAGAAATTGCAAACGTCGAGCAATTGCTCAGAGATGAAAAGTGCCAGCACTGAAAGCTGTTGCTAGCCAGCACCCTTCCTTGGAAGCGCTTTCACAGGCGCAGCAACACTGGGGCTTTGCGCTTCTCTACCCACCAAACGTCACGGTCACTATCTCTCCGTCTCGTGGACACGAGCTGAGAAATTGCAAATGTCGAGCAATTGCTCAGAGATGAAAAGTGCCAGCACTGAAAGCTCTTGCTAGCCAGCACCCTTCCTTGGAAGCGCTTTCACAGGCGCAGCAACACTGGGGCTTTGCGCTTCTCTAGCCACCAAACGTCACGGTCATTCTCTTTCC
The DNA here is from genome assembly GCA_037962945.1 of Sarcoramphus papa. Taxonomy (NCBI): domain Eukaryota; kingdom Metazoa; phylum Chordata; class Aves; order Accipitriformes; family Cathartidae; genus Sarcoramphus; species Sarcoramphus papa. Next base: position 77,994,735 of record CM075587.1, read on the forward strand.
ATCTCGTAGACACGAGCTGAGAGATTGCAAACGTCGAGCAATTGCTCAGAGATGAAAAGTGCCAGCACTGAAAGCTCTTGCTAGCCAGCACCCTTCCTTGGAAGCGCTTTCACAGGCGCAGCAACACTGGGGCTTTGCGCTTCTCTACCCACCAAACGTCACGGTCATTCTCTTTCCATCTCGTAGACACGAGCTGAGAGATTGCAAACGTCGAGCAATTGCTCAGAGATGAAAAGTGCCAGCACTGAAAGCTGTTTCTAGCCAGCACCCTTCCTTGCATGCGCTTTTGTAGCCCTTTAGAACACTGGGGCTCTGTGTTTCTCTAGCCACCTAATCTTCTGCTCATCCTCTCGCGTAGTCTAAAGAGAGCTCAGGTGAGAAATTGCAAATGTCGAGCAATTGCTCAGAGATGAAAAGTGCCAGCACTGAAAGCTCTTGCTAGCCAGCACCCTTCCTTGGAAGCGCTTTCACAGGCGCAGCAACACTGGGGCTTTGCGCTTCTCTACCCACCAAACGTCACGGTCATTCTCTTTCCATCTCGTAGACACGAGCTGAGAGATTGCAAACGTCGAGCAATTGCTCAGAGATGAAAAGTGCCAGCACTGAAAGCTCTTGCTAGCCAGCACCCTTCCTTGCAAGCGCTTTTGTAGCCCTTTAGAACACTTGGGCTCTGTGTTTCTCTAGCCACCTAATCTTCTGCTCATCCTCTCGCGTAGTCTAAAGAGAGCTCAGGTGAGAAATTGCAAACGTCCAGCAATTGCTCAGAGATGAAAAGTGCCAGCACTGAAAGCTGTTGCTAGCCAGCACCCTTCCTTGGAAGCGCTTTCACAGGCGCAGCAACACTGGGGCTTTGCGCTTCTCTACCCCCCAAACGTCACGGTCACTATCTCTCCGTCTCGTGGACACGAGCTGAGAAATTGCAAATGTCGAGCAATTGCTCAGAGATGAAAAGTGCCAGCACTGAAAGCTGTTGCTAGCCAGCACCCTTCCTTGGAAGCGCTTTCACAGGCGCAGCAACACTGGGGCTTTGCGCTTCTCTACCCACCAAACGTCACGGTCATTCTCTTTCCATCTCGTAGACACGAGCTGAGAGATTGCAAACGTCGAGCAATTGCTCAGAGATGAAAAGTGCCAGCACTGAAAGCTCTTGCTAGCCAGCACCCTTCCTTGGAAGCGCTTTCACAGGCGCAGCAACACTGGGGCTTTGCGCTTCTCTACCCACCAAACGTCACGGTCATTCTCTTTCCGTCTCGTAGACACGAGCTGAGAAATTGCAAACGTCGAGCAATTGCTCAGAGATGAAAAGTGCCAGCACTGAAAGCTCTTGCTAGCCAGCACCCTTCCTTGGAAGCGCTTTTGTAGCCCTTAGAACACTGGGGCTCTGGGCTTCTCTAGCCACGTAATCTTCTGCTCATTCTCTCGCGTAGTCTAAAGAGAGCTCAGGTGAGAAATTGCAAACGTCGAGCAATTGCTCAGAGATGAAAAGTGCCAGCACTGAAAGCTCTTGCTAGCCAGCACCCTTCCTTGGAAGCGCTTTCACAGGCGCAGCAACACTGGGGCTTTGCGCTTCTCTACCCACCAAACGTCACGGTCATTCTCTTTCCATCTCGTAGACACGAGCTGAGAGATTGCAAACGTCGAGCAATTGCTCAGAGATGAAAAGTGCCAGCACTGAAAGCTGTTGCTAGCCAGCACCCTTCCTTGGAAGCGCTTTTGTAGCCCTTAGAATACTGGGGCTCTGGGCTTCTCTAGACAACTAATCTTCTGCTCATCCTCTCGTGCAGTCTAAACAGAGCTCAGGTGAGAAATTGCAAACGTCGAGCAATTGCTCAGAGATGAAAAGTGCCAGCACTGAAAGCTCTTGCTAGCCAGCACCCTTCCTTGCAAGCGCTTTTGTAGACCTAAGAACACTGGGGCTCTGTGTTTCTCTAGCCACCTAATATCTGCTCATCCTCTCGCGTAGTCTAAAGAGAGCTCAGGTGAGAAATTGCAAACGTCGAGCAATTGCTCAGAGATGAAAAGTGCCAGCACTGAAAGCTGTTGCTAGCCAGCACCCTTCCTTGGAAGCGCTTTCACAGGCGCAGCAACACTGGGGCTTTGCGCTTCTCTAGCCACCAAACGTCACGGTCATTCTCTTTCCATCTCGTAGACACGAGCTGAGAGATTGCAAACGTCGAGCAATTGCTCAGAGATGAAAAGTGCCAGCACTGAAAGCTCTTGCTAGCCAGCACCCTTCCTTGGAAGCGCTTTCACAGGCGCAGCAACACTGGGGCTTTGCGCTTCTCTACCCACCAAACGTCACGGTCATTCTCTTTCCGTCTCGTAGACACGAGCTGAGAAATTGCAAACGTCGAGCAATTGCTCAGAGATGAAAAGTGCCAGCACTGAAAGCTCTTGCTAGCCAGCACCCTTCCTTGCAAGCGCTTTTGTAGCCCTTTAGAACACTGGGGCTCTGTGTTTCTCTAGCCACCTAATCTTCTGCTCATCCTCTCGCGTAGTCTAAACAGAGCTCAGGTGAGAAATTGCAAACGTCCAGCAATTGCTCAGAGATGAAAAGTGCCAGCACTGAAAGCTCTTGCTAGCCAGCACCCTTCCTTGGAAGCGCTTTCACAGGCGCAGCAACACTGGGGCTTTGCGCTTCTCTACCCACCAAACGTCACGGTCACTATCTCTCCGTCTCGTGGACACGAGCTGAGAAATTGCAAATGTCGAGCAATTGCTCAGAGATGAAAAGTGCCAGCACTGAAAGCTCTTGCTAGCCAGCACCCTTCCTTGGAAGCGCTTTCACAGGCGCAGCAACACTGGGGCTTTGCGCTTCTCTACCCACCAAACGTCACGGTCACTATCTCTCCGTCTCGTGGACACGAGCTGAGAAATTGCAAATGTCGAGCAATTGCTCAGAGATGAAAAGTGCCAGCACTGAAAGCTGTTGCTAGCCAGCACCCTTCCTTGGAAGCGCTTTCACAGGCGCAGCAACACTGGGGCTTTGCGCTTCTCTAGCCACCAAACGTCACGGTCATTCTCTTTCCATCTCGTAGACACGAGCTGAGAGATTGCAAACGTCGAGCAATTGCTCAGAGATGAAAAGTGCCAGCACTGAAAGCTCTTGCTAGCCAGCACCCTTCCTTGGAAGCGCTTTCACAGGCGCAGCAACACTGGGGCTTTGCGCTTCTCTACCCACCAAACGTCACGGTCATTCTCTTTCCGTCTCGTAGACACGAGCTGAGAAATTGCAAACGTCGAGCAATTGCTCAGAGATGAAAAGTGCCAGCACTGAAAGCTGTTGCTAGCCAGCACCCTTCCTTGGAAGCGCTTTTGTAGCCCTTAGAACACTGGGGCTCTGGGCTTCTCTAGCCACCTAATCTTCTGCTCATCCTCTCGCGTAGTCTAAAGAGAGCTCAGGTGAGAAATTGCAAACGTCCAGCAATTGCTCAGAGATGAAAAGTGCCAGCACTGAAAGCTGTTGCTAGCCAGCACCCTTCCTTGGAAGCGCTTTCACAGGCGCAGCAACACTGGGGCTTTGCGCTTCTCTAGCCACCAAACGTCACGGTCATTCTCTTTCCATCTCGTAGACACGAGCTGAGAGATTGCAAACGTCGAGCAATTGCTCAGAGATGAAAAGTGCCAGCACTGAAAGCTCTTGCTAGCCAGCACCCTTCCTTGGAAGCGCTTTTGTAGCCCTTAGAATACTGGGGCTCTGGGCTTCTCTAGACAACTAATCTTCTGCTCATCCTCTCGTGCAGTCTAAACAGAGCTCAGGTGAGAAATTGCAAACGTCGAGCAATTGCTCAGAGATGAAAAGTGCCAGCACTGAAAGCTCTTGCTAGCCAGCACCCTTCCTTGCAAGCGCTTTTGTAGACCTAAGAACACTGGGGCTCTGGGCTTCTCTAGCCACCTAATCTTCTGCTCATCCTCTCGCGTAGTCTAAAGAGCGCTCAGGTGAGAAATTGCAAACCTCGAGCAATTGCTCAGAGATGAAAAGTGCCAGCACTGAAAGCTGTTGCTAGCCAGCACCCTTCCTTGGAAGCGCTTTCACAGGCGCAGCAACACTGGGGCTTTGCGCTTCTCTACCCACCAAACGTCACGGTCATTCTCTTTCCATCTCGTAGACACGAGCTGAGAGATTGCAAACGTCGAGCAATTGCTCAGAGATGAAAAGTGCTAGCACTGAAAGCTGTTGCTAGCCAGCACCCTTCCTTGGAAGCGCTTTCACAGGCGCAGCAACACTGGGGCTTTGCGCTTCTCTACCCACCAAACGTCACGGTCATTCTCTTTCCGTCTCGTAGACACGAGCTGAGAAATTGCAAACGTCGAGCAATTGCTCAGAGATGAAAAGTGCCAGCACTGAAAGCTGTTGCTAGCCAGCACCCTTCCTTGGAAGCGCTTTTGTACACCTAAGAACACTGGGGCTCTGGGCTTCTCTAGCCACCTAATCTTCTGCTCATCCTCTCGCGTAGTCTAAAGAGAGCTCAGGTGAGAAATTGCAAACGTCCAGCAATTGCTCAGAGATGAAAAGTGCCAGCACTGAAAGCTGTTGCTAGCCAGCACCCTTCCTTGGAAGCGCTTTCACAGGCGCAGCAACACTGGGGCTTTGCGCTTCTCTACCCACCAAACGTCACGGTCACTATCTCTCCGTCTCGTGGACACGAGCTGAGAAATTGCAAATGTCGAGCAATTGCTCAGAGATGAAAAGTGCCAGCACTGAAAGCTCTTGCTAGCCAGCACCCTTCCTTGGAAGCGCTTTCACAGGCGCAGCAACACTGGGGCTTTGCGCTTCTCTAGCCACCAAACGTCACGGTCATTCTCTTTCCATCTCGTAGACACGAGCTGAGAGATTGCAAACGTCGAGCAATTGCTCAGAGATGAAAAGTGCCAGCACTGAAAGCTCTTGCTAGCCAGCACCGTTCCTTGGAAGCGCTTTCACAGGCGCAGCAACACTGGGGCTTTGCGCTTCTCTACCCACCAAACGTCACGGTCATTCTCTTTCCGTCTCGTAGACACGAGCTGAGAAATTGCAAACGTCGAGCAATTGCTCAGAGATGAAAAGTGCCAGCACTGAAAGCTCTTGCTAGCCAGCACCCTTCCTTGCAAGCGCTTTTGTAGCCCTTTAGAACACTGGGGCTCTGTGTTTCTCTAGCCACCTAATCTTCTGCTCATCCTCTCGCGTAGTCTAAAGAGAGCTCAGGTGAGAAATTGCAAACCTCGAGCAATTGCTCAGAGATGAAAAGTGCCAGCACTGAAAGCTGTTGCTAGCCAGCACCCTTCCTTGGAAGCGCTTTCACAGGCGCAGCAACACTGGGGCTTTGCGCTTCTCTACCCCCCAAACGTCACGGTCACTATCTCTCCGTCTCGTGGACACGAGCTGAGAAATTGCAAATGTCGAGCAATTGCTCAGAGATGAAAAGTGCCAGCACTGAAAGCTGTTGCTAGCCAGCCCCCTTCCTTGGAAGCGCTTTCACAGGCGCAGCAACACTGGGGCTTTGCGCTTCTCTAGCCACCAAACGTCACGGTCATTCTCTTTCCATCTCGTAGACACGAGCTGAGAGATTGCAAACGTCGAGCAATTGCTCAGAGATGAAAAGTGCCAGCACTGAAAGCTCTTGCTAGCCAGCACCCTTCCTTGGAAGCGCTTTCACAGGCGCAGCAACACTGGGGCTTTGCGCTTCTCTACCCACCAAACGTCACGGTCATTCTCTTTCCGTCTCGTAGACACGAGCTGAGAAATTGAAAACGTCGAGCAATTGCTCAGAGATGAAAAGTGCCAGCACTGAAAGCTGTTGCTAGCCAGCACCCTTCCTTGCAAGCGCTTTTGTAGCCCTTTAGAACACTGGGGCTCTGTGTTTCTCTAGCCACCTAATCTTCTGCTCATCCTCTCGCGTAGTCTAAAGAGAGCTCAGGTGAGAAATTGCAAACGTCGAGCAATTGCTCAGAGATGAAAAGTGCCAGCACTGAAAGCTCTTGCTAGCCAGCACCCTTCCTTGGAAGCGCTTTCACAGGCGCAGCAACACTGGGGCTTTGCGCTTCTCTACCCCCCAAACGTCACGGTCACTATCTCTCCGTCTCGTGGACACGAGCTGAGAAATTGCAAATGTCGAGCAATTGCTCAGAGATGAAAAGTGCCAGCACTGAAAGCTGTTGCTAGCCAGCACCCTTCCTTGGAAGCGCTTTCACAGGCGCAGCAACACTGGGGCTTTGCGCTTCTCTAGCCACCAAACGTCACGGTCATTCTCTTTCCGTCTCGTAGACACGAGCTGAGAGATTGCAAACGTCGAGCAATTGCTCAGAGATGAAAAGTGCCAGCACTGAAAGCTCTTGCTAGCCAGCACCCTTCCTTGGAAGCGCTTTCACAGGCGCAGCAACACTGGGGCTTTGCGCTTCTCTACCCACCAAACGTCACGGTCATTCTCTTTCCGTCTCGTAGACACGAGCTGAGAAATTGCAAACGTCGAGCAATTGCTCAGAGATGAAAAGTGCCAGCACTGAAAGCTCTTGCTAGCCAGCACCCTTCCTTGCAAGCGCTTTTGTAGCCCTTTAGAACACTGGGGCTCTGTGTTTCTCTAGCCACCTAATCTTCTGCTCATCCTCTCGTGCAGTCTAAAGAGAGCTCAGGTGAGAAATTGCAAACGTCGAGCAATTGCTCAGAGATGAAAAGTGCCAGCACTGAAAGCTCTTGCTAGCCAGCACCCTTCCTTGGAAGCGCTTTCACAGGCGCAGCAACACTGGGGCTTTGCGCTTCTCTACCCCCCAAACGTCACGGTCACTATCTCTCCGTCTCGTGGACACGAGCTGAGAAATTGCAAATGTCGAGCAATTGCTCAGAGATGAAAAGTGCCAGCACTGAAAGCTGTTGCTAGCCAGCACCCTTCCTTGGAAGCGCTTTCACAGGCGCAGCAACACTGGGGCTTTGCGCTTCTCTACCCACCAAACGTCACGGTCATTCTCTTTCCATCTCATAGACACGAGCTGAGAGATTGCAAACGTCGAGCAATTGCTCAGAGATGAAAAGTGCCAGCACTGAAAGCTGTTTCTAGCCAGCACCCTTCCTTGCAAGCGCTTTTGTAGCCCTTTAGAACACTGGGGCTCTGTGTTTCTCTAGCCACCTAATCTTCTGCTCATCCTCTCGCGTAGTCTAAAGAGAGCTCAGGTGAGAAATTGCAAACGTCGAGCAATTGCTCAGAGATGAAAAGTGCCAGCACTGAAAGCTCTTGCTAGCCAGCACCCTTCCTTGGAAGCGCTTTCACAGGCGCAGCAACACTGGGGCTTTGCGCTTCTCTACCCACCAAACGTCACGGTCATTCTCTTTCCATCTCATAGACACGAGCTGAGAGATTGCAAACGTCGAGCAATTGCTCAGAGATGAAAAGTGCCAGCACTGAAAGCTCTTGCTAGCCAGCACCCTTCCTTGGAAGCGCTTTCACAGGCGCAGCAACACTGGGGCTTTGCGCTTCTCTACCCACCAAACGTCACGGTCATTCTCTTTCCGTCTCGTAGACACGAGCTGAGAAATTGAAAACGTCGAGCAATTGCTCAGAGATGAAAAGTGCCAGCACTGAAAGCTGTTGCTAGCCAGCACCCTTCCTTGCAAGCGCTTTTGTAGCCCTTTAGAACACTGGGGCTCTGTGTTTCTCTAGCCACCTAATCTTCTGCTCATCCTCTCGCGTAGTCTAAAGAGAGCTCAGGTGAGAAATTGCAAACGTCCAGCAATTGCTCAGAGATGAAAAGTGCCAGCACTGAAAGCTGTTGCTAGCCAGCACCCTTCCTTGGAAGCGCTTTCACAGGCGCAGCAACACTGGGGCTTTGCGCTTCTCTACCCCCCAAACGTCACGGTCACTATCTCTCCGTCTCGTGGACACGAGCTGAGAAATTGCAAATGTCGAGCAATTGCTCAGAGATGAAAAGTGCCAGCACTGAAAGCTGTTGCTAGCCAGCACCCTTCCTTGGAAGCGCTTTCACAGGCGCAGCAACACTGGGGCTTTGCGCTTCTCTACCCACCAAACGTCACGGTCATTCTCTTTCCATCTCGTAGACACGAGCTGAGAGATTGCAAACGTCGAGCAATTGCTCAGAGATGAAAAGTGCCAGCACTGAAAGCTCTTGCTAGCCAGCACCCTTCCTTGGAAGCGCTTTCACAGGCGCAGCAACACTGGGGCTTTGCGCTTCTCTACCCACCAAACGTCACGGTCATTCTCTTTCCGTCTCGTAGACACGAGCTGAGAAATTGCAAACGTCGAGCAATTGCTCAGAGATGAAAAGTGCCAGCACTGAAAGCTGTTGCTAGCCAGCACCCTTCCTTGCAAGCGCTTTTGTAGCCCTTTAGAACACTGGGGCTCTGTGTTTCTCTAGCCACCTAATCTTCTGCTCATCCTCTCGCGTAGTCTAAAGAGAGCTCAGGTGAGAAATTGCAAACGTCCAGCAATTGCTCAGAGATGAAAAGTGCCAGCACTGAAAGCTCTTGCTAGCCAGCACCCTTCCTTGGAAGCGCTTTCACAGGCGCAGCAACACTGGGGCTTTGCGCTTCTCTACCCCCCAAACGTCACGGTCACTATCTCTCCGTCTCGTGGACACGAGCTGAGAAATTGCAAATGTCGAGCAATTGCTCAGAGATGAAAAGTGCCAGCACTGAAAGCTCTTGCTAGCCAGCACCCTTCCTTGGAAGCGCTTTCACAGGCGCAGCAACACTGGGGCTTTGCGCTTCTCTAGCCACCAAACGTCACGGTCATTCTCTTTCCATCTCGTAGACACGAGCTGAGAGATTGCAAACGTCGAGCAATTGCTCAGAGATGAAAAGTGCCAGCACTGAAAGCTGTTGCTAGCCAGCACCCTTCCTTGCAAGCGCTTTTGTAGCCCTTTAGAACACTGGGGCTCTGTGTTTCTCTAGCCACCTAATCTTCTGCTCATCCTCTCGCGTAGTCTAAAGAGAGCTCAGGTGAGAAATTGCAAACGTCGAGCAATTGCTCAGAGATGAAAAGTGCCAGCACTGAAAGCTCTTGCTAGCCAGCACCCTTCCTTGGAAGCGCTTTCACAGGCGCAGCAACACTGGGGCTTTGCGCTTCTCTAGCCACCAAACGTCACGGTCATTCTCTTTCCATCTCATAGACACGAGCTGAGAGATTGCAAACGTCGAGCAATTGCTCAGAGATGAAAAGTGCCAGCACTGAAAGCTCTTGCTAGCCAGCACCCTTCCTTGCAAGCGCTTTCACAGGCGCAGCAACACTGGGGCTTTGCGCTTCTCTACCCACCAAACGTCACGGTCATTCTCTTTCCGTCTCGTAGACACGAGCTGAGAGATTGCAAACGTCGAGCAATTGCTCAGAGATGAAAAGTGCCAGCACTGAAAGCTGTTGCTAGCCAGCACCCTTCCTTGGAAGCGCTTTTGTAGCCCTTAGAACACTGGGGCTCTGGGCTTCTCTAGCCACCTAATCTTCTGCTCATTCTCTCGCGTAGTCTAAAGAGAGCTCAGGTGAGAAATTGCAAACGTCGAGCAATTGCTCAGAGATGAAAAGTGCCAGCACTGAAAGCTGTTGCTAGCCAGCACCCTTCCTTGGAAGCGCTTTCACAGGCGCAGCAACACTGGGGCTTTGCGCTTCTCTAGCCACCAAACGTCACGGTCATTCTCTTTCCATCTCGTAGACACGAGCTGAGAGATTGCAAACGTCGAGCAATTGCTCAGAGATGAAAAGTGCCAGCACTGAAAGCTCTTGCTAGCCAGCACCCTTCCTTGGAAGCGCTTTTGTAGCCCTTAGAATACTGGGGCTCTGGGCTTCTCTAGACAACTAATCTTCTGCTCATCCTCTCGTGCAGTCTAAACAGAGCTCAGGTGAGAAATTGCAAACGTCGAGCAATTGCTCAGAGATGAAAAGTGCCAGCACTGAAAGCTCTTGCTAGCCAGCACCCTTCCTTGCAAGCGCTTTTGTAGCCCTTTAGAACACTGGGGCTCTGGGCTTCTCTAGCCACCTAATCTTCTGCTCATCCTCTCGCGTAGTCTAAAGAGAGCTCAGGTGAGAAATTGCAAACGTCCAGCAATTGCTCAGAGATGAAAAGTGCCAGCACTGAAAGCTGTTGCTAGCCAGCACCCTTCCTTGGAAGCGCTTTCACAGGCGCAGCAACACTGGGGCTTTGCGCTTCTCTACCCCCCAAACGTCACGGTCACTATCTCTCCGTCTCGTGGACACGAGCTGAGAAATTGCAAATGTCGAGCAATTGCTCAGAGATGAAAAGTGCCAGCACTGAAAGCTGTTGCTAGCCAGCACCCTTCCTTGGAAGCGCTTTCACAGGCGCAGCAACACTGGGGCTTTGCGCTTCTCTAGCCACCAAACGTCACGGTCATTCTCTTTCCATCTCGTAGACACGAGCTGAGAGATTGCAAACGTCGAGCAATTGCTCAGAGATGAAAAGTGCCAGCACTGAAAGCTCTTGCTAGCCAGCACCCTTCCTTGGAAGCGCTTTCACAGGCGCAGCAACACTGGGGCTTTGCGCTTCTCTACCCACCAAACGTCACGGTCATTCTCTTTCCGTCTCGTAGACACGAGCTGAGAAATTGCAAACGTCGAGCAATTGCTCAGAGATGAAAAGTGCCAGCACTGAAAGCTGTTGCTAGCCAGCACCCTTCCTTGGAAGCGCTTTTGTAGCCCTTAGAACACTGGGGCTCTGGGCTTCTCTAGCCACCTAATCTTCTGCTCATTCTCTCGCGTAGTCTAAAGAGAGCTCAGGTGAGAAATTGCAAACGTCGAGCAATTGCTCAGAGATGAAAAGTGCCAGCACTGAAAGCTCTTGCTAGCCAGCACCCTTCCTTGGAAGCGCTTTCACAGGCGCAGCAACACTGGGGCTTTGCGCTTCTCTAGCCACCAAACGTCACGGTCATTCTCTTTCCATCTCGTAGACACGAGCTGAGAGATTGCAAACGTCGAGCAATTGCTCAGAGATGAAAAGTGCCAGCACTGAAAGCTGTTGCTAGCCAGCACCCTTCCTTGGAAGCGCTTTTGTAGCCCTTAGAATACTGGGGCTCTGGGCTTCTCTAGACAACTAATCTTCTGCTCATCCTCTCGTGCAGTCTAAACAGAGCTCAGGTGAGAAATTGCAAACGTCGAGCAATTGCTCAGAGATGAAAAGTGCCAGCACTGAAAGCTCTTGCTAGCCAGCACCCTTCCTTGCAAGCGCTTTTGTAGACCTAAAAACACTGGGGCTCTGGGCTTCTCTAGCCACCTAATCTTCTGCTCATCCTCTCGCGTAGTCTAAAGAGCGCTCAGGTGAGAAATTGCAAACGTCGAGCAATTGCTCAGAGATGAAAAGTGCCAGCACTGAAAGCTCTTGCTAGCCAGCACCCTTCCTTGGAAGCGCTTTCACAGGCGCAGCAACACTGGGGCTTTGCGCTTCTCTACCCACCAAACGTCACGGTCATTCTCTTTCCGTCTCGTAGACACGAGCTGAGAGATTGCAAACGTCGAGCAATTGCTCAGAGATGAAAAGTGCCAGCACTGAAAGCTGTTGCTAGCCAGCACCCTTCCTTGGAAGCGCTTTCACAGGCGCAGCAACACTGGGGCTTTGCGCTTCTCTAGCCACCAAACGTCACGGTCATTCTCTTTCCGTCTCGTAGACACGAGCTGAGAAATTGAAAACGTCGAGCAATTGCTCAGAGATGAAAAGTGCCAGCACTGAAAGCTCTTGCTAGCCAGCACCCTTCCTTGCAAGCGCTTTTGTAGACCTAAGAACACTGGGGCTCTGGGCTTCTCTAGCCACCTAATCTTCTGCTCATCCTCTCGCGTAGTCTAAAGAGAGCTCAGGTGAGAAATTGCAAACGTCCAGCAATTGCTCAGAGATGAAAAGTGCCAGCACTGAAAGCTGTTCCTAGCCAGCACCCTTCCTTGGAAGCGCTTTCACAGGCGCAGCAACACTGGGGCTTTGCGCTTCTCTACCCACCAAACGTCACGGTCACTATCTCTCCGTCTCGTGGACACGAGCTGAGAAATTGCAAATGTCGAGCAATTGCTCAGAGATGAAAAGTGCCAGCACTGAAAGCTGTTGCTAGCCAGCCCCCTTCCTTGCAAGCGCTTTCACAGGCGCAGCAACACTGGGGCTTTGCGCTTCTCTAGCCACCAAACGTCACGGTCATTCTCTTTCCATCTCGTAGACACGAGCTGAGAGATTGCAAACGTCGAGCAATTGCTCAGAGATGAAAAGTGCCAGCACTGAAAGCTCTTGCTAGCCAGCACCCTTCCTTGGAAGCGCTTTCACAGGCGCAGCAACACTGGGGCTTTGCGCTTCTCTACCCACCAAACGTCACGGTCATTCTCTTTCCGTCTCGTAGACACGAGCTGAGAAATTGAAAACGTCAAGCAATTGCTCAGAGATGAAAAGTGCCAGCACTGAAAGCTGTTTCTAGCCAGCACCCTTCCTTGCAAGCGCTTTTGTAGCCCTTTAGAACACTGGGGCTCTGTGTTTCTCTAGCCACCTAATCTTCTGCTCATCCTCTCGCGTAGTCTAAAGAGAGCTCAGGTGAGAAATTGCAAACGTCCAGCAATTGCTCAGAGATGAAAAGTGCCAGCACTGAAAGCTCTTGCTAGCCAGCACCCTTCCTTGCAAGCGCTTTCACAGGCGCAGCAACACTGGGGCTTTGCGCTTCTCTACCCCCCAAACGTCACGGTCACTATCTCTCCGTCTCGTGGACACGAGCTGAGAGATTGCAAACGTCGAGCAATTGCTCAGAGATGAAAAGTGCCAGCACTGAAAGCTCTTGCTAGCCAGCACCCTTCCTTGGAAGCGCTTTCACAGGCGCAGCAACACTGGGGCTTTGCGCTTCTCTAGCCACCAAACGTCACGGTCATTCTCTTTCCATCTCGTAGACACGAGCTGAGAGATTGCAAACGTCGAGCAATTGCTCAGAGATGAAAAGTGCCAGCACTGAAAGCTCTTGCTAGCCAGCACCCTTCCTTGCAAGCGCTTTCACAGGCGCAGCAACACTGGGGCTTTGCGCTTCTCTACCCACCAAACGTCACGGTCATTCTCTTTCCGTCTCGTAGACACGAGCTGAGAAATTGCAAACGTCGAGCAATTGCTCAGAGATGAAAAGTGCCAGCACTGAAAGCTCTTGCTAGCCAGCACCCTTCCTTGCAAGCGCTTTTGTAGCCCTTTAGAACACTGGGGCTCTGTGTTTCTCTAGCCACCTAATCTTCTGCTCATCCTCTCGCGTAGTCTAAAGAGAGCTCAGGTGAGAAATTGCAAACGTCCAGCAATTGCTCAGAGATGAAAAGTGCCAGCACTGAAAGCTCTTGCTAGCCAGCACCCTTCCTTGCAAGCGCTTTCACAGGCGCAGCAACACTGGGGCTTTGCGCTTCTCTACCCCCCAAACGTCACGGTCACTATCTCTCCGTCTCGTGGACACGAGCTGAGAAATTGCAAACGTCGAGCAATTGCTCAGAGATGAAAAGTGCCAGCACTGAAAGCTCTTGCTAGCCAGCACCCTTCCTTGGAAGCACTTTCACAGGCGCAGCAACACTGGGGCTTTGCGCTTCTCTAGCCACCAAACGTCACGGTCATTCTCTTTCCATCTCGTAGACACGACCTGAGAAATTGCAAACGTCGAGCAATTGCTCAGAGATGAAAAGTGCCAGCACTGAAAGCTGTTGCTAGCCAGCACCCTTCCTTGCAAGCGCTTTTGTAGCCCTTTAGAACACTGGGGCTCTGTGTTTCTCTAGCCACCTAATCTTCTGCTCATCCTCTCGCGTAGTCTAAAGAGAGCTCAGGTGAGAAATTGCAAACGTCGAGCAATTGCTCAGAGATGAAAAGTGCCAGCACTGAAAGCTCTTGCTAGCCAGCACCCTTCCTTGGAAGCGCTTTCACAGGCGCAGCAACACTGGGGCTTTGCGCTTCTCTACCCACCAAACGTCACGGTCATTCTCTTTCCATCTCGTAGACACGAGCTGAGAAATTGCAAACGTCGAGCAATTGCTCAGAGATGAAAAGTGCCAGCACTGAAAGCTGTTTCTAGCCAGCACCCTTCCTTGCAAGCGCTTTTGTAGCCCTTTAGAACACTGGGGCTCTGTGTTTCTCTGGCCACCTAATCTTCTGCTCATCCTCTCGCGTAGTCTAAAGAGAGCTCAGGTGAGAAATTGCAAACGTCGAGCAATTGCTCAGAGATGAAAAGTGCCAGCACTGAAAGCTCTTGCTAGCCAGCACCCTTCCTTGGAAGCGCTTTCACAGGCGCAGCAACACTGGGGCTTTGCGCTTCTCTACCCACCAAACGTCACGGTCATTCTCTTTCCATCTCGTAGACGCGAGCTGAGAGATTGCAAACGTCGAGCAATTGCTCAGAGATGAAAAGTGCCAGCACTGAAAGCTGTTGCTAGCCAGCACCCTTCCTTGGAAGCGCTTTCACAGGCGCAGCAACACTGGGGCTTTGCGCTTCTCTACCCACCAAACGTCACGGTCATTCTCTTTCCATCTCGTAGACACGAGCTGAGAAATTGCAAACGTCGAGCAATTGCTCAGAGATGAAAAGTGCCAGCACTGAAAGCTGTTGCTAGCCAGCACCCTTCCTTGGAAGCGCTTTCACAGGCGCAGCAACACTGGGGCTTTGCGCTTCTCTACCCACCAAACGTCACGGTCATTCTCTTTCCATCTCGTAGACACGAGCTGAGAAATTGCAAACGTCGAGCAATTGCTCAGAGATGAAAAGTGCCAGCACTGAAAGCTGTTTCTAGCCAGCACCCTTCCTTGCAAGCGCTTTTGTAGCCCTTTAGAACACTGGGGCTCTGTGTTTCTCTAGCCACCTAATCTTCTGCTCATCCTCTCGCGTAGTCTAAAGAGAGCTCAGGTGAGAAATTGCAAACGTCGAGCAATTGCTCAGAGATGAAAAGTGCCAGCACTGAAAGCTGTTGCTAGCCAGCACCCTTCCTTGGAAGCGCTTTCACAGGCGCAGCAACACTGGGGCTTTGCGCTTCTCTACCCACCAAACGTCACGGTCATTCTCTTTCCATCTCGTAGACACGAGCTGAGAGATTGCAAACGTCGAGCAATTGCTCAGAGATGAAAAGTGCCAGCACTTTAAGCTGTTGCTAGCCAGCACCCTTCCTTGGAAGCGCTTTCACAGGCGCAGCAACACTGGGGCTTTGCGCTTCTCTAGCCACCAAACGTCACGGTCATTCTCTTTCCGTCTCGTAGACACGAGCTGAGAGATTGCAAACGTCGAGCAATTGCTCAGAGATGAAAAGTGCCAGCACTGAAAGCTCTTGCTAGCCAGCACCCTTCCTTGGAAGCGCTTTTGTAGCCCTTAGAATACTGGGGCTCTGGGGCTTCTCTAGCCAACTAATCTTCTGCTCATCCTCTCGTGCAGTCTAAACAGAGCTCAGGTGAGACATTGCAAACATCGAGCAATTGCTCAGAGATGAAAAGTGCCAGCACTGAAAGCTCTTGCTAGCCAGCACCCTTCCTTGCAAGCGCTTTTGTAGCCCTTTAGAACACTGGGGCTCTGTGTTTCTCTAGCCACCTAATCTTCTGCTCATCCTCTCGCGTAGTCTAAAGAGAGCTCAGGTGAGAAATTGCAAACGTCGAGCAATTGCTCAGAGATGAAAAGTGCCAGCACTGAAAGCTGTTGCTAGCCAGCACCCTTCCTTGGAAGCGCTTTCACAGGCGCAGCAACACTGGGGCTTTGCGCTTCTCTACCCCCCAAACGTCACGGTCACTATCTCTCCGTCTCGTGGACACGAGCTGAGAAATTGCAAATGTCGAGCAATTGCTCAGAGATGAAAAGTGCCAGCACTGAAAGCTGTTGCTAGCCAGCACCCTTCCTTGGAAGCGCTTTCACAGGCGCAGCAACACTGGGGCTTTGCGCTTCTCTAGCCACCAAACGTCACGGTCATTCTCTTTCCATCTCGTAGACACGAGCTGAGAGATTGCAAACGTCGAGGAATTGCTCAGAGATGAAAAGTGCCAGCACTGAAAGCTGTTGCTAGCCAGCACCCTTCCTTGGAAGCGCTTTCACAGGCGCAGCAACACTGGGGCTTTGCGCTTCTCTACCCACCAAACGTCACGGTCATTCTCTTTCCGTCTCGTAGACACGAGCTGAGAAATTGCAAACGTCGAGCAATTGCTCAGAGATGAAAAGTGCCAGCACTGAAAGCTGTTTCTAGCCAGCACCCTTCCTTGCAAGCGCTTTTGTAGCCCTTTAGAACACTGGGGCTCTGTGTTTCTCTAGCCACCTAATCTTCTGCTCATCCTCTCGCGTAGTCTAAAGAGAGCTCAGGTGAGAAATTGCAAACGTCCAGCAATTGCTCAGAGATGAAAAGTGCCAGCACTGAAAGCTCTTGCTAGCCAGCACCCTTCCTTGCAAGCGCTTTCACAGGCGCAGCAACACTGGGGCTTTGCGCTTCTCTACCCACCAAACGTCACGGTCATTCTCTTTCCATCTCGTAGACACGAGCTGAGAGATTGCAAACGTCGAGCAATTGCTCAGAGATGAAAAGTGCCAGCACTGAAAGCTCTTGCTAGCCAGCACCCTTCCTTGGAAGCGCTTTCACAGGCACAGCAACACTGGGGCTTTGCGCTTCTCTAGCCACCAAACGTCACGGTCATTCTCTTTCCATCTCGTAGACACGAGCTGAGAAATTGCAAACGTCGAGCAATTGCTCAGAGATGAAAAGTGCCAGCACTGAAAGCTGTTTCTAGCCAGCACCCTTCCTTGCAAGCGCTTTTGTAGCCCTTAGAACACCGGGGCTCTGTGTTTCTCTAGCCACCTAATCTTCTGCTCATCCTCTCGCGTAGTCTAAAGAGAGCTCAGGTGAGAAATTGCAAACGTCGAGCAATTGCTCAGAGATGAAAAGTGCCAGCACTGAAAGCTCTTGCTAGCCAGCACCCTTCCTTGCAAGCGCTTTCACAGGCGCAGCAACACTGGGGCTTTGCGCTTCTCTACCCCCCAAACGTCACGGTCACTATCTCTCCGTCTCGTGGACACGAGCTGAGAAATTGCAAATGTCGAGCAATTGCTCAGAGATGAAAAGTGCCAGCACTGAAAGCTCTTGCTAGCCAGCACCCTTCCTTGGAAGCGCTTTCACAGGCGCAGCAACACTGGGGCTTTGCGCTTCTCTAGCCACCAAACGTCACGGTCATTCTCTTTCCATCTCGTAGACACGAGCTGAGAGATTGCAAACGTCGAGCAATTGCTCAGAGATGAAAAGTGCCAGCACTGAAAGCTCTTGCTAGCCAGCACCCTTCCTTGCAAGCGCTTTCACAGGCGCAGCAACACTGGGGCTTTGCGCTTCTCTACCCACCAAACGTCACGGTCATTCTCTTTCCGTCTCGTAGACACGAGCTGAGAAATTGCAAACGTCGAGCAATTGCTCAGAGATGAAAAGTGCCAGCACTGAAAGCTCTTGCTAGCCAGCACCCTTCCTTGCAAGCGCTTTTGTAGCCCTTTAGAACACTGGGGCTCTGTGTTTCTCTAGCCACCTAATCTTCTGCTCATCCTCTCGCGTAGTCTAAAGAGAGCTCAGGTGAGAAATTGCAAACGTCCAGCAATTGCTCAGAGATGAAAAGTGCCAGCACTGAAAGCTCTTGCTAGCCAGCACCCTTCCTTGCAAGCGCTTTCACAGGCGCAGCAACACTGGGGCTTTGCGCTTCTCTACCCCCCAAACGTCACGGTCACTATCTCTCCGTCTCGTGGACACGAGCTGAGAAATTGCAAACGTCGAGCAATTGCTCAGAGATGAAAAGTGCCAGCACTGAAAGCTCTTGCTAGCCAGCACCCTTCCTTGGAAGCACTTTCACAGGCGCAGCAACACTGGGGCTTTGCGCTTCTCTAGCCACCAAACGTCACGGTCATTCTCTTTCCATCTCGTAGACACGACCTGAGAAATTGCAAACGTCGAGCAATTGCTCAGAGATGAAAAGTGCCAGCACTGAAAGCTGTTTCTAGCCAGCACCCTTCCTTGCAAGCGCTTTTGTAGCCCTTTAGAACACTGGGGCTCTGTGTTTCTCTAGCCACCTAATCTTCTGCTCATCCTCTCGCGTAGTCTAAAGAGAGCTCTGGTGAGAAATTGCAAACGTCGAGCAATTGCTCAGAGATGAAAAGTGCCAGCACTGAAAGCTCTTGCTAGCCAGCACCCTTCCTTGGAAGCGCTTTCACAGGCGCAGCAACACTGGGGCTTTGCGCTTCTCTACCCACCAAACGTCACGGTCATTCTCTTTCCATCTCGTAGACACGAGCTGAGAAATTGCAAACGTCGAGCAATTGCTCAGAGATGAAAAGTGCCAGCACTGAAAGCTCTTGCTAGCCAGCACCCTTCCTTGCAAGCGCTTTTGTAGCCCTTTAGAACACTGGGGCTCTGTGTTTCTCTGGCCACCTAATCTTCTGCTCATCCTCTCGCGTAGTCTAAAGAGAGCTCAGGTGAGAAATTGCAAACGTCGAGCAATTGCTCAGAGATGAAAAGTGCCAGCACTGAAAGCTCTTGCTAGCCAGCACCCTTCCTTGGAAGCGCTTTCACAGGCGCAGCAACACTGGGGCTTTGCGCTTCTCTACCCACCAAACGTCACGGTCATTCTCTTTCCATCTCGTAGACGCGAGCTGAGAGATTGCAAACGTCGAGCAATTGCTCAGAGATGAAAAGTGCCAGCACTGAAAGCTGTTGCTAGCCAGCACCCTTCCTTGGAAGCGCTTTCACAGGCGCAGCAACACTGGGGCTTTGCGCTTCTCTACCCACCAAACGTCACGGTCATTCTCTTTCCATCTCGTAGACACGAGCTGAGAAATTGCAAACGTCGAGCAATTGCTCAGAGATGAAAAGTGCCAGCACTGAAAGCTGTTGCTAGCCAGCACCCTTCCTTGGAAGCGCTTTCACAGGCGCAGCAACACTGGGGCTTTGCGCTTCTCTACCCACCAAACGTCACGGTCATTCTCTTTCCATCTCGTAGACACGAGCTGAGAAATTGCAAACGTCGAGCAATTGCTCAGAGATGAAAAGTGCCAGCACTGAAAGCTGTTTCTAGCCAGCACCCTTCCTTGCAAGCGCTTTTGTAGCCCTTTAGAACACTGGGGCTCTGTGTTTATCTAGCCACCTAATCTTCTGCTCATCCTCTCGCGTAGTCTAAAGAGAGCTCAGGTGAGAAATTGCAAACGTCGAGCAATTGCTCAGAGATGAAAAGTGCCAGCACTGAAAGCTGTTGCTAGCCAGCACCCTTCCTTGGAAGCGCTTTCACAGGCGCAGCAACACTGGGGCTTTGCGCTTCTCTACCCCCCAAACGTCACGGTCACTATCTCTCCGTCTCGTGGACACGAGCTGAGAAATTGCAAATGTCGAGCAATTGCTCAGAGATGAAAAGTGCCAGCACTGAAAGCTGTTGCTAGCCAGCACCCTTCCTTGGAAGCGCTTTCACAGGCGCAGCAACACTGGGGCTTTGCGCTTCTCTAGCCACCAAACGTCACGGTCATTCTCTTTCCATCTCGTAGACACGAGCTGAGAGATTGCAAACGTCGAGGAATTGCTCAGAGATGAAAAGTGCCAGCACTGAAAGCTGTTGCTAGCCAGCACCCTTCCTTGGAAGCGCTTTCACAGGCGCAGCAACACTGGGGCTTTGCGCTTCTCTACCCACCAAACGTCACGGTCATTCTCTTTCCGTCTCGTAGACACGAGCTGAGAAATTGCAAACGTCGAGCAATTGCTCAGAGATGAAAAGTGCCAGCACTGAAAGCTGTTTCTAGCCAGCACCCTTCCTTGCAAGCGCTTTTGTAGCCCTTTAGAACACTGGGGCTCTGGGCTTCTCTAGCCACCTAATCTTCTGCTCATCCTCTCGCGTAGTCTAAAGAGAGCTCAGGTGAGAAATTGCAAACGTCCAGCAATTGCTCAGAGATGAAAAGTGCCAGCACTGAAAGCTCTTGCTAGCCAGCACCCTTCCTTGCAAGCGCTTTCACAGGCGCAGCAACACTGGGGCTTTGCGCTTCTCTACCCACCAAACGTCACGGTCATTCTCTTTCCATCTCGTAGACACGAGCTGAGAGATTGCAAACGTCGAGCAATTGCTCAGAGATGAAAAGTGCCAGCACTGAAAGCTCTTGCTAGCCAGCACCCTTCCTTGGAAGCGCTTTCACAGGCACAGCAACACTGGGGCTTTGCGCTTCTCTACCCACCAAACGTCACGGTCATTCTCTTTCCATCTCGTAGACACGAGCTGAGAAATTGCAAACGTCGAGCAATTGCTCAGAGATGAAAAGTGCCAGCACTGAAAGCTGTTTCTAGCCAGCACCCTTCCTTGCAAGCGCTTTTGTAGCCCTTAGAACACCGGGGCTCTGTGTTTCTCTAGCCACCTAATCTTCTGCTCATCCTCTCGCGTAGTCTAAAGAGAGCTCAGGTGAGAAATTGCAAACGTCGAGCAATTGCTCAGAGATGAAAAGTGCCAGCACTGAAAGCTCTTGCTAGCCAGCACCCTTCCTTGGAAGCGCTTTCACAGGCGCAGCAACACTGGGGCTTTGCGCTTCTCTACCCACCAAACGTCACGGTCATTCTCTTTCCATCTCGTAGACACGAGCTGAGAGATTGCAAACGTCGAGCAATTGCTCAGAGATGAAAAGTGCCAGCACTGAAAGCTGTTGCTAGCCAGCACCCTTCCTTGGAAGCGCTTTCACAGGCGCAGCAACACTGGGGCTTTGCGCTTCTCTAGCCACCAAACGTCACGGTCATTCTCTTTCCGTCTCGTAGACACGAGCTGAGAGATTGCAAACGTCGAGCAATTGCTCAGAGATGAAAAGTGCCAGCACTGAAAGCTCTTGCTAGCCAGCACCCTTCCTTGGAAGCGCTTTTGTAGCCCTTAGAATACTGGGGCTCTGGGGCTTCTCTAGCCAACTAATCTTCTGCTCATCCTCTCGTGCAGTCTAAACAGAGCTCAGGTGAGACATTGCAAACATCGAGCAATTGCTCAGAGATGAAAAGTGCCAGCACTGAAAGCTCTTGCTAGCCAGCACCCTTCCTTGGAAGCGCTTTCACAGGCGCAGCAACACTGGGGCTTTGCGCTTCTCTACCCACCAAACGTCACGGTCATTCTCTTTCCGTCTCGTAGACACGAGCTGAGAAATTGCAAACGTCGAGCAATTGCTCAGAGATGAAAAGTGCCAGCACTGAAAGCTGTTTCTAGCCAGCACCCTTCCTTGCAAGCGCTTTTGTAGCCCTTTAGAACACTGGGGCTCTGGGCTTCTCTAGCCACCTAATCTTCTGCTCATCCTCTCGCGTAGTCTAAAGAGAGCTCAGGTGAGAAATTGCAAACGTCCAGCAATTGCTCAGAGATGAAAAGTGCCAGCACTGAAAGCTCTTGCTAGCCAGCACCCTTCCTTGCAAGCGCTTTTGTAGCCCTTTAGAACACTGGGGCTCTGTGTTTCTCTAGCCACCTAATCTTCTGCTCATCCTCTCGCGTAGTCTAAAGAGAGCTCAGGTGAGAAATTGCAAACGTCGAGCAATTGCTCAGAGATGAAAAGTGCCAGCACTGAAAGCTGTTGCTAGCCAGCACCCTTCCTTGGAAGCGCTTTCACAGGCGCAGCAACACTGGGGCTTTGCGCTTCTCTACCCCCCAAACGTCACGGTCACTATCTCTCCGTCTCGTGGACACGAGCTGAGAAATTGCAAATGTCGAGCAATTGCTCAGAGATGAAAAGTGCCAGCACTGAAAGCTCTTGCTAGCCAGCACCCTTCCTTGGAAGCGCTTTCACAGGCGCAGCAACACTGGGGCTTTGCGCTTCTCTAGCCACCAAACGTCACGGTCATTCTCTTTCCATCTCGTAGACACGAGCTGAGAGATTGCAAACGTCGAGGAATTGCTCAGAGATGAAAAGTGCCAGCACTGAAAGCTGTTGCTAGCCAGCACCCTTCCTTGGAAGCGCTTTCACAGGCGCAGCAACACTGGGGCTTTGCGCTTCTCTACCCACCAAACGTCACGGTCATTCTCTTTCCGTCTCGTAGACACGAGCTGAGAAATTGCAAACGTCGAGCAATTGCTCAGAGATGAAAAGTGCCAGCACTGAAAGCTGTTTCTAGCCAGCACCCTTCCTTGCAAGCGCTTTTGTAGCCCTTTAGAACACTGGGGCTCTGTGTTTCTCTAGCCACCTAATCTTCTGCTCATCCTCTCGCGTAGTCTAAAGAGAGCTCAGGTGAGAAATTGCAAACGTCCAGCAATTGCTCAGAGATGAAAAGTGCCAGCACTGAAAGCTCTTGCTAGCCAGCACCCTTCCTTGCAAGCGCTTTCACAGGCGCAGCAACACTGGGGCTTTGCGCTTCTCTACCCACCAAACGTCACGGTCATTCTCTTTCCATCTCGTAGACACGAGCTGAGAGATTGCAAACGTCGAGCAATTGCTCAGAGATGAAAAGTGCCAGCACTGAAAGCTCTTGCTAGCCAGCACCCTTCCTTGGAAGCGCTTTCACAGGCACAGCAACACTGGGGCTTTGCGCTTCTCTAGCCACCAAACGTCACGGTCATTCTCTTTCCGTCTCGTAGACACGAGCTGAGAAATTGCAAACGTCGAGCAATTGCTCAGAGATGAAAAGTGCCAGCACTGAAAGCTGTTTCTAGCCAGCACCCTTCCTTGCAAGCGCTTTTGTAGCCCTTAGAACACCGGGGCTCTGTGTTTCTCTAGCCACCTAATCTTCTGCTCATCCTCTCGCGTAGTCTAAAGAGAGCTCAGGTGAGAAATTGCAAACGTCGAGCAATTGCTCAGAGATGAAAAGTGCCAGCACTGAAAGCTCTTGCTAGCCAGCACCCTTCCTTGGAAGCGCTTTCACAGGCGCAGCAACACTGGGGCTTTGCGCTTCTCTACCCACCAAACGTCACGGTCATTCTCTTTCCATCTCGTAGACACGAGCTGAGAGATTGCAAACGTCGAGCAATTGCTCAGAGATGAAAAGTGCCAGCACTGAAAGCTCTTGCTAGCCAGCACCCTTCCTTGGAAGCGCTTTTGTAGCCCTTAGAATACTGGGGCTCTGGGGCTTCTCTAGCCAACTAATCTTCTGCTCATCCTCTCGTGCAGTCTAAACAGAGCTCAGGTGAGACATTGCAAACATCGAGCAATTGCTCAGAGATGAAAAGTGCCAGCACTGAAAGCTCTTGCTAGCCAGCACCCTTCCTTGCAAGCGCTTTTGTAGCCCTTTAGAACACTGGGGCTCTGTGTTTCTCTAGCCACCTAATCTTCTGCTCATCCTCTCGCGTAGTCTAAAGAGAGCTCAGGTGAGAAATTGCAAACGTCGAGCAATTGCTCAGAGATGAAAAGTGCCAGCACTGAAAGCTCTTGCTAGCCAGCACCCTTCCTTGGAAGCGCTTTCACAGGCGCAGCAACACTGGGGCTTTGCGCTTCTCTACCCCCCAAACGTCACGGTCACTATCTCTCCGTCTCGTGGACACGAGCTGAGAAATTGCAAATGTCGAGCAATTGCTCAGAGATGAAAAGTGCCAGCACTGAAAGCTCTTGCTAGCCAGCACCCTTCCTTGGAAGCGCTTTCACAGGCGCAGCAACACTGGGGCTTTGCGCTTCTCTAGCCACCAAACGTCACGGTCATTCTCTTTCCATCTCGTAGACACGAGCTGAGAGATTGCAAACGTCGAGGAATTGCTCAGAGATGAAAAGTGCCAGCACTGAAAGCTGTTGCTAGCCAGCACCCTTCCTTGGAAGCGCTTTCACAGGCGCAGCAACACTGGGGCTTTGCGCTTCTCTACCCACCAAACGTCACGGTCATTCTCTTTCCGTCTCGTAGACACGAGCTGAGAAATTGCAAACGTCGAGCAATTGCTCAGAGATGAAAAGTGCCAGCACTGAAAGCTGTTTCTAGCCAGCACCCTTCCTTGCAAGCGCTTTTGTAGCCCTTTAGAACACTGGGGCTCTGTGTTTCTCTAGCCACCTAATCTTCTGCTCATCCTCTCGCGTAGTCTAAAGAGAGCTCAGGTGAGAAATTGCAAACGTCCAGCAATTGCTCAGAGATGAAAAGTGCCAGCACTGAAAGCTCTTGCTAGCCAGCACCCTTCCTTGCAAGCGCTTTTGTAGCCCTTTAGAACACTGGGGCTCTGTGTTTCTCTAGCCACCTAATCTTCTGCTCATCCTCTCGCGTAGTCTAAAGAGAGCTCAGGTGAGAAATTGCAAACGTCGAGCAATTGCTCAGAGATGAAAAGTGCCAGCACTGAAAGCTGTTGCTAGCCAGCACCCTTCCTTGGAAGCGCTTTCACAGGCGCAGCAACACTGGGGCTTTGCGCTTCTCTACCCCCCAAACGTCACGGTCACTATCTCTCCGTCTCGTGGACACGAGCTGAGAAATTGCAAATGTCGAGCAATTGCTCAGAGATGAAAAGTGCCAGCACTGAAAGCTCTTGCTAGCCAGCACCCTTCCTTGGAAGCGCTTTCACAGGCGCAGCAACACTGGGGCTTTGCGCTTCTCTAGCCACCAAACGTCACGGTCATTCTCTTTCCATCTCGTAGACACGAGCTGAGAGATTGCAAACGTCGAGGAATTGCTCAGAGATGAAAAGTGCCAGCACTGAAAGCTGTTGCTAGCCAGCACCCTTCCTTGGAAGCGCTTTCACAGGCGCAGCAACACTGGGGCTTTGCGCTTCTCTACCCACCAAACGTCACGGTCATTCTCTTTCCGTCTCGTAGACACGAGCTGAGAAATTGCAAACGTCGAGCAATTGCTCAGAGATGAAAAGTGCCAGCACTGAAAGCTGTTTCTAGCCAGCACCCTTCCTTGCAAGCGCTTTTGTAGCCCTTTAGAACACTGGGGCTCTGTGTTTCTCTAGCCACCTAATCTTCTGCTCATCCTCTCGCGTAGTCTAAAGAGAGCTCAGGTGAGAAATTGCAAACGTCCAGCAATTGCTCAGAGATGAAAAGTGCCAGCACTGAAAGCTCTTGCTAGCCAGCACCCTTCCTTGCAAGCGCTTTCACAGGCGCAGCAACACTGGGGCTTTGCGCTTCTCTACCCACCAAACGTCACGGTCATTCTCTTTCCATCTCGTAGACACGAGCTGAGAGATTGCAAACGTCGAGCAATTGCTCAGAGATGAAAAGTGCCAGCACTGAAAGCTCTTGCTAGCCAGCACCCTTCCTTGGAAGCGCTTTCACAGGCACAGCAACACTGGGGCTTTGCGCTTCTCTAGCCACCAAACGTCACGGTCATTCTCTTTCCGTCTCGTAGACACGAGCTGAGAAATTGCAAACGTCGAGCAATTGCTCAGA
This sequence comes from Sarcoramphus papa, assembly GCA_037962945.1. Lineage (NCBI taxonomy): Eukaryota > Metazoa > Chordata > Aves > Accipitriformes > Cathartidae > Sarcoramphus > Sarcoramphus papa. The sequence continues at coordinate 78,019,921 of CM075587.1, forward strand.
GATGAAAAGTGCCAGCACTGAAAGCTGTTTCTAGCCAGCACCCTTCCTTGCAAGCGCTTTTGTAGCCCTTAGAACACCGGGGCTCTGTGTTTCTCTAGCCACCTAATCTTCTGCTCATCCTCTCGCGTAGTCTAAAGAGAGCTCAGGTGAGAAATTGCAAACGTCGAGCAATTGCTCAGAGATGAAAAGTGCCAGCACTGAAAGCTCTTGCTAGCCAGCACCCTTCCTTGGAAGCGCTTTCACAGGCGCAGCAACACTGGGGCTTTGCGCTTCTCTACCCACCAAACGTCACGGTCATTCTCTTTCCATCTCGTAGACACGAGCTGAGAGATTGCAAACGTCGAGCAATTGCTCAGAGATGAAAAGTGCCAGCACTGAAAGCTGTTGCTAGCCAGCACCCTTCCTTGGAAGCGCTTTCACAGGCGCAGCAACACTGGGGCTTTGCGCTTCTCTAGCCACCAAACGTCACGGTCATTCTCTTTCCGTCTCGTAGACACGAGCTGAGAGATTGCAAACGTCGAGCAATTGCTCAGAGATGAAAAGTGCCAGCACTGAAAGCTCTTGCTAGCCAGCACCCTTCCTTGGAAGCGCTTTTGTAGCCCTTAGAATACTGGGGCTCTGGGGCTTCTCTAGCCAACTAATCTTCTGCTCATCCTCTCGTGCAGTCTAAACAGAGCTCAGGTGAGACATTGCAAACATCGAGCAATTGCTCAGAGATGAAAAGTGCCAGCACTGAAAGCTCTTGCTAGCCAGCACCCTTCCTTGGAAGCGCTTTTGTAGCCCTTAGAACACTGGGGCTCTGGGCTTCTCTAGCCACCTAATCTTCTGCTCATCCTCTCGCGCAGTCTAAAGAGAGCTCAGGTGAGAAATTGCAAACGTCGAGGAATTGCTCAGAGATGAAAAGTGCCAGCACTGAAAGCTCTTGCTAGCCAGCACCCTTCCTTGGAAGCGCTTTCACAGGCGCAGCAACACTGGGGCTTTGCGCTTCTCTACCCACCAAACGTCACGGTCACTATCTCTCCGTCTCGTGGACACGAGCTGAGAAATTGCAAATGTCGAGCAATTGCTCAGAGATGAAAAGTGCCAGCACTGAAAGCTCTTGCTAGCCAGCACCCTTCCTTGGAAGCGCTTTCACAGGCGCAGCAACACTGGGGCTTTGCTCTTCTCTACCCACCAAACGTCACGGTCATTCTCTTTCCATCTCGTAGACACGAGCTGAGAGATTGCAAACGTCGAGCAATTGCTCAGAGATGAAAAGTGCCAGCACTGAAAGCTCTTGCTAGCCAGCACCCTTCCTTGGAAGCGCTTTCACAGGCGCAGCAACACTGGGGCTTTGCGCTTCTCTAGCCACCAAACGTCACGGTCATTCTCTTTCCGTCTCGTAGACACGAGCTGAGAAATTGCAAACGTCGAGCAATTGCTCAGAGATGAAAAGTGCCAGCACTGAAAGCTGTTGCTAGCCAGCACCCTTCCTTGCAAGCGCTTTTGTAGCCCTTTAGAACACTGGGGCTCTGTGTTTCTCTAGCCACCTAATCTTCTGCTCATCCTCTCGCGTAGTCTAAAGAGAGCTCAGGTGAGAAATTGCAAACGTCGAGCAATTGCTCAGAGATGAAAAGTGCCAGCACTGAAAGCTCTTGCTAGCCAGCACCCTTCCTTGGAAGCGCTTTAACAGGCGCAGCAACACTGGGGCTTTGCGCTTCTCTACCCACCAAACATCACGGTCACTATCTCTCCGTCTCGTAGAAACGAGCTGAGAGATTGCAAACGTCGAGCAATTGCTCAGAGATGAAAAGTGCCAGCACTGAAAGCTCTTGCTAGCCAGCACCCTTCCTTGGAAGCGCTTTTGTAGACCTAAGAACACTGGGGCTCTGGGCTTCTCTAGCCACCTAATCTTCTGCTCATCCTCTCGCGTAGTCTAAAGAGTGCTCAGGTGAGAAATTGCAAACGTCGAGCAATTGCTCAGAGATGAAAAGTGCCAGCACTGAAAGCTGTTGCTAGCCAGCACCCTTCCTTGGAAGCGCTTTCACAGGCGCAGCAACACTGGGGCTTTGCGCTTCTCTAGCCACCAAACGTCACGGTCATTCTCTTTCCATCTCGTAGACACGAGCTGAGAGATTGCAAACGTCGAGCAATTGCTCAGAGATGAAAAGTGCCAGCACTGAAAGCTGTTGCTAGCCAGCACCCTTCCTTGGAAGCGCTTTTGTAGCCCTTAGAATACTGGGGCTCTGGGCTTCTCTAGCCAACTAATCTTCTGCTCATCCTCTCGTGCAGTCTAAAGAGAGCTCAGGTGAGAAATTGCAAACGTCGAGCAATTGCTCAGAGATGAAAAGTGCCAGCACTGAAAGCTCTTGCTAGCCAGCACCCTTCCTTGGAAGCGCTTTCACAGGCGCAGCAACACTGGGGCTTTGCGCTTCTCTACCCACCAAACGTCACGGTCATTCTCTTTCCATCTCGTAGACACGAGCTGAGAGATTGCAAACGTCGAGCAATTGCTCAGAGATGAAAAGTGCCAGCACTGAAAGCTGTTGCTAGCCAGCACCCTTCCTTGGAAGCGCTTTCACAGGCGCAGCAACACTGGGGCTTTGCGCTTCTCTAGCCACCAAACGTCACGGTCATTCTCTTTCCGTCTCGTAGACACGAGCTGAGGGATTGCAAACGTCGAGCAATTGCTCAGAGATGAAAAGTGCCAGCACTGAAAGCTCTTGCTAGCCAGCACCCTTCCTTGGAAGCGCTTTTGTAGCCCTTAGAATACTGGGGCTCTGGGGCTTCTCTAGCCAACTAATCTTCTGCTCATCCTCTCGTGCAGTCTAAACAGAGCTCAGGTGAGACATTGCAAACATCGAGCAATTGCTCAGAGATGAAAAGTGCCAGCACTGAAAGCTCTTGCTAGCCAGCACCCTTCCTTGGAAGCGCTTTTGTAGCCCTTAGAACACTGGGGCTCTGGGCTTCTCTAGCCACCTAATCTTCTGCTCATCCTCTCGCGCAGTCTAAAGAGAGCTCAGGTGAGAAATTGCAAACCTCGAGCAATTGCTCAGAGATGAAAAGTGCCAGCACTGAAAGCTCTTGCTAGCCAGCACCCTTCCTTGGAAGCGCTTTCACAGGCGCAGCAACACTGGGGCTTTGCGCTTCTCTACCCACCAAACGTCACGGTCACTATCTCTCCGTCTCGTGGACACGAGCTGAGAAATTGCAAATGTCGAGCAATTGCTCAGAGATGAAAAGTGCCAGCACTGAAAGCTCTTGCTAGCCAGCACCCTTCCTTGGAAGCGCTTTCACAGGCGCAGCAACACTGGGGCTTTGCTCTTCTCTACCCACCAAACGTCACGGTCATTCTCTTTCCATCTCGTAGACACGAGCTGAGAGATTGCAAACGTCGAGCAATTGCTCAGAGATGAAAAGTGCCAGCACTGAAAGCTCTTGCTAGCCAGCACCCTTCCTTGGAAGCGCTTTCACAGGCGCAGCAACACTGGGGCTTTGCGCTTCTCTAGCCACCAAACGTCACGGTCATTCTCTTTCCGTCTCGTAGACACGAGCTGAGAGATTGCAAACGTTGAGCAATTGCTCAGAGATGAAAAGTGCCAGCACTGAAAGCTCTTGCTAGCCAGCACCCTTCCTTGGAAGCGCTTTTGTAGCCCTTTAGAACACTGGGGCTCTGGGCTTCTCTAGCCACCTAATCTTCTGCTCATCCTCTCGCGCAGTGTAAAGAGAGCTCAGGTGAGAAATTGCAAATGTCGAGCAATTGCTCAGAGATGAAAAGTGCCAGCACTGAAAGCTCTTGCTAGCCAGCACCCTTCCTTGGAAGCGCTTTCACAGGCGCAGCAACACTGGGGCTTTGCGCTTCTCTACCCCCCAAACGTCACGGTCACTATCTCTCCGTCTCGTGGACACGAGCTGAGAAATTGCAAATGTCGAGCAATTGCTCAGAGATGAAAAGTGCCAGCACTGAAAGCTCTTGCTAGCCAGCACCCTTCCTTGGAAGCGCTTTCACAGGCGCAGCAACACTGGGGCTTTGCGCTTCTCTAGCCACCAAACGTCACGGTCATTCTCTTTCCATCTCGTAGACACGAGCTGAGAGATTGCAAACGTCGAGGAATTGCTCAGAGATGAAAAGTGCCAGCACTGAAAGCTGTTGCTAGCCAGCACCCTTCCTTGGAAGCGCTTTCACAGGCGCAGCAACACTGGGGCTTTGCGCTTCTCTACCCACCAAACGTCACGGTCATTCTCTTTCCATCTCGTAGACACGAGCTGAGAGATTGCAAACGTCGAGCAATTGCTCAGAGATGAAAAGTGCCAGCACTGAAAGCTCTTGCTAGCCAGCACCCTTCCTTGGAAGCGCTTTTGTAGACCTAAGAACACTGGGGCTCTGGGCTTCTCTAGCCACCTAATCTTCTGCTCATCCTCTCGCGTAGTCTAAAGAGAGCTCAGGTGAGAAATTGCAAACGTCCAGCAATTGCTCAGAGATGAAAAGTGCCAGCACTGAAAGCTGTTGCTAGCCAGCACCCTTCCTTGGAAGCGCTTTCACAGGCGCAGCAACACTGGGGCTTTGCGCTTCTCTAGCCACCAAACGTCACGGTCATTCTCTTTCCATCTCGTAGACACGAGCTGAGAGATTGCAAACGTCGACCAATTGCTCAGAGATGAAAAGTGCCAGCACTGAAAGCTCTTGCTAGCCAGCACCCTTCCTTGGAAGCGCTTTTGTAGCCCTTAGAATACTGGGGCTCTGGGCTTCTCTAGCCAACTAATCTTCTGCTCATCCTCTCGTGCAGTCTAAACAGAGCTCAGGTGAGAAATTGCAAACGTCGAGCAATTGCTCAGAGATGAAAAGTGCCAGCACTGAAAGCTCTTGCTAGCCAGCACCCTTCCTTGCAAGCGCTTTTGTAGACCTAAGAACACTGGGGCTCTGGGCTTCTCTAGCCACCTAATCTTCTGCTCATCCTCTCGCGCAGTCTAAAGAGCGCTCAGGTGAGAAATTGCAAACGTCGAGCAATTGCTCAGAGATGAAAAGTGCCAGCACTGAAAGCTGTTGCTAGCCAGCCCCCTTCCTTGGAAGCGCTTTCACAGGCGCAGCAACACTGGGGCTTTGCGCTTCTCTACCCACCAAACGTCACGGTCATTCTCTTTCCGTCTCGTAGACACGAGCTGAGAGATTGCAAACGTTGAGCAATTGCTCAGAGATGAAAAGTGCCAGCACTGAAAGCTCTTGCTAGCCAGCACCCTTCCTTGGAAGCGCTTTTGTAGACCTAAGAACACTTGGGCTCTGGGCTTCTCTAGCCACCTAATCTTCTGCTCATCCTCTCGCGTAGTCTAAAGAGAGCTCAGGTGAGAAATTGCAAACGTCGAGCAATTGCTCAGAGATGAAAAGTGCCAGCACTGAAAGCTGTTGCTAGCCAGCACCCTTCCTTGGAAGCGCTTTCACAGGCGCAGCAACACTGGGGCTTTGCGCTTCTCTACCCACCAAACGTCACGGTCACTATCTCTCCGTCTCGTGGACACGAGCTGAGAAATTGCAAATGTCGAGCAATTGCTCAGAGATGAAAAGTGCCAGCACTGAAAGCTCTTGCTAGCCAGCACCCTTCCTTGGAAGCGCTTTCACAGGCGCAGCAACACTGGGGCTTTGCGCTTCTCTAGCCACCAAACGTCACGGTCATTCTCGTTCCATCTCGTAGACACGAGCTGAGAGATTGCAAACGTCGAGGAATTGCTCAGAGATGAAAAGTGCCAGCACTGAAAGCTGTTGCTAGCCAGCACCCTTCCTTGGAAGCGCTTTCACAGGCGCAGCAACACTGGGGCTTTGCGCTTCTCTACCCACCAAACGTCACGGTCATTCTCTTTCCATCTCGTAGACACGAGCTGAGAAATTGCAAACGTCGAGCAATTGCTCAGAGATGAAAAGTGCCAGCACTGAAAGCTCTTGCTAGCCAGCACCCTTCCTTGGAAGCGCTTTTGTAGACCTAAGAACACTGGGGCTCTGGGCTTCTCTAGCCACCTAATCTTCTGCTCATCCTCTCGCGTAGTCTAAACAGAGCTCAGGTGAGAAATTGCAAACGTCGAGCAATTGCTCAGAGATGAAAAGTGCCAGCACTGAAAGCTCTTGCTAGCCAGCACCCTTCCTTGCAAGCGCTTTCACAGGCACAGCAACACTGGGGCTTTGCGCTTCTCTAGCCACCAAACGTCACGGTCATTCTCTTTCCATCTCGTAGACACGAGCTGAGAGATTGCAAACGTCGAGCAATTGCTCAGAGATGAAAAGTGCCAGCACTGAAAGCTGTTGCTAGCCAGCACCCTTCCTTGGAAGCGCTTTTGTAGCCCTTAGAATACTGGGGCTCTGGGCTTCTCTAGACAACTAATCTTCTGCTCATCCTCTCGTGCAGTCTAAACAGAGCTCAGGTGAGAAATTGCAAACGTCGAGCAATTGCTCAGAGATGAAAAGTGCCAGCACTGAAAGCTCTTGCTAGCCAGCACCCTTCCTTGCAAGCGCTTTTGTAGACCTAAGAACACTGGGGCTCTGGGCTTCTCTAGCCACCTAATCTTCTGCTCAGCCTCTCGCGTAGTCTAAAGAGCGCTCAGGTGAGAAATTGCAAACCTCGAGCAATTGCTCAGAGATGAAAAGTGCCAACACTGAAAGCTCTTGCTAGCCAGCACCCTTCCTTGGAAGCGCTTTCACAGGCGCAGCAACACTGGGGCTTTGTGCTTCTCTACCCACCAAACGTCACGGTCACTATTTCTCCGTCTCGTAGACAAGAGCTGAGAAATTGCAAACGTCGAGCAATTGCTCAGAGATGAAAAGTGCCAGCACTGAAAGCTGTTGCTAGCCAGCCCCCTTCCTTGGAAGCGCTTTCACAGGCGCAGCAACACTGGGGCTTTGCGCTTCTCTACCCACCAAACGTCACGGTCATTCTCTTTCCATCTCGTAGACACGAGCTGAGAGATTGCAAACGTTGAGCAATTGCTCAGAGATGAAAAGTGCCAGCACTGAAAGCTGTTGCTAGCCAGCACCCTTCCTTGGAAGCGCTTTTGTAGACCTAAGAACACTGGGGCTCTGGGCTTCTCTAGCCACCTAATCTTCTGCTCATCCTCTCGCGTAGTCTAAAGAGAGCTCAGGTGAGAAATTGCAAACGTCCAGCAATTGCTCAGAGATGAAAAGTGCCAGCACTGAAAGCTCTTGCTAGCCAGCACCCTTCCTTGGAAGCGCTTTCACAGGCGCAGCAACACTGGGGCTTTGCGCTTCTCTACCCACCAAACGTCACGGTCATTCTCTTTCCATCTCGTAGACACGAGCTGAGAGATTGCAAACGTTGAGCAATTGCTCAGAGATGAAAAGTGCCAGCACTGACAGCTCTTGCTAGCCAGCACCCTTCCTTGCAAGCGCTTTTGTAGACCTAAGAACACTGGGGCTCTGGGCTTCTCTAGCCACCTAATCTTCTGCTCATCCTCTCGCGTAGTCTAAAGAGAGCTCAGGTGAGAAATTGCAAACGTCGAGCAATTGCTCAGAGATGAAAAGTGCCAGCACTGAAAGCTGTTGCTAGCCAGCACCCTTCCTTGGAAGCGCTTTCACAGGCGCAGCAACACTGGGGCTTTGCGCTTCTCTACCCCCCAAACGTCACGGTCACTATCTCTCCGTCTCGTGGACACGAGCTGAGAAATTGCAAATGTCGAGCAATTGCTCAGAGATGAAAAGTGCCAGCACTGAAAGCTCTTGCTAGCCAGCACCCTTCCTTGGAAGCGCTTTCACAGGCGCAGCAACACTGGGGCTTTGCGCTTCTCTACCCACCAAACGTCACGGTCATTCTCTTTCCATCTCGTAGACACGAGCTGAGAGATTGCAAACGTCGAGGAATTGCTCAGAGATGAAAAGTGCCAGCACTGAAAGCTCTTGCTAGCCAGCACCCTTCCTTGGAAGCGCTTTCACAGGCGCAGCAACACTGGGGCTTTGCGCTTCTCTACCCACCAAACGTCACGGTCATTCTCTTTCCGTCTCGTAGACACGAGCTGAGAAATTGCAAACGTCGAGGAATTGCTCAGAGATGAAAAGTGCCAGCACTGAAAGCTCTTGCTAGCCAGCACCCTTCCTTGGAAGCGCTTTTGTAGACCTAAGAACACTGGGGCTCTGGGCTTCTCTAGCCACCTAATCTTCTGCTCATCCTCTCGCGTAGTCTAAAGAGAGCTCAGGTGAGAAATTGCAAACGTCCAGCAATTGCTCAGAGATGAAAAGTGCCAGCACTGAAAGCTGTTGCTAGCCAGCACCCTTCCTTGGAAGCGCTTTCACAGGCGCAGCAACACTGGGGCTTTGCGCTTCTCTACCCACCAAACGTCACGGTCATTCTCTTTCCATCTCGTAGACACGAGCTGAGAGATTGCAAACGTCGAGCAATTGCTCAGAGATGAAAAGTGCCAGCACTGAAAGCTGTTGCTAGCCAGCACCCTTCCTTGGAAGCGCTTTTGTAGCCCTTAGAATACTGGGGCTCTGGGCTTCTCTAGCCAACTAATCTTCTGCTCATCCTCTCGTGCAGTCTAAACAGAGCTCAGGTGAGAAATTGCAAACGTCGAGCAATTGCTCAGAGATGAAAAGTGCCAGCACTGAAAGCTCTTGCTAGCCAGCACCCTTCCTTGCAAGCGCTTTTGTAGACCTAAGAACACTGGGGCTCTGGGCTTCTCTAGCCACCTAATCTTCTGCTCGTCCTCTCGCGTAGTCTAAAGAGCGCTCAGGTGAGAAATTGCAAACCTCGAGCAATTGCTCAGAGATGAAAAGTGCCAGCACTGAAAGCTGTTGCTAGCCAGCCCCCTTCCTTGGAAGCGCTTTCACAGGCGCAGTAACACTGGGGCTTTGTGCTTCTCTACCCACCAAACGTCACGGTCACTATTTCTCCGTCTCGTAGACAAGAGCTGAGAAATTGCAAACGTCGAGCAATTGCTCAGAGATGAAAAGTGCCAGCACTGAAAGCTGTTGCTAGCCAGCCCCCTTCCTTGGAAGCGCTTTCACAGGCGCAGCAACACTGGGGCTTTGCGCTTCTCTACCCACCAAACGTCAC